>BGPR01001424.1:70814-119145 GCA_013235015.1 Araneus ventricosus
AAACTGCTTTAGTTTGGTTACGTATTGCTGTTTTGAATAATGCTCTGTTGTATGGACAAGCAAGTAAATTTTGAAAGGCAATCCAGGTATATGTTCAGGTTTTGGTCTTTGTTTTTTTATCACATTTTTCCTCCACACGAGGGCATAGGTTTGCCTGTATCCAGTATTGGGACCAGCTGTATTGCTTATTATAAGAGAGGTTTGGCATCTGTTTTACTACGAAGGCTGGTTGGTATTACAACATTCGAGGGGTGGTTAGTGTTAGTTTGGGGAATCATAATTTGGCCTTCACATCCACAAGGAAGGGTGTCCAAAACTTTTGCCTTTGTAATGGTAGTATCTATTAGTTAAAGAGACGGTGAAAATCTACATATTAAAGGAAACGAAAAGGTGTTACAGAAAGTTGATTATGATACAATGCATTAAAAGTTGTCTAATGATTTTTTGAAACTGGTATAAAATGCAGCTAAAAGAATAAGCACAGGAAATATTACAGAAATGTCACTTACTGCACAACTTCATAAAAGTATAAATACATTCCTAAATACTCTTTCAAAAATACAAAGTTGAAGATAGAAAACTAGAAAAAATAAAACATTCTAAAATAAAATTTATCTGAAAGAAATAAGATGGTGTAATTCCTTACCCCTTTTGAATTATTAGGAGAAAGTTTAGCAAAGTAGATCAGACAAACCATTTAGCATAAATTGCTGCTGCCTGCTTGGCCACTTCCAGCGTAACAACAGGTCGGTGCGTCAATCATTGGTCTGCAGCTCTGAAGAGGTAAAATGGTATTAGAACCATGGGTAATGAATGACACCCGAAAAACTGCTTTGAAAAAACTTACTTCTCTTGGTTTACTCAATAAGAATGGCCATCCACTTTCAATAACTGATCATAAGCTTGCAATCTACCATCTACAAATTAAAAAACATTAAATATAATTTACAAATGTGTAAGTGATACTAGAATTGAATACTGTTTTTTTACGGTACAGCTTTGATATACAATAATTTGTTTAGCCGCTTTTCCAGTATACGTATGCCTACGAAGCTGGTGGTGGCGCTAATCGCGGCAAGATTGGCAGAACTTAAAACGCCAAATCTGTAGCTCGCGGTGGCGTTATCGCTAGATTTGGCGGTTTTAAGTGCACAATCTTGGCGCATTAAGCATAACTTCAGCGGTGAAGCGTTAATCGTCGTCTACTTTTCAACAGCTTCAATATAGTACCCCATTGGAGATATTTTTTTTTTGCCGTATGATGAAAGAAGTTTGGATTTAAAGGCGGGCAAAAGTCTAATGCAAGATTATACATGATGATGTCATTCCTTTTTTTACATCAAGAGGCAATATATAAATTGGGCGTGTAGTGCAAACTTTTAAATTTCAAAACCTCTTTTCCTTTATGTAGAATTTGTGTTGACATCCACAGGGGTCACAACACGGTTTTGAAGAAAGAGCCTTATATTTTTTCATTTTCAAATAAATTTCCTTTAGATTTAACCTTCGCAAAAATTTCCTCCACAACCCCTTTTGCTTCCACTGATGTAATAGGGGAATCAATTCCGAAATACCCATTTTCAAATAGTGTTTTGACAAAAAGCTGTATGACAGTTCTACAATATTATTTACTGCGTATAAATTATCAGTTCTTGAGTTGGTTTATTTTTGTAGCACAAATTATACACATTGAGTAGGCTTTGCAATTGTGAACCTGAAAACCACAAAATATGGCTGGCTTTCATTGTATAAATGCCTCTAATTATTATCATAGAAACCTTGTGAAACGCATTCTCAAAGTTGAATTTTCTTATTTGAGGATGGAAGAACTTCGCTTTTTTGGAGAGAAAGGGGATATTTTGGCATCCTTTCTAAGGCGGTGCCAGTAAGTATACTTATCACCATATTCATCAGTTTAAATATATTTTTTTAAAATTCGGCATCAGTTCTCACCAATTTGTGGATGAAATAAAAATCTAAGTTCCATTTCTTTCTCAAACCATAGTGAAGTGTCAGGACTTGATGAGTAATTATTAATTACTTAAAATTAATTATAAAACATTAATGTCATTTTAATCATTCGTAATTTCTTTTCTTAAATGAATCAATCCAAAACTATTTTATTATAACACTACTAGAAAAAAATGGCCCTTTAAAGTATTTAAATACAATGCAAGGGAATGCTCAAAAGCAGGGAAAATATACTGAAGGTATTTTGGAAATTAACGTTAATTTTCTTATTTGAGGATGGAGAAGGGCTTCGTTTTTTGGAGAGAAAGGGGATATTTTAATCTTTCTAAGACATGATAAGTATACTTATCACCATATTCATCAGTTTAAATACATTTTTTAAGGTTATCACTTCTCACCAAAATTTGTGGATAGATAAAATCAAGTTCCATTTTCTTTTCTCAAATATAGCGAAGTGTCTGGGCTTGATAATTAATTAACAAAACATTAATGTCATTTAATCGCAGCTAAATGAATTTCTTTTCTTAAATGAATCTCAATCCCAAAGAAACCATTTTATTATAACATTACTAAGAAAAATATGGCCCTTCTAAAGAGTGTTCTGCAAATGCAATGTAGGAATGCTAAAAACAAGAAAATATACTGACTGAAGGTATTTGGAAATTAACAGTTAAGATTTTTCTTCTTTCATCTGGTAACTATGATGAAATTACAATAAGAAGCATCAATTGCACATAATACATAAAACATATTATGTTAAACTATTCCAAGTTCTTCAAAGTTAAAATTTCTTACCAAATCCTTTGCTCTCCTTTCACAACAGATTTGATGTAGATCGAGTTTATCATGATCTGCACCCTTTAAATATTCATGGAAGAAATTAAAATTCATACCCAATTAATAACTACTCATTGAAAATTACTTAAGTCATTATAAGATAATAATAAATAACAAGTGGCTTACCCTGCTGCAGCTAATGCTCAGACCTATTCCATTATTGCTCTTTTGAGCCAGTGTAGCCACCTCAGGTTCATGATGTTTCCGGCTGCTACTGTCATCCAAGCGTGACTATGGACACTTGGGCTGCGACCCTAAATTGAAATAGCATTATATAACAAATGCAGGTACATGCAATAAACTATCCACTTTTCTGCTGCTGCCATGAAGAAATGTTTGAAGTTATTTCAAAGTAATATCTTAGAACTGTATTTTAAGAAATAAATGGACAGGAATTTTGATTACAATTCATTTCCATTTTTTTAAAAATAAAATGTTTCCTCAATTTGGTTTCTAAAACTTTTTTGAATCAATAATTTCCAATATTTAATAAATTTCAGTAAAATGTTAAATATAAGCACAATATTTTAATCTGCTGATTAAAATATCCACACAAATGCATTAGAAAATAGTGTTAACAGAGATTAAGTAGTGAAACTGCAAAATTAAACACTTTTAGAACTTTTAAGCACCTTAGCCAAAAAATTAAGCACCTTTGTACGCTGCATCCTCATTCGACCCGTATTTTCTAAGCATATGATGATTTCTGTTTTATAATAATGCACAGTTTTATTGAAGATTTAAAATGTATTTTTAATTTCATTATTTATTTCGTGTTACCAAAGCGTCTTCTATTGTAAAATAAAGGATGTATTTTGATTTTACAAAATTAAAATGATAATTCTGAAGTGTCATTATCAAAAATTAAATCAACTTTATAAGATTAACAATAGAAATATATTACCTTTTCACCATTTCTTAAAATTAACAAATTACCAATTAATTTTCCTCTTAGGGATAATAATTCAGTATTTCAAAACAAGTAGCTACCCATTGTTGAAGTAAGAGGAACATGAAAAAAAGGTCATTAATAGTCCAGACAATGACGGGTTTTGAAAAAAAAAACATTAAATCATATAGTTTTGAAAATTGGCACACATGTTTGTGATAGTCTCCTGATGAAAGACATACTTAGGTCCTGGTCTGAATGATTTAGCGAATTAAAAGAGTATAAAATTCCCTACAAAAATATGCTTTTATTTT
Organism: Araneus ventricosus; assembly: GCA_013235015.1. Lineage (NCBI taxonomy): Eukaryota > Metazoa > Arthropoda > Arachnida > Araneae > Araneidae > Araneus > Araneus ventricosus. The sequence continues at coordinate 74,826 of BGPR01001424.1, forward strand.
TTCTTCTAGCTTTTATAGTTTCACGAGATAAAAGGTCTCAAAGTTTGCATAACCATCTTGATTTAATACCCCTTTTTTAAGTGTTTTTAATATCTAGAAAACTGGTGATTTACCGATTTGTTGTAATCAGAAAATTAATGAAGTAAAATTCCTACAAATGCATGTCTTTATGTTTCTTCTATATCTTTAATAGTTTCCGGTAATGGGTTTCAAAAGTTTGCAGCCATCTTAGGGTTATCCCTTTTTCTCAGTTTTTTTAATATCTCGAAAATTATTTAGTTTTCAAATCTGCGATACAACAAATTGAAGAGCGTAAAATTCCTTACAAAAGAGTGATTTTATTTTTGTTCTAGTTTTAATAGTTGCCCGAGATAATGGGCTTCAAAGTTTGCTACCATCTTTTTAGTTCATTCACCTTTTTTAAGTTTTTTTCTTAAAATTTCAGAAACTATTAAAACTAAAAGAAAATTAAAAGCATGTATTTGTAAGGGAATTTCACGATTCATTAATTTGTTGTATTATATGGTGAAATTGAATAGTTTTTAAAATTTAAAAAAGGCGGGGAAAAGGGGGATGAAATTAAGATGGGAGAGCAAATACGAATCATTATCTCAGAAATATAGGTAGAAAAATAATAATGCATGTATTAAATGAGTAATTCGCTTGTTCTTTAATTTGATAAATCAGTGTAATTTAGAAAGAGTGAAGTTTAGATATTTTAAAGAAAAACTTTACAAAAGGGGATGGAATCTAAGATTGCGTGGTACTTACCCCAGGACTCAGTGACTTTAGTATGTTCAGCAGAAGCCTCTGAACATGAACCAATTTTCAAAACTATACGATTTAATGTTTTTTTTTCGTCCCCATTTGAATCAGTTGACTGGACTATAAGTATTATCATAACATGTGTTGACACCCTGGATCTATCTCACCCGGATTCCTTCGAATTCTTCACTAGGTCGATTTTCTTTCCAGATACATCTGGTAAACAAAGCTTTTCACGACTATGCTTTGATGTCAGATTCAAGGGAAACCAAAAAAGAAAAGAAAAGAAGAAAGAATGTTTTCTTTTGCACTTCTCAAGAGAAAATTAAGCACTTTTAAGGACCTTTTTTTCCAAAATTAAGCACTTTTAAGGTGCTTAAAATGAGTTTCAAATTTAAGCACTTTTCATGGCCTTCGCACCCTGGTTAAATATATTTTAGATTCCAATGAATTTTACAACCATTTGAAACAATACGTCCTGGTTTTTGTCCTTTTAAATTTGCATATAATGATAGAGCCTATCAGTTTTAATAACATTGAATAAATAAAGTTATTCTTTTTTATGATAATGCAGTAATTTTTAAACAAAACATATACATATATATGCATAATAAAGGGCCACGACATACCCTGATGGCATTCTTCCAATATCTTGATCGAACATATATATGGTCAATAACCAGATGATGCCGGTTGAATGGTCAACGACAGTAACCTGATAAATGAAAAGCACAGACATTAAGATTTCATTTCTAAGTTAATAAAGAAATGTATTTGATTTTCAGAAATATCAAACATAGGGAAAAATGAAAGAAGCAGGGAAATTTCTCTTTGGAAATTTCACCGAATATTTATAAACAGTTCACCGTATACTGCAGCAGAATTCAGCATCAAGAGATTAGCACAAGACTAACAACTCCTTTAAATTATAGACAAAATTTAGTTCAGAATTGAATTTTAAACAGATAATAAACATACAAAAAGCTAAAGCTGCAATTTAAATAACAAAATGAAGCCAATGTAATATTTTATTTAATGGAAATGGCTTCTAAAGTTTCAAAACCAACATTCTGATAAAAAAAAAAAATCAATGTTGTTGTTCACTTATTTTCAGTAGGAGCATTAAACAGGAAAATTAACTCAAATCTACCTGCTTGAATAAGTTTGCAAAAAAATTCTTACAAGCCAGCAGGAACACCCTCATATATCACAAGAATACCCATCTTCTGGCAACAAGAAAGAGCGGCTGCAAGTCGAGATCTTCTTCCAGCTTTATTTCTAGATCCTTCACTCTATTTGTTCATCAGCCGTGTTTTCTGCAACCTACATATTAAATGGTTAAAAAACATCCTCTTAAACCAAAATTTCAATAATTTGATAAATAAAAAAATTTATTCAAAAGGTGGGGAGGAATCACATCACTAATTTACTTTTCATTCTAAGAATATTTGGTAATAGTATTATTGAAGAAGAAAGAAATTTCAACACTGAATAATTTCAATGTTATTTTTCACAGTACCTTCACAACACTTTCAATAAGTTCTCGCGAGAGATATATGAGGCTCATCTTGACGAGGTTGTATCTTTCAAGTGTCTGCAGTTGTAGAGTTCAGCTTGAAACAAAGAGAACTGAGTAAACAGATCTCAAGAATTGCTTTTGGGGCTTGTACCCGGTAAATGAAACGGCCTGAGAGAATTTATAAACAAGCAAAAATCATACACAAATTTACACATTGAAATGCTGAAAATTGGTAATAAAATTTTCAACTAAAAATAAAATCTTTAAAACATAAATTCTCCTTAAGAATTATATATATAAAAACCTGATGATTCTAAACAGTATTTTTACAAACCAATTAACAATATTATTACGTGGTGCAGATTGGACAAATTGTAACAGAAATTTTCTGGATATAGTAAGTAAAACCAGTAAAATAATCTCAAGTAAAAAAAAATACTGGAAGAAAACAGTAGTATAAAATACCTGTACAATGCGGCTGGTGGCAATCAGCTGCAAGCTCCAACCTTGCTTCTCTCTGCCCAAGCTTCAACACGACTAAATCTGCGTTTAATCCTGGCACCCACACTCTAGTACAAAGATTCAGTTCTTATTCTTTTACTTTGTTAAACAGCCACATGTTGATGAAATGGAAACAGCTGAGAAAACATTTGTATACGTTAAAGCTGCATTGATACTGACACGCGCAACAAGTTTATGGCGAAGCAGGAACAACCAAAACATCAGCTACAAAAGAGAAAGAAAAGAAATAAAATTTACATTTTTATTTTACGTTATCATTTTCATTAATCATTTTTTAATCAATTAATCATTTTTCATCATTTTTTGTATCAGGGAACAATACACCAGTTTTTAAATATTTAATTATTTATTTTGAATATATAATACAGAAGCTAACAAGATAGTCTCATCAACAACTGAGGACAACATTTGTAAATATATCAAGACTTGTTTTCAAAATGTTCAACATCGACAAGTATAGCAGGGTCAAAACAAAGAAGCGAGGAGGTATTCACTATTTAATTTATTACATTTTTATAAAAAATAATATACACATTTGCAAATTTAAATCATTATTTCTTTCATTATAAATATAAATGAAAACAGTAAGAAACTCAAAAGATCTGTTAACTTCTTAAAAAAAAATTCACCATCACTAGATCTTATTGTGGCAATACTTTCTCAATAGTAGAATGTATGCATGGTCAACAAGTGCCACTCCCTTTTTTAAATTCCATTGTTTTCCATAATCATTTTTAAGGCATAATAAAAAAAAATATTCATTAAATTCAAGCTACTTTAATTTTAATGCAGTCTACTGTCATTCTAACCCTTCTTTGCACGATGGTGGAAATTTCCATCATAACATTGAATGCCAAAAAAATTATATAAAAGAACAGTTCGCTTTAAGTTGATCGTGTCTGGATACCTTTTTTTAATGTCCATTGCATAAAAAAAAAAAAACTAGCTGTCAAAAATAAGCAAGTGTCACTATCATTATTGACTTGAAGTTGTCATTCATGTTTGTTGTAAGTAAGTTGCAATAAACGTATGATTTCGTTTTTAATTTTGTTTTTTATTATATTTGAGTTTCTATTGCTAAAAAAAAAAGTGATGTGTGGATGAATGGTTTTGTAACATGTGTTTCTGTTATTTTTAGAGCAATTTCTGAAAAAAAGTTCAGATTTAATCTAGCACTGCATGATGATGGAAATTTCCATCATATTGTTTTTTTGATAAATTTATATATAAATATATACTAAGATTTTTTTAACCATTTTCCTTTAATTTTTTTGAACATGAATTATATCACCTTGATTTATTTCACCAATAAAGAAAAAATCATGCAAAGAAGAGGCTAAGAATCAGGTAAAATATTTTGCATATGATATTTCCATCTGATCATATTGTGGCTCAGAGTAGCAAAAACTTGGCACTAAACAAAGAGCAATATTTATTGAAATATTACTACTATAAACCTATTCTTTTTCCTTAAACTAGGTAATAATAGTTAGGGAATAGGTTTAGCATTCAGAAAAAATTGCAAATCAAGGCACTGCAATGTAAATATGAAAATCTCAAACAACAACCAGATATCAAAATCTCTCTTGTTTTAACCTTTAGGACGTAGCCTTCATGGAGCAACTTTCTCAGACGGGCCGGAGGAAAAGAATTGTCCCACAGGGCCGAGAGGGGTTTAGTCATAGCTAACTTCAGAAAAAAATCACAAAAAAAAAGTTTAAATCTAGCGTTGTAATTTTTTGAGGTACCATTTGGGTATTACTTAAGCTGTGATATCGTTAAAATTAGCATTAATACTCATTTTTTATATAATTTATATGAAAATATATATAAAAAAATTTGCTTACTTTGAAAAATAATTTTCAGCTTTATTCCTAATTCTTCAGAGAATTTTAATAGGCAAAATACATAAATAAACTTTAAAGATTAATAAAAAAAATTCCAGAGACTATTTAGAAAGTAGCAAAATTTTAAATGAAACTGAGTGTGAAAAACCTCGAGCAGGAAGGAGGCAATGAAATCATTAGAAATATAATTTTAACTCTTTATAAAATGAATCATCACTCTCATCTGCTAATTGGATCATTATCATACGAGCATATTCTGCCTCAGACAAATAAGCTTTCCATATAATAAACCAAAGTCAAGACTTTCGAAATCAAAAGCAAAGTATCACGATTACAATGTGCAACTAGAATGACGCAATAGACTGACAGTAAAACCCAAAAGGACACATAGGAGGCGGTTTGAGAAATAAATAAAGTATTTGGTGAGATACAGAAGCGCACTCACCAACACAAACCACATGGAGAGTGAAACATCCCAGCTCTGTTTATTTACATTCGTCTGCTCCCCCCCCCCCCATCAACAGCTGATGAAAATACCAAATTCAGGCAGGAAGTATGAGCGAACTGAAGGTCAGGTCCCGAAAAGAATTATATTCAGTTCAAAATAAATGGACACAGGGTGCCATCTAGTGGTCTTTAAAAAGTGAACCATCAAATATCATAATACCAGCGCCCGGCTGTGGCGTCATTTCAAAGCATTATCAAATAAACTCTGACGGCCGTGGAAACGTTCATAAGCGTTGCAAATATATTACCCCATCCAGAAAGAGGTCAAAAAAACAGGAGTGGACGAATCTTTTCTTTATAAATTTAACTGTAGCAAAAATATTACCAAAATTTACTTAGAACTAAAGAAACAAGTAAACTTGGCCATCTATGGATGTGTAAAACACACATCTTGCAATAGGTTAATTAACAAATTTTATTGGCGAAGTTTCTCAATTTATCAGAGGAGTAGTGACAATTTCTTCCAAAACAGACCAATTACAATTTAAACAATTTTTAGTTTTTAAAACGAGGAAAAATAAATAAATATAAAATACCAGAGTGGTGCCTTCTTCTTCATTAATATCATCTCTGTCCTCCAAGAAAGGCAGGCATAGCATCTTGAAGTTCAACTTGCAGGCAAGTTACTGAACTTAGCAGCTAATTGAACACTCTCAGCCAGTAAGTCATGAGCATCAAAAATTTATAAGCACTCAGGTGCCTGTCTTGCTTCAGAAAATGTAACAGCTCTGAAGTATTAGCAAGCCAAGAAAGCCAATGCTGAAGCATCCGATATCTGTCCTGTAAATACGCATCAGTAAATATTAAGCGGGAGAGAAATGAAAAAAAAGAGGAAGAGAAATAATATTTATAAAAAATGGGATGATGCATGATATACATTAATTTATTAAAATTTCAAAAGCATGAACAGCTTTGAAAATAAGGCATGGTTGGTCACAGCTTTCATTATAATTGTGCCATGAGCTTCACCTGAGATAATTTTAGGTAATCATGTAATAAATCTACAATTAAAAAATTGAAATGATCCTAATTTTATTTTAACTTTTGTTTTTTACCACTGGTTATTACTTCTAGCAAACTTTACAAAATCATTAACCACTTACTTGCTTATTTTTCTTGTAATGTGTGTTGAGGATTGATTGTCTTATCCATAAATAAATTAACTATTATCCATCAGAAGGTTTTAGAAGGATCACTTTCGATTAAATTATATCAAAATATATCCTTTATTCTTCAGCGATCAACATTTAGCCTTGTTGCTGGGAGGGACTCTGGTTTGTTTTTTCTGTGCTCTCCGAGACAGGAAATGCATTCGTAGCGAGTTAGCCTTCTGCTTGATTGGTTGAATGGTAGGAGTGATAAGATCGTCACTAAACTGCGTCTCTCTGTGAGTGAACAGGGCGAGGAGTGCTACAACTATCTAAATAGTTTGTTATTGGGATTGTGCTGGTCTTCGATTCAACTAGAGTCAATAAACGCCCGAAATGTTCGGATTCCAGTAACTTTGCATCAAATTTACTTGACCTCTAAAACGACTTGATTTATAAATTTAAAAAATATTGAAGTTAGAATGGGAGGTGTTTATTTGTTCAAATTAATAATCTCTTTCGAGGTTTCCAAAAGCCTGAGCTAATATTTCTTAGATTTTATCGTTTCAAAGTGGGATGTACAATACTCAGTACTAAGGGGAATACTAAATATATGACAGAAAGTATTATTGATTTTCTTCTCATGGCTTCTAATAAATTATCAAATATTTAGTACAAACTTGATTTATTTATAAAATGGAAAGACTTTCTTGTGTTGCTCAATATTCTTTATTCTGCAAAATTTTCCTTCAGAATGTATTAATTTTGAACCCTAACTAACTGGAATTTTTACGGGTCTATTTTATTAGCATGAGATCAACTTTAAAAGACTAAAACCAATTCCTTACAAATGTGTATTAATTTATTTCCTAGTTTCAAGAAGGAGTCAATCTGTGTAATACATACAACAAGCAAGATTGCATATATTTAGCCTAATGACAGTTCGAGACAGCGAGATGCTTATTTAACAACAAGGAAAGTCACTTTGTTGTTTGTTCCAATTCGACCAACTATGGTTTGCCCGTTTATATTGGTTTCCATTTTTGGCATTTCATATTAATTATAGCATTCCTGTGCTCGCCAGTTTCACCTATGATAAATCGGGAAAGATGAATAAAAGTGTTATTTTATTGTATTTGGCAGTAATAGTAAAATATGTAAAGGCGTAAATTTTAAAATGTAGCAATACAATTCTGTATGATGTATCTATCACAGCTAATGAAACTTAAAATAATTGATGCATTTCAAATAACTCTCTCACTGAATTCATCTATCACTCATCGGTGAATGATTAACTTGAATCTGGTCAGGAAAATCTGACCGACAAAACTATACAATTAAGCTAACCCAAAATTTGAATAAACTTACCTATCATACAATATACAAAAAAAAAAAATTTAAAAGCGTTTTCATATACAATTTAAAATGACAGGAAACCTGAGATTAAATGCTTGAATACAAAACCGAAATAAGAAATATCTGTTGCCATGTGTGGAAGAAAATATTACTTTGAAGCAGGTGCAATAAAATATTTCAACAATGCAATGAATATTAAAGTGAAAATTCTGCATTGGGAGTTATTTCCCAAGAAAACAATTTATACTATCACAACTGTAACAAGTGCAAAAGCAGTGTGAATAAAAGATTTTGTATTGTTTTGCGTGTTGAGTTATGTAACTAGGCAGCTTTTAGCACAAATAACATTTATTAGCACACACACAACATGACGGTTACAAGCATTGATTCTCATAAAACACAAACGGCGCTACGAATTTACAGCTATCGCACATCTCCTTCCTTTGTAATTTAAAGGTCCGTCTCTCCGGGAGGCCGGACAGTCCTACCACTTCTGGTCACATAGGATCAAGAATTCTTCTGTAGATGAGCTAGCTTTTTCAGGGTATGTCTTTGGAGACTGGGGTGATGACATCAGAGGCGGACATCCTGGATCGGCATCGGCAGGAGAGTGTTGGTATCCCGTGACATCACAGTCGTCCTCTGGCTCAGGTTCTGGATGAAAATCAGGTGAGGGAATCAGGTGCTTTCGGTTCCTTCTGTAAACACGTCTGCCGGACTGAACTAGGTATGATCTTGGGTAAGGCGTCTTTTGCAGAACTTTCCCAGTTACCCTTCTATCAGTAATCCACACGTTCTGACCTGGATCTAATCCATCGAGATTTCTAACACCGTGATGTTTATCATAGTTCGTTTTCTGGCCCTCTATTCGTCTCTCCTCTTTAGCCTCGAGAACTTTCTTGTTCACCGAGTATGGCTGTAGTTGGGTCGTAGCAACAGGAAGGGTAGTGTTGATTCTCCTACCCATAAGCAATTCCGAAGGGCTAAAACCATTTTCTAAAGGAGTTGCGCGATAGGCCATTAATGCAAGATAAGGATCTCTAGATTTCTTTATGCGAGCTTTGACTGTTTTCACTGCTGCTTCTATTAGCCCGTTGCTTTGAGAAAATTTGGGGCTACTTGATATGTGTGTAAAGCCATAACTTTTTGCAAAATCCTTGAATTCTACAGTCTTTACTGGATCAAATTGTGGGCCGTTGTCTGAACGGACAACATCTGGGATTCCATGACGTGAAAAGATTGATTTACAATGATTTATAATTTCAGCAGAAGTCAGTCTGTCAAGCCTGGCAATTTCAGGGTATCTAGAGTAGTAATCTGAAATCAGAAGGTACCATGAATTCTTGTATTTAAAAAGATCAAGACCTAAAACTTCCCAAGGTCTCTCTGGGAATGAAGTTGGAATTAAGGGTTGATGGCGATTACTTGACTCTTGTATACATGCAGTGCAACTCTTTATTTTCTCTTCAATTTCTTTTAAATAAGAGGATGTCCGCCTCTGATGTCATCACCCCAGTCTCCAAAGACTTACCCTGAAAGAGCTAGCTCATCTACAGAAGCATCTCCTGATCCCTATGTGACCAGAAGTGGTAGGACTGTCCGACCTCCTGAGAGACTTGACCTTTAAATTACAAAGGAAGGGAGATGTGCTATAAGCAAAGCCTGTGAACCGCGCGCTTAGCTGTAACTGTAGCGTGGTTTGTGTTCATGTTCAGAATCGAATGCTTGTAACCGGTTGTTGTGTGTGCGTCAATAAATGTTATTTGTGTTAAAAAGCTGCCTAGTTACATAACGCCTCAACACGCAAACAACACAGATTTGCTGAAATAATAAATTGGTTTGAATTTTATTTACAACATTTTGAAACATTAATTAAAACTGAACAAAATGTCGCAGGGATATAAGATTGGTGACATTGAAAAGTTTTTTAAATCTTTAAGAAGATATAAAAATGTTTTTTTGTGTGATAATAGGATCAGAAGTTATTCTGGAAAAACATTAAAATTTTAGGTAATTTTTAAATATTTTAAATTCTAATTAAAATTTCGAAAAATCCTTTCTTAACGAGCACCTACTCCCCAAGAAGCAGCCGCCTTCCAAATTTCAAGTCCCAGTGGTTTGGGAGATTTCATGACGTGCGAGTCAGTGAGCGAGACTCGGTATTTGCCTTTTATATACAAATATTACAAAAATGGCTTACTTGAATAACTTGATGCATAACTGCAGCTACATTATTCATAAGTGCAGTCAATCTGTGAGCTCTGTCGTTAGGTGTGGTCTCCGGCCTAAAATGAGTAGATGCACGGTATCGAGCGGCCATATAAAGAGCATATGTGGGAGATAATTTGAATTGGACTTGACTAGGATCCAGCTGTGTTATTGCAGCATTCAGAAACGCTTCTTCACCTACAACAAAATTGGGACATAAATTATTTTTGTGGTCGGTAACTGGAAATTACTTTTTAAAAGTCGAGGCAATCATGCATTTGAATATAAATAATTGCTTGCGATATCGTAATAAAACTACCTTTGCTGACAAAAATCAAAGCATAAATGGAGCCAACGATAGGAAAAATAGTTACTGGATGTTAACATTTTGATTTCAATATTTTAATCCAATTAGACAAACACTCCAAGCAATTAACTTTTAAAAGTGTATATCCTCCCTTCCCCCCCTATTTACGACATGTAATCCAAACTTTGGAATATTATGAATTTTTTTACCTGTAACTATTTACAAAAATGCTTGAATAAATATGAGCCAACCTGCAGTTACATATGGCTAACAGAAAGGGGTTGTTTAATCATTTGGAAGGCTAAAATATAGCCTATTAATAAGAACAAGAAAAAAGATGGCATCCAAAATAAAACTCTGCATTGACTTTCGTTTAATCACAATAAATAAACCTTTGAATTGTCTTATGTTTATTTGTCAAACAAGGTAACATTGATTTAATAAGACAAGCATAAGATAAAGTAATAAAGAATACTTAATTATAAAAGTCCAAATTGAAAATATAAAGTAAATATCTAGACCAGGGGTGGCGAATCTTTATGTATCAACGTGCCATTTTTTCTAAAAAAATGTTTAATGAGGTCATAGACGTGCCGTCAAATAGTACTGTCAATGCTTCATAGTGAACTTTGTGATCTGTGGCGTGCCCAAAATATTGTGTTGCGTGCCATTGGTTCGTCATCCCTGATCTAGACCATAAACGCTAAGCCATCAAAATTAAAATATTAAATTGATCACTATTTTAACATTATGAAGGAATACAAATTAATTATTAAACGTATGGGGAGATAACTTATTTCCTCAACAGAACTATACACGAGAAACTGCTGTACATCAGTAATAAAAACAAACTGATTGTTTAATTTATTTGTGTTTGTTAACATTTGTTTGAGCGTACAGTGAAACCTCTCCGAGCGGCCACCCCTCCGTTCCGAGAAAAATTGGCCGCTCTGAAGGGTTTCCGTTACAATTACAAGACAATTGCTATAATACATAATATAAACAAGTCTGACACATGTTTCTTATTTAAAATGAAGTTTGAGACTTATCTAAAGAGAAAATAGTACTTTATTTAACAATTTTCTACATTTTTTGAAAAAAGGATACAATTTGTGATTTTTTACCCTTCTCGGAAAAAAACCATTTTTTCAAGATCGTTTTTCAGTTTAAAAAGTAAATCTCTAGCCGATGCGTTTGTTAAATGGGATGGGCAAACCCACCCGACGGCCGTTCAGAGGGGTTGGGTGGCCGTTGCTAGGGGTTATTTTAACATTACGTCTATGGGCCGAAAAATTGGCCGTTCGAAGAGGTTTCACTGTACATAAATTTCGCACAGACTTCCCTAAGTAACTGCATATCACTAGCAATAAATCAATATTTCTATCCACTGATAAAGCATCAAGATTCGTACCATCTTCCCAAAACTCCAGAACCGCAGGGAGTATAGGATCATTTCCCCGCTTCTGTTCGAACCTGTCGCAGCTGCCTCGACCATGAGTGCTTTCCCTCCCCAGAGACCTATGGGAGAGAGCATCGTCCGACTTCTTTGAAAGACGTTCATCTCTGGAATGTGTGGAAACAGTTTCAACATTGCCATCAGCATCAAATGTAGTTTCATAGCTGCCGTGATGATGAAGAGACAACTGGTCTTCTCGACGACTCCTACAAATAAAAGGAACGCAAAATAATGTTAATTATTATGATATTAAAACATATCATTATTGAAGTACTAATATTATTTAAAATATGTGCATAATATTTTACGAGAAAAATTTAATATGGTTTTAAGATATTCATATTCACACTATTACCAAGTGCCAAAGTTTAAAATCCATTTATAATAATTAATATAAGAAAGAAAAAATTAATATAAGAACATAAGATATACAATAAAGGAATAATAATTAATATAAGAAAATCACCAACAAGGAACTGCAACTTTTATATTTGTAAAAACGAAGGAATTAATTAATCATGAAATCTGACAAAAACAAATTCCGCAACAGAAGAAAGCAAATGACAATTTCAATAAAATAGAGGGTGGGGGCAATGCTACACAAGAAGGATTGAAATTGAGAAATTGTATAAATAAATTTAAATATTTTAGACATTTAAGAAATTTTAAAAAATTTAATGTCTCAAGAGTTCTCTAGATATAATGTAAATTGGAGTATTGTACTAAAACTGGACTGACATTGTAGAATGTTTATTATAAATGTCGAGCAATTTGTTTCATTACAGCATAGTTTAATTAATGTCATTTCTTATCTCAAATTTAATTTAGTGGTCAACACAGCAATATTCACAAAAGTTTTTTAAAAAATTAAGCAATACACACCTTTCTATGAACTCGGGATGTTGACGAGGATCAGGTAACATTCCATGTTTCTAAAAAGGGGCGTTAAAAAACATCAATAAATTCATAATTGTATATACTCAATAAATTACAGAGGCTATAGCATTACAAAACAGTAAAAAACACTTTTGAAGAAATTATTCAAACATCAAAAGATCATCCTCTAATAAAAATTATTTAAGATATTAAAACTTTCACACATACCTGATCATGTAAAGGATCTACAAATCTAAAGGTATGGAGCTTTCCAAATCGCACAACCATCCCATTTTGTAATATAGTGGTTTCATATATCCTCATGTTGTTCACATATGTTTCGGCGTCTCTGCTGCTAGGGGTGACCGTAACAATTCCTTGAGTGTGAGCAATGACGCAATGTCGAGGCTGAACGTTGGGTCCAAATAGCTGCATGAAAGTAATGAATATCATTAAACTTACAAATGGGATAAGCAACAAAAAACAAGACAAGATACTGAGGAAAGGGTCAAGATAGAAAGGAAAATCAAACAATTCTGCAAAAAAATGATTAAATAATTTGTTACTGTTCACATATCATTCAAGCCACTTAACACTAAAAACTCAAATATCTATATGGCATACATTTGCCATCACTCGAGAGATAATAATTACTTAGGAAAGTGTTAAAAAATATAGCAACCTACTTGCAAATATTGTCCACCTATAGAACTGCTTCTCTCGCTTCCAACTTCAGTAACATTTAAATAAAGCCTATGTTTCTTAGGAGGTCCATGGCTTTCACTCCCATCTATAAAAGGTTCGTTACTCAATGAGATACAGAAATTGCAGTGACATTTTATTCATAAAACCAATAAAAAAGATACGAAGCTTTGAATTTTCCAATTGGTCCACTGATTATCAGATGATAAAATAGTATATTTTCAAATTAAATTTTTAATTCAACTGTACTTTAATGGGAAAAAACAGCATACTATCAATAAAATTACTTTTTAAAAAATCAAACTCGAGGTTACCTTCACATTCTACTAAAACAATAACCAATATCTACATCAGCTAATGGTTATGTAAAAAATGGTTATATCACGAATTTTTACCTGGATTTAATTCCAACAAATATGGCAGTTTTTCATTGGCATCGTCACATCTGTAACCCATGTCATCTTTAGTCGGTTTTGCCTTTTTTTTCCGCTTCCTAGGTTGATAATCGGCAGGACGTCTTCTAACGTGGAATGATAAGGCACCTGCAATATAGACAATTTAAAATTATTTAAAAGCTTGAAGGGATATTTGAGCCAGCTGATTGTCAAAATCAAAAAGCCCTTTTGCTAGACCATTTTTAAAACATTAAGAGTCAATATCTCATTTTTTAAAACTCAAGTACAATTATAATATATTTCTGGTCAAAGCATTTTCACACTTGAACTTTAATCTAACTACAGTAAAAGCTCAACTAACCGGCATGCTTGGAGACGCCGATTTTTGGATAAAAAAAAAAAAAAAAAAAAAAAAAAAAAAAAAAAAAAAAAAGTGCCGGCAATTAATTATCTCTACCCATTCTGTCCCTTTATCTTTTATTTTGGTTGTCGATTTCGTTTTTAGGCGAAAGGCGAGGTTTTTTTTTTTTTTTTTTTTTTTGTTGATGTTTGGTTCTTACTTTTGCTTTTGAACCCCCACAAAACAAGTCTGTGTACGTCACTGTACTGTGTATATATATATATATATATTCCTTCTACGCCCCTCTGTGCAGAGCGGACGTTGCATTCCAGAAATAAATTGTCCACGTGAATGGAATGATGCGGTCGCGCCCATGCTCAATTTGGGCGCACGGATGCAAAATTTTTAGAAAAACTCATTTTCTGATTTTTCCGGTTAGTCGAGCTTTCTGTATACTTGAATGCCGGATAATCGAGAATTTATCGTATATACATGTACAAATTTAATATAAAGATACCTTTGAAGCAGAATGTTTAGATCTTGGGAAAATAATTGTTTTGGTCTTTTATCATTTTAATTCTGGTAATTTTAAAACTAAATTTATTCTGAATGAAAGGACTTAAATCAAAAGCTTTGGTAACTTAAAATTACATAGTTTGTTTCCTTAAGTCTATGATATTTCCAAGGTGAGGAAAATTATACATGACTTACCTCTATTTCTATTATGTTGTTGCTGGATCATTAGAGGACAGTCGTCATCATCCAATATGTATTCTCTAATGCCACCGTTTGTTTGAAAATCGGGACCGTCTGACTGACTATGATGAGAAACAATAGTCTGCACAAGACAGTACTGAACAGGATCTTCTTTGTCATACCCATATTTGTTGAGTATTTCTTTTACAACATATGAAGCAGTGTCTCTAGTTGATAAAAGTAAAGTTTTATAGGGGACGTCTTTATTTAAAGCTTCACCAAATATTCTAAGCGTTCCTCCTATAATTAAAAAGAAAAAATTATAGCATTCCTTTACTTTTATGCAGTTGGAAAATTATAAACACAGTTTTAATTCAATATAATGCAAATTATCAAATATATTTTTTATGACAGCCAAATGACAGGATATCTTATAGCAATTGAATATCATACACGAGTACAATATAAATGTAGTTTTGCAATAAGGAAATTAACTCCAAAACAACATTTTGAGATACAACAGCTTTCAGAACATACATCGGAAAAAAAATTCCGCTGCATTTTTTCAAAACTTATTATTGCATTCTAAGTAGACTGTTGTGTAACAGACTATCAATTTTCAAATTTGGACGACATATTACATCCACTTCAATACTAATTTCAATAACATAACAAAAATTCGTAACATGGTAGTTGGTTCCTAATTGCATAATTATGTCCAAATATACCAGTGTATAGTTAAATAATATACCAGTATATAGTTAAGAAATTGGGAACCAACTCAAAGATGTATACACATATCTAGATATAGTAGTCTTCACAAAATATCAAGAGAAAACAATTTAATGAAGCATTTTTTTTTTTTAAAGTAGTTGTTGCATTACGATTAGTCTGTTGTACAATGCTTTGTAGTTAATGCAAATTTGTGCACCAATCAGCATGCACTTAGGTACAGTTTGCAGCAGTGAAAATAAACTGGTAGTTGGATCTCAGATATAAGATGAATAAATGTGAGAAACTGATATCTATTAGCGAGTAATTAAATTTAGTGGTTTATTTGAATCAAGTATCCGACTATTTATCATTGTTTCCTAACTTAGGAAGCATTAGAAGTCAAACTTTATATGTTACAAGCTTCATATAAGAATAATAAATAACAAATAAGGTGATAAGAAAAAAAATAAAATAAAAGGCATTTATAATTGTATTTGTGATTCATGGTAAATGGGATTTACATCAGTATTCCCATTATTACATAATCTGTATTACATTTTAATGGACAGTTTTCATTAGCATATAATTAGTGAAGAACTACTTCCAAATGCACTCCAAAACAATATCTACATACCAGCATCAGATCCACCTTCTTGACAAAACTGTTGCAATTTCTTTTCAAGAATCTGCTGACGCCTCCGACGCATCACAGCTTCAGGGTTGGATATTGATCGAGTGAAACTTGTTTCTGGCAATTCTGAATACAAGCGTTCAGCAATGCCGTCTTTTTTACTTTCTTCTGCGGCCTGCAATGAAAAAACAAAACTTGACGAAAACCAGAAAAATTGTTTCACAACTTATATTTAGAAACGTGTTTTAGCAACAGATTATCCATCCCTGATAAAATATACAGACATTTAACCTTCATATTTATGGGTAAGAGAAATACAGAATCTCCTCTTCAGACTGGGATTTTAGAGGGGGAATATAAAAAGTGCTTCCCTCACTTTTCAAGCCAATCAAAGACAAAAATCTATGGTCGATTCAGTATCATTTGTAGGATTTCTCATTCTTACCTTCCTTTATTAACAATAATATCTATCTATAAACAGGCATGAAAGTGCAAGCTGTTCAAAAAAGCTGAACTCTACACGAATACAAAATTCACCACAAAATCGATATATATACAAACGCAAAGGCACAAGATGTTACTACTTAAAATACATATAGAAAAAGCAATTTATTTAATTATTCTAGAACAGCTGTTGTATTCTGTATTCAAAATATAGGAAATGATTTCTTCATCTCATGTATGTCAATAATTTTAGGTTTATGATCCGTTGTTAAAAATTCCAACATACAATCTTCATGCATGTATACTAACTTATTTTGAATAATGTTTGAGTTCAGCAACTTAAAGATTGTTTAATAATTGCAACACTTTCTTTAAAAAGCATTAAATTAAGGACATAAATATGAAATAATCTCTCAAGTTTAGAATGCTTGGTTATAAATGGTATCAGAGCAAAGCTGGCAATTTACAGTTCCACTTATTTCGATCTTCTTGATCGAATCTCCTACTTTTACTGCTATCTCTTCCTCGTTCGTATCGTTACCTTTCGCCGGCAGTTTAATTTTCATAGATTTATTCAACCACTCGAATTTAAATTTATTTTTTTCGTTCACATCTAGGGAACGAACTTTATGTTCATCGTTTAATTTAATCTCCATTTTGGTTCTCGGTCACACTCACAAACGCTGATCTTTACAATTGACGAACGTAACACTAAACATACAGCATCACACGTGCGATCCGCCAAACACAAGACAAATGATAGTAGTAGTAGAAGTTCTTTGCATAACAACCGTTAGCATTCAACCCGCGATTCAACATCGGCGATAGCAGCTCACTGACGTGCGATTTCAACAGCAAGGCGTGGCCTACTTGTAGAGCGGTCGTCATTCGGCTATACGGGAGAAGTTCCGCCTTCCTCCATTACGCTGCGTGCCAATCACTTGAGGCGATAGATACGGCGCGTAAACCCCAGAGAATGCATCTCTGTTTACCTTGCGACGGAGAAAAAATGGCGTTCGTTTCGGATTCAGACATAGTTTCCACCCCCCACATTTTTCGGTCACGATTTCTCGACAGTTTTGTATCGATCTCAGAAACAGCCTGAAAGACATTCAAAAAAGCGGATTTCTGCTTAAAAGCGGAAGTCTTTCACGCCTGTATAAAGCATGTCATAATGCAAAAAGAGAAGGGAGTAATGCTTCCTACAAGATAATTAGAGACACAATAGATTAGTGCTGCAAGGGATATGAAATCCTAACACTACAGTAACAGTATATGCACCAATGTGCAAGGGAAAAAAAAAAAAAAAAGAGCCAAGCCAAAGTCTCCAAAAGTTACTGAAAAATTATTGCGGGGAAAAAAAATTTAAACTACATGCAAAAAATGCATGAAACTTAATTTTTAAACAGCACAATAAATAATATGCAAAAATTTTAAGAAAAGAATTTGCAACTGGGAAAAAAGGAATGAAAAAATTAAGTTTTTTGATTAAAAACCTCAGAAAATATTTACTATTGAACTGTTGAATAGATATTTGTTTAAAATACATTTACACACAAAAAAAAGTAAAATGATTTTAAAGTTATTTTACACTTGGCATACTAACAGCAAACCTAAAAACCTGATAATGAAGGTTTTTAAGAATACGTGGATTTTTGCTAGTGGAGTTTCATATAAGGGAGACAAGTATTTCAAATATATTTCATAAATCCAAAGGATATAATCCATAAATATGTAAGAAATAATTCATACATCTATACAAAAATATTTCATATATCTATAGGCAGAAAATTTACAACTGCTACATACATATTCATATAATTTTATTTGTAAATGCTATTTTCAGGCATGGTAACAGTTACTATAAGACTACAGTTATGATATAAATAACATATAATAGAATCATTATATATCACGAATACAGATAAACTTTGTAACATTATATAGCGAGTAAAATTGTAAAAAGTCTTCATATGATTTCAAAATATTCAAACTGGCCAAGTTGCAAAATGTTCAAAATATATTGAAATTTTGACATTCTAGCATATCAATATTCGGCATAATTCTTATGACCATACGAGTCGTTCAGGAGCCAAATCAAATAAGTCCAATTTTTTTATGTCTTCTGGTTTTTGTAAATTTTGATGGAATTAACAACATTACTTTTTGGTTATTAAAAGATTCACTCGTTGCTTCATTAGAAGAATTTATATACTTTCACTAATCAAATTAATAAAACAAAATTTTAAAAAATTATTGCATTAAAATCATGAATTTTCTCAGTTTTATTTTTTCTGGATTTATCCACATTGGCTTCTGAACGACTCGTATATCCCTCAATGCTCAAATTCCTTTCGGACTTGCTGGAACATATCTGGTATCACTTCATTTATGGCAGTTATGATTCATATTGAGCTCCACTAGATTGTCTGCAAAAATCATTAATAATCTCCACAAAATAAATCGCAAACATTCAGGTCAGGAGAATGAGGTAGCCACAACCGAGTATCAAAATCTTAGCCTCTGTTTGCTGAATTCAACGATTCCAGAAGACTGACAACAATTGACAGAAGCTCATTATGTCTTCCAGACACAACTACGAGACCACTGAAAACTTGAACAGTGAAACAAAACATGACCGTGCTTTCTTCCCAAATATATTGCAGGTCGTTCACCTGTATTCAACAGTTGTGAAGAAATACCTTCTTGAAAATGGATGAAAACTTGTGATTACCTTCTGCAAATTATAAACTAACAAATACTGGAGGCTCATGGGAAGAATTTAGGTCGTTTTTTAATTAAGGGTCTTCTTTCTAAAATTTTGACTTGTAATGCACGTGAAGTATACTGAACGAAAACATATATTACTTTTAGTCGTTCACGCTTTTCCCTTTTCTTCTTCTCTTTCTTTTCTCGTTTCGAAAGCTTTCTTTTGAAGTTCTCATTATCACACGCATCCATGCTAGATATCTGCAAACAATATTAAAATGAATTAATGCAAAAACAAATACAAACCAAAACGTGTCTCACTGAAAAGATTAATGTAAAATTTAAATAGTAATTATTTCAAATACTATCACATATATTAATGCCCCAATTATAAAAGACAACACCAAAAATTTTAAGTTTTTTTGAAATAGGCATTTGGAAGTTTATTGTTGCACTTCAAAGTTCAGTTCACATCACTCTAATGTGAGTTATAAGCTTAAGAAATTAAAAAATAGAAATTGAAACTTACGTAAGATTTCTCATCCATTCTCCTCAAGAGAAAGCGGCCTTCCCTGTCGTCTTTATGCCAATCTAGCTGCACTAACAAAGGCCTTTCCTCACCTTTCAGCTTCCTCTCTTCTGCTCAAGAAAATACACACATTTCTCACAAATATCAAATTTTGAATGTATATTTTTTTTCAAAGTATTCATCATTCAATCCAATATCAAACCATCATGTAAAAAACATGAATAGATTCTTTGAAATAAAATAGAACATACCCCTTATAAATATGTTTTGTTCCAGTGTTATCAATGTTTATAAATTTTTAAAAATATCTTTTTAAATATTTGCACTTAAAATGCATTGTTTTAAAAACACTTCTATTAAACTTCATCTTTGTAAAGATAAAAATTTGTAATTGATTTTTCACTCACTTCCTAGCTCGAGTTTTGAAATTTTTTACACTTGTCTTTTCTAGATGACAATACACTATTTTAATATTTTCAAAAATCAATCAATGATAATTAATTAAGTTTTTATTCCTCACCTGGTAGTGAGTATGAGAAAAATTGTTTTTAAGAATCCATAATATTTACAGTAATGAATTATAAATTAAAGAATAAAATTTAAAAAATTGCTGAAATAAAAAAAAAAACTTTTAGAACACTAATAAAAGTGTGTTTTTGAAAACTTATCCAAATTTATTCATGCATAATAATACAAGGACAATAATTTCAGACAGTTTATCTCAAAGAAAATATATGATAAAGCAGGCATGTTATAAGCATTTCGGAACATTTCAATAGCAAATTAAATGCTCACATACCAATTGAAACAACCTCAGGCCAAGTATCAAAAACAAATAATGACAGTAATGCCTAGTATGAATAAAGATACTTGTAATAAGCATGCTTCAAGTAAGTTTAACTTAGAAGCATTCTTAATTTACGAAATATTCTCAAATGATATGAAATTTTAAAGAATAAAACTACAGACATTAAACCAGTTCTATAACAGTCTTACAAATACAGTATATTTGTGGATTTGTGTCTATAATTTTAAAAAACATGGCATTTTAACAAATAAAATGTCAATAAAATATATAATTTTAACATCAATTGTATTTAGAATGGGGAATTGAGGAAAACCTCCGTGAAAACTTATACTTGTTCAAGAAACAAGTTACTAATGGTGATTAATGAATCTAATTTATAAAGATCAAATTTATCTTAAAAAATTGAAATTAACTTAGTTAACTTCCATAAAATAAAATTTTCATAATATTGAAAAAATAAATTTACTGAATTCAAACAAATGTTAACTGAACTAATAACAAAGTTTATATCCATTTCAGCCGGTTGTTCAAATAATCTAGAGACAAATTCGGAAAATAATTAGTTGACCCTTAAAAAAATTCACGAACAAAAATTGTATTTAAGCATGGAGTTGCAAATTATGCTCAGTCAGTGTAAATTGCGAAAATTCATACGCAATATATATTTTAAAAATGATTTGTTGCTCATTAAGAGGTTATTTACAACACAATTTAAAACAATTCCCATCAAAATCGAATGATTAGAACAAAAGCTATAGCTCAGGTGAAAACAGCGAGCCGTTAAAACATGCTCTTTTTGTTTAAATAACGGCTTCAATCGTTCCACAAATGACGATGACGGTAATTGTTCGATTTCGACAGAAAGTGTCTTGTAATGATTTGTAAATTAATTTTTCCCCCTACATTTGAATGGAGAATGGAACTGCATTTCACACCAACTAAACGACGCTCCCGTCAACATGTTCCATTCCATTTTTTTATGAAGTGGAATTTTGTGAAGGGGCCGTTTTTATGAAGTGGAATTTTGTGAAGGGGCCGTTTTTATGAAGTGAAATTTTGTGAAGGGGCTGCAAAACGGTCCCAATTTTCGTCTGGATCGACCCATGTACCTACTAGTAACTCTGGGTTTGCTACAGAATAAGAGCATCCTACATATTATGGAACATTAATTGGTCCAATTTCTGAGCAATTCGGTACAATTTAGATGGGGATAAAAGAATTATTCCATACCTCCATTTTCATGTATTTCATACAAGGCATATTCAGGGATTGATAGCATTCTGATGTCAGGACGGAATTTTTCAATCAGAGTTTCGATAACATCAGTTGTGGTAGCAGTGCTGGAAACTCTGATGCATTTAGTAGCTACCTTTTGACCAGCATCTTGAAAATAAAATCGCATAGCTCCATGGAACTCCAACTCCTAAAACAGAGAAACAGAACTTGTCTTAAGAGAAGCTTTTAGGTCATGGAAAATCACAGCAAGCATGCACAATAAAACTCTGTTATCACAACTAAACCATTTTAGAAATTAATTGAAGCTAAACTATGGTGTGCTGAAGCACCAGGCTTCTTAAAATTTCACCCACTGACAATTACCTTTCAGGGGTTGCAACAATGAGGTATATGGGGGGCAGGGCCCCCTATCGTGGATGCTGTGCCCCCAACCCCATCGGGGCAAATTTTTGTACCACATTCACACATTCAAGTAGTAAAACTAATTTAAATGGGCGAACCAGCTGGTCGCCGAAGGCGGCTAGTACAGTAATAAATAATAATAAACAAGAAATTATGTTACGTTTATTGATTAGAAATTTTTTTGAAGAAACATGTTAAACATGTCAAAAATTTATTACAGCTTGTATTTTAAACCCTAACTTGAAATCTGATTAAAGAATTATTAACAATAAGAATTACTAACTGCAAAAAATAGAAACAATTTTTTTAAAAAAAAGTTCAATGGCGATGAAAAATTTTGAAAGTACTAATGTGTTTTGCTGCTTTTTATGAATAATAAATCACAATTTAAGGCACTAACTTCTTCCCTTTTCTTCATACAGGATACACAAATGAGGCTGTTTATGCTGTTTATTCGCACAACTCGGTATCAGCTGCAACGATCGTTTTCCACCGAAACTTTAACCCACCCAAGAATAATAAACAAGAATCCATCTGAAACAATGACCATGACAATGACAGAAGTTCAAGGGAACGTTATGGCTAAAGCCTCCAGCAGATAGAGCACATTAAGATCCTTATCCGTGAGCACAGGATGGTAGAAGAATGGAAAGAAATTAAGAAAAATAAAAGCGTGATTCATACAGAGGCTTGTCTGTCTTTGTTATTGACACGGGGAGGGGTCGTGCCCAAATGAAAAAAACGGGTTTGTGGTCTCCCCTCGACCTTACTGTGAACTATTGGCGAAGAAAAACGAGTACGCATTTTGGAAGAATATCTCCTCTGGCTTACAGACCGAGTCCTAAATTTGAAAAAGGACCATGCATTCAGTGTAAAGACCACATGTCAAATTTCATACATCCAGTTCGGTACCCTTTTAAGATATGATGTTCACATACACACGGAGATAGGCAATCGTCCCATGGACGGATTTGGTCGGAAACCCGATAGGGGAATCCGGGGAAAAACGAAATACTTAAGGTTTGGAGGGCTGTAAAATGGCAAATAATACTCAGGGAACTTTCAGGAAGGAATGCAACGTTATAAAATATATTTACTTGGTCACACATAACGAATTTAAAAACTAATCTTTGATCAGTACATAAATTGTTGTTCACGATTTAGTAAATTTTGTCCCCCGGAGCTGGGGCACAACGGAACCCGGTTTTATGTACTCTTTGAAAATTCTTAATTATAAAAAAGGATTGTTTTCTTATGACTATTCAACATAATATAAATTGTATTAAGTATAAGAAATCTCGATAAAATTACTTCAGACATATCGGTAATTAAAAACCAAGCAGAGGAAAAGTAAAGCCAACGACAAAACTCGCAATGCATCTTTGTCAGCACTTTGTACTTCCGGCAATAGGCAAATTACACTGGGACACTAGATACTGGTGCCGTTTTGCCCCAAGTGCGAGGCTAACAAAGAACTGCTGTAAGGCTAGGCTAGAAACTAAGGAACTACAACACAAGTGCATTAATGAACAGTCCGAAGAATAATACTAACGAAAAAAGTAGTGCTTATCGAAACATAATAATATCTTATTTGAATTATTTTAGGAAGAAAACTCGGTGAAACTACAGTATTATGTTCAAAAACGAGGAACTCTTCTAAACAATGCGTAGTAGCCAACTCTCATGGACTTGGAAGGCTCAGTACTGTGCAGTAGGGTGTGTTATGAAATTCCAGGAGTTTCTACTAATTTGCGCAACAAACTGGGAGAAAAAATGGGAGAGTTCTGTTTCACCCCGTAGTTCTGTTTTGTCCAGAGTTCCGCTACAGATCTACAATTTAGGCTACAGACCGCATACCAAATTTCATCGCTTCAACATTCGAGGCGTTTTTCAGTTAACGTTGTTCACATACACACAAACCAATGACAAATATGATTCGAAAAAAGGTTTTTTTTTAGAACTCCAGGAAGTCAAATGTCGAGATCTTCAAAATCTCGAGATTTTGAAGATTTTTTAAGTACTCCGTAAATTCCTCTCTATGAATACGAGAGGGGAAAAAAAAACCCGCATCAACTGGCCTCGTGTGTTTTCGCGCAAGATTCGTAAACTTCACTATTTTTCGGTGTTCACTTATTGTTGAAGGCATTTTATATGAAAAAATATCTCCTGCCGATAAATAACAGTTTCGTTCTCTCTTAATTGGAGAAATATACACGGGAGAAAAACATTCACTGGAAAATAAATATATAATGATGTATCTGTCGGCTAAAGAAATTTGTAAAACCAATTAAATTAAGGTAAATTTAAGCATAATTCAATTTTTTCACTATTTTTCGTAGTTTATTTCTGTTATATTAACGTCCCGTTTAGAAGCAACACTAGGGCTATTCCCCTACTGTTCGTAAGTAGTTAACAATGTAATAAAAATTATAATTAAGTACTAACTGAATATTTCCATGATAGATTACTCAAATGCACTGTAATAAATATAAATGCACAATTGATCATCCCTTCGACGTACGATACATATAATTGCTATTTTCACTACGGATCCGAGTGAGTTGACCTAAGTAAGCTTGAATTTTGGGCTTTATTTCCTTTTATGTTCGATTGAGCTTTATTGCTACGGTTTTGCATTCAACAGAAAAAAAATTAGATGAGAATTCAGAAAAATAAAATGATACAAAATAACTTCATATTAAATAATCTAAAAATGCTATTTTACGTTTAAATAAGATTGAATATAATAAAATAATAAAAAAAAACCCAGCGGGAGTGTTCTCCCCTAAACTTTCTCGTATACTTCCCCAAAAAGGCGTCGTTTCCCCTTCCCAGCGTGGCTAAAAAAATTCGAACCTACTGTTACCCAGAATCCAATGACTATCAGAAGGTTTCTCATTATAGTGATTGAAAAATATCTAGGTAAAGAATCGAATTCAAAGAGATGCGTACCGATTTTCCGCACTTGACGGCTCACGGACAAACTGACGTAATTCGCTCCATAGCTTTCGCGTGCACAGAAGATTGCTTCCAGTACGCATGCGTGTGGAAATAACGGATTCTCTTCAAAAGTAAATTATACAGACCGACAGACAGCCAACCCTTTGACGGATTTGTCCCGAACTTTTATACGAACCTACATTCATGACGATAAAACCGTGTACCAAATTTTATCCATCTAGCTATTCAAGTTTTTGAGTTATAGTGTTCACATTAACACGGACATACAGACCGACAGACTTTCCCTGGACGGATTTTATCCAAAATTTGATAGAAACCTACAAATTATGTGTCAAGACCACATACTAAATTTCATCCCTGTAGCTCTAATAGTTTTCGAGTTATCGTGTTCACAGACAGACATAATTCCGCAATTGTGTTTTTCGGACTCAGGGAGGTCTAAAACGTGGAGATTCGTCAAAATCTCGAGTTCGAATTTTTTGACGATTACGATACTTTCTCTTTGTATACTTCGTGTATACGAGAAAGTAAAAATGTTGTACCGTCCTGCCCGCTATGTTCCGAGCTGGCTGTCCCACTGGAGCCGAGACGTGGGTTCTGAGCTGTTTCGCTGAGACTATCTTCCTTCCCCAAAGGAAGCGAAGTGAAGGGACTTGGGGCTTTTTCGCCGGGAAGGTTGTCGTGTAGTGTGTCTCGACCGGAGGGAGAACAATGGTGAAAAACTGCCTAAATTAGGCTGGATTTAAATTTCGTGTCAGCAAGATGCAAATTAAATGTAACAGAACTGATTTTTGAATGATATTGGGTTAACTTAGTTTCATAACCCAAGAAATATTTTATTCATCTAAATTTGTTTTTATGTTAAATGTTAATGTCTGCGTGTCTCTGTAAATAAATGTCTTGAGAAATTTTAAATTACAGTTTTTATTTCTAAGACGGTACAATGTGTTTATGTTTGTGTCATTTTTTTAAACAAAGAAATCAACACATAGAATGAAGTGGAGCCGGTTCTGGGCAGAACAATTAAGGCGAAAACATTTCACTTTGGGTTGGACCGAGAAGAGCGAGTTTCGGCGCTCAAGCTGGCTTCAGAAATATGGCACGTGCAAGACTTTGTCATACCCTGACAATCAGAGAAAACTGGTGATTTTTTTTTCACCTGTTTTATTGAAATAAGGTATCATTCTGAAGCTTCAATTAAGTTGAGAAGTACTGATAAGTTGCTAATGGAATGTTGTAGTAATATATCAGAGGAGGATAACTCAAACTTTTTTTTTTGGTGTCAAAATCAAAATGACTGTTCAGAGTCATATACACATTGAAAATTAAAAATCTCAATACTTTAATACAAACACCTAACGTAGCTAAACGTTAACAGCTTTAATCTTTAGCACAACAGAAAGCACATGCTTTCTTGGAATAAAGCGGTTTTGTTGTAATGAATAGTATCGTCTCAAAAAATGAATGTAGTTAAAGAATATCACTCTCCGGTTTGAAAAAAAAAAAAGGACGAGGGGATTTTTTTTTTTTTTTTTTATCTATAATACACCACGCATGTCCCACATCCACTATGTTTTACCCACAAATACTACCTTCGCTTTCACCTACGAAGAAAATAAAGTGGAACAGTTTTAAAGACAAATCTTGCAAGGGAGGGGGGAACCAAGGTAACGCGCGCGCGCGAGTTTTCTTTTTTAATCAATTACATTAAGTTGGGGAAAATGTTATGCCATTCGATTTGGAATTCAATCCAGGAGTTCGATTGGTCGTAGAAAAGCTCTTTTCATGTTTTTCAATCTGCGAACGAACAAGCAAAACTTCTCTTGGAATAAAGCGGGAAAATGATATCTGAGAAAAACGCTTAGAAACTCTTATACCGAGCAATCCTTTCGGCATTAATTGCCAAATTTTGGACGCAGATTTAATTGCAAAATTTTGGAGTTTTAAATATTAATAAAATTGCTTTTGGCATTCATCAAATGTTTATTTTTTCCTGCGTAATAATGGTATATCACATACCCAGAATTCTTAATCCGTTGCTTATTAACTCCGCCGATAAATTCTTAATTTGGAGAGATTCCGCTGAAAGACCCATCTAAGCATCTAGAATGCTTCTTAAGCTTGGCATATCAAAATATCTTCAAACGACTACTTTACTAATTATAATTTTGAAATTAAAAAAAAAAAAAAAAAAGTAGTAAATACAAGACTTTTTTAAAATTATTTTTCTAGCTAGAATTCTTTCGGAACTGACTTTTCCTTCTTCGATTTAAAACACAGCAACAGCCGAGAAGTACATAGAACTTATAAATGAAATTAAAAGTTTTTCCTTACATTTTTTCTGCCGAACTTAGTAGCATATGCATCGCACGTTCTTATCTGCATAGAAACAATACATTCTAAAAATAGTGTTTAATTGCGCAGAAAAAAATCTCGAACGGGTCAAAAACTTCATTACGCTCTGTAGATATATCATAGATATCAGGGTTCCACACCAATAGTTACATAATGGAAATCACTAACAGTTTCGAAATGAGAATATTGAGGTAATTCATTACTCACAATAACGGTGATCATATTTCGCGAGTTCAAATTTCTGACAGACAAATTAATCTCATGATTTTAAATGATAAAAATGGTGTTACAATTTGAAGCTACGTTATTACTATCTGGAGACGAAGTTTGTCATCCTGAAACGCGGACAAGCGCGACTTCAGAGTCGGCATCACCCTCCTCCAAACCCTGGGGTATGGATGGATTTAATGTGTACTACATCCACAGTGAATCAGAGACGCCTTGTATCTGGCCCCGAAACTGCAACTTTGCTACCAGGCTAAAGCGGTCCTTTGAGTTGGCGGAAAGACATCTGTTGCAATATGTTCCTGGATGTAATTACTACCTTTTTCATCATGGAACTTTTATAATCAAGAAATGAATATTCACAAGGTTTCCCTACTATAATTAATTATTTCACATTTGAATTTTGAGAACTTTTACACATTTCTTTACTATATTAATGTGGGAATTGTATTTTTCCCTGCGTAACTTTCTCTTAAAATTTAATCACTTAAGTTCTAGTTTTAATCCTTGCTATAATATTTTTTTCCCACACTGCCAAACAAGCTCATTCGAATAAACGGCTACGTCACCAGAAAGATATCGGAAGATAAGATAACGCGCTATTGTCTCACAAACCACGTGACAGGCGTGGGAGTCTTTCGTTGAAACGGAGAGTAATGTTTCAATCCAGGGGAGAACGCTTCGAACCTTCAACGATGTAGGCGATCTGGCAATGATTTACTGTCTTTTGTAGTTGAGTAAAGAGTATTGTAAGTCAATATTTCTTAAGTATAACATATCGCTAATTAAGTAACTAATCATGTCTAAACCCTAAATCTCTCTTGTCAAATTTGTAAATATTTCATTTCTGTACATATCTTTCACTTATGTTTGTTTTAATAAATTTAATTGTTGTTTAACTGAGTTTTGGTTGTTGGTCTTACACCCCCTACATGAGAAATTAAATTAGGCCTCAGTTAAGAGATAGAAAGATCAATTTCCACAAATTTTTGGCTCCTTGCCCAGGATCTTTAAAGATTAAAATGCAAATTTCCACATAGAATTGGTTGCTACAGCCGGGATTTATTCTCCTGCAAACATAATTTCCACATTAATGTCGTCACCTTGCAATGGCTCTCTAAACTTCTTGTCCAGAAACGTCCTGTGCATAGGTCATCCCCCAGCTCTTAAATTATCTTTGAAAAATCGTAATAATTTTTATATTTCTCTGGCGCGCAAAAAAGTGACTAATTAAATCAAAATGAAATTCGGGACTTTTACCGATTTTCTCCGGACACAATGCATACCTGCGAAATTCGACTGTCCCAAATCTTTTGGGTTTGGTTTAGTTTAGTTATATTAACGTCCCGTTTTGAAGCAACATGAGGGCTATTTTGGGACGAACCTCGTAATTTTGAACCGTGGTCAGATGACGAGGACGACACCAGAGCTAGCACACCCCCCTCTCCAAACTTCCACGCCACACCAACGGGAGGGCGTTTGGCCACTAAGTATGATTTAGCGTGAAGCAGGCCCCCATACACGGCGGATCTTCAGTGGAATCGGGTTTCGAACCTGGAACACTCCGGCCCCAAAGCCGAGACCTCACCTCTAGGCCACCGCCCAAATCTTTTGGGATCGTATGGTCAACGTACTCGGCCCAACTTAAAGAAAACTTTTAAATTTATTCCACTGGTATAAAAACCTTTACTTTTAATCGGCAAATAACTGTTCAAATAAACATTCCAGGTGCTATTTTAAATTCGGTTTGTTTTTATTAGAATTCACCGACTAGAAGTCAATGAAATCCTGCAATTCCGAGACGCACACAATCAACGCCTACGCCCGTTATTAACCAATTAGCATATAGAAAAAAACGGTGTGAATGGTGGTGTTTCCACTGCTGCAAGGGGCCCGTTCCAGAAATTCTTTTGAGGAAACTTTCACGCCACTTAGGGGAACAAAAGGCAAATGGCAGAGTTCCGCAAAGTGCACCCGAAGAAAGAATGGGACGGCAATTCGCGTTCTGCATCCGGTGGCTGGTCTCAGTGGGAAGT
The DNA here is from genome assembly GCA_013235015.1 of Araneus ventricosus. Classification (NCBI taxonomy): domain Eukaryota; kingdom Metazoa; phylum Arthropoda; class Arachnida; order Araneae; family Araneidae; genus Araneus; species Araneus ventricosus. The sequence goes on from BGPR01001424.1 coordinate 104,460, forward strand.
TCCTCCTCATGCGTAACCGACTTTGCGGATTAGATACACTTGGCCGTTACTTGCCGACTGATTCGCGGAACCGGTAGGGTGGATCATCGAACGGGAGCCGGAGAATCGATGGATTTTTTTCGCATCGTACTATTTTAGGAATGTGAGAAACGTAATTATATGTGCATTGATCGACGTATTCTTATTATCGGCTTCAACGAGTTTCGGTACGTTTAATTTTCAGAAGTGCAGTTTCTGTCATGCCCTTTTTTATTATCTAAAAGGTGTGCTCACGTACACTATGAAACCGAGAGGGGACTTGCGATAAGTAACTTCCACAGCAAAGTTCGATCTCGTTTGTTAAATAATTTTTTTACAACTTTTTTTAGCGAGAAAAATGATGTTAACGGCCATTCAGAGGAAATAAATTTACAAAGAAACGTACAACAGATATTACATTGTGTAGTGAAAATCTGATAACGATAACTAACTAATTACCAATGCTTTTGAAACAGCTGACCCTCACTTTCAAGTGAGAGTCAACTGATACTTAATATATTTTTAATATTTAAATTTTTAATGCCTTGATCAATGCACTCAAAGCATAAACATCATTGTCATAAATTTACAACGGGATAGCCATCGAGCAAAAATCAACTTAAGCAATTAAATAAATCAATTTACGCTCGCTAGCAATACGATAAATAAGAGGTACAACTTATAAAAAATGCATTTAAAATGGGTACATATTGATGGAATAATTGGGAATCTTTGCTCTAGAATATCATTTTATACTGCCAAATATATACGACTAATTCCCTAAAAAAGAATAAAAATATATAATTAACTTTTTATATTTAGTCTTAAGTGTAGCTTCGATTAAAACGACATAGAAATGCTATTACAATATTTGTTATTTTGCTAAAAATTATGCCTTTAAAATTTTATTCAAGGCACTTCAAAGAATCCACGTGCAATCAGACTACAACTTCCGAAGTTACTTTCGGTGTATTTTTGACGCAAGTTTATTCACCTAACGCAGCAGCTGTTCAAATATCCACTCGACGACCTGCGTAAAGAATCTGGTTTTAACTACTAAATCAGCAGCCATATATCTGCATATATAAGGCCAGGAATTACAGGACAAAAATCATAAGAAAACGTTTTATGGCAGATTTGATTTCTTTTAAAGATTAGTGGAAAGACTAATTTATCAGCGCTCGTATAACATGATTTTAGATTTGCTAAATTCAAAATCTGTAACTGAAACATTTAATGACACTTCGCATATAAAACAAATCGTAACTTTTTATATTTTAATATAAATTTATTTTTGAAAAAAAATTATCTTCATTAGATTCCAAGAACTAGATAAACTGACCAAGAAGTTTCTCAACCCTACACTGCATGACCTTTTATTTTTCACGAGAAAACAGCATAAATCCATATACCTGATAGAAAAAAGCGGAAAAAATAATTCTTGGCATCAAATAAAACATATTTAAATTTAATTCACAAAAAAATACTCCTTTCTTCCAGTCAAAATTATAGCAAGTAAATAAAAATTTCTGAATTGCAAAAATGGTAGTGATGCAAATATGAATCATTGTGCAATGTAAGGTTCATTATCTAATTATTTTAGCCTAATGGATAAATAGAAATAGTGTCAGGGTTCATACACACTTCCTTAAAAGAAAATCAAGGAGTATCAAGGACTTTTAAGGACTTACAAAACCAAAAAATAAGGACCTCTAAATTGAATAAACTTGACGAATTGTTGCACGCATTTTTAAATAAAATGTCTCATTTTTGCAAATTCAACCTATTAGATGATAAAGTATAATATAAAGCATAGATAGAAGATACATTACAAATTTAACACAACAAAAATTCTTAAAAATACGAGTTAATAAATTGATGGAAAAAATCATGAAACTGGTAATCAAACTAAATATCTTTTAGTTCCAAACTTCTTTCGTTCAATTTTACACCCAAGGTATTTATTTTAATTTCTTTTCAATAATTGTTTTTCTTAGTTCATGCGATTGAATAAATAAATTTATGTCCTTTGACTTTTCAGCCTCATTAGCTAAATCATTTGCTTCCCCATTTGTTTGGTGTATTTGGTTTGGAACATTTTCTTTTGTTTAAAAAAAAATCTATTTCCTCCTAGAGCTTTTCGTTACAGTTGTTTCAATCTTTTCTTTGGATCTTTCACTTTCTAAATACTGCATGTATTTTGCTCTAGCCGAGGTGGCAAAAAGGAAGGACTTTTTAAAAGTGGGGCATAAAAATAAGGATTTGTAAGGACTTTTAAGGGCTAAATGTAAAAGTAAGGACTTTAAAGGACTTGTAAGGACGCGTACGAACCCTGAGTGTTCCTAATCGTGTAGTATCATTGCCTTACGAGAAAATATCCCTCTTAAGAATAATTAAACTTCTTTGTTTTCCTTAATTACGTAAAATTACAAACTGAATTTAAAATGCAGTCATTGTAACTGTGATGAGGAAGTGTATGTTTGTCAAATTCAAGTGAAACTCCATAAGCTATACTCCTTTGCACATTGTCCACGTAGATACCGAAAATGCGTAAGTATTATAGGCGCACCGAGGGGTGAAAAATCAGAAATCCTGAAGATACAATTGAATTCTACACAAAGAAAAATACAATCAGAATTTTCACACTACCCTAATAGAATCAATTCAAGTTACGTCACAATCGCATGTGTGCGTAACTGAATATGTAATGAACATGCGCAATCAAATATTGTCCTGTATGATTACAATGTTTATGTTTCCTTTTATGCGTTTTTATATCTCATGATGCATTTTTTTTTTTCAATAAAGTTGTACACATACTCATCCAACCGATAGGGAGCCGTTTAGGCCCCGAGTTCGGAGTATCCTGTGGTGTTATGTATGATACAATCGGCATGCACCTGTCATTAACATATTTCGAAATGTTATGGCACTGGGTTTATATTTTGCATCCTTTTTTCTGCGTTATTGCTCGGCGTCCTGCTGTTATAATGTGAACCAGAGAGACAATCGTTGTACGAAAACGTTTTTCCAGCTTCTACTTAATAATTTCAATACTTTCTCTTTTTTAAGTAAAGAACGGCAATACAGTCTAGATTAGACTTCCTCTTATAATTCTAACGATTCTAATGTAAATAGAATAAGTAAAATAGAACAAATGATTGTTCTCTCGGGAGAAGCAACTGCACGATGCGGAATGGATTCAAATTTGCACTGCCGCAGATCACTTAACGTTTATCACGCGAGCACGAATCGACTTCATAGGTTCCCAAAATTAATATTAAATTTAAAACAAAACTGTTAATAAAAAATGAGAAGAGAAAAAAATTGGAAATTCGAACCTCTAGTCCGAAGCAATCGTAATAAGATAAATGTTTTTAGATTTGATTTTACACACAAATCCAACAATTTACAGAAAGAATAGCCTGCCTAAAAACATTATGTTAAAAAAAAAATTAAACTAAGCGATTACCCTACGAATTCAGCTCCGCTTGGCGCGATAGCCGTTGAAATAAAAATCCAAAAAGGTTTCGAGAAATATTCAACTAATTAAACATAAAAACGGAACTTTCTGGAAACTTTGAGAAAGACAAACACAAATTAATAAGACAAAATCATCAAGTAAACCAACATTGAATAAAAGTAATAAAGCACGCGACGCGATCTAAATCGAGCATGTTAATATATTCACTTATTCAACTCGTTAGATATTAGGAGCCGTTGCATTTCTGTGCGTAACGATTTTTTGCATCACGCAGCAATTTACAGAAAGAATGCAAGCCTAAAAACATTATCTTGTTTTAAAAAAATAATGTCCTGTGATGCGAATGATTAAGCTTCTAAAAATGGGAATTCATAAAAGCATCTTGTATCAAGTACCATTTTCCTTCTCGCAATAATTTTTTCGTTTTGTCCGTAAATCCATTAAGTAGCTCCGATTTGTTTAAAACTGTAACTGTTTTCACGTAGACTTGCGTCTCTCCAAAGTGGTCGGGAAAGGAAAAAATGATGACGCTTTTCGTGGTATTTTTAAACGCTTATAGCTCCGCAACCAAATAACATAGAGAGTTGGTTTTCGTTTCATTTAACAGAGAAAGGTGGACAATGAAGATTGCAACAATAATTCACAATTTGTAATTACGGTTCAATCACAGTCGAGTTTTAAAGTGGGTGAAAATCACGAAGAATTTTGATGACGTCATAGCGACCGTTGCGCGCGCACGCATCGGTTGTGAGCTGTATATTAACTGGACAGATTAATAATTAATTAATTCATTTAACAAAGAAAGGTCATACAGCAAGCATAAGTAATAGGTCAAAGTCGCACAGAGCTACTTTAGCCAGAGTTGAGTAATCGATTAATTAACTGTCCTTAATTAATTATTATTAAGAACTGTTGATTTAATTCAGCTGCCCTTTCCATCGATTTAATTGAGTCGTCTTGATTTTAATTTCATTTAACAGAGAAAGGTCAGAGCATAGGCCAAAGTCACATAGAGCTACTTTAGTCACAGTTGAGTAAGGTATGTAAGTCTATGCTCCTCAATCCCAGCGGCCGTTTCGCAGAGACAGCCTCCCGTCGACTTCCCCCCCCCCCCTTCGATTTTAAAGCTGATTTCAAGTCAAAGTGATTTCACCAATTACATTGCGTCTACGCCAGACTACTCCTTAAAAGCAATACAAAGAGAGAAGGATCCACACGAAATGACTGATAAGTGACAATAGGAAATGTCGCTATGCTTTGACAAAAATAGTAATTGAAGGTGATCCATGCGAAAACCGCGAGCAGCAAAACTTTTGATTCGGTCAGACACGGGGACAGTTGAATTTTTTGAAATAAATGATAAGAATACTTATCAAGTTCATTCGTGCATTAAGTAATCTCCACATTGCGTGCATTTACTCGTCTGAAGTAAATCGTATCCATTTCTTGTTAAGTGTTTTCTAGCGTCTGAGAAGTGAAGTTTCCGATATTTTAATGGAGTTATTGCCATGCAAATCCTTTATATCTTTGACTGGAAGAAGTCCTGTGCAAATCTGTTAGATAGTCCTGGTATTTTGCTCTTAGTTCGAAGAACAAAAAATGTTGGCCCAAATATGTCGGATTCCACATTGTATATCCTCATCAGTGGCAAATCAAGGATTTGGGTCCGGGCGGCATATAACCGACCTTTACTTCAATTCGGACCAGAGAAAATAACGGAGCTCGCTGATTGGTTAGCTCACTGACGTCACGCCTTCCCAACCAATTGCAAAACTTACAAGTCATACGCTCTCTGGAAGGCAAAATACTTATGAATTAAAATGTATAATTAAGAAAGAAGGAAAATCATAAAAGCAGCAATAATTCCAATATTTGATTTATTCTCGAAATGTATTAGAAATATACGTATACATGTCTTATTTTTGTTTATTAGAATTTCTTAAAAAAGATTTAAAATTATGTAAATCTCAAATTAATATTGTTATATTTTAAGTATTTTAAAAAGGGTACAACATAATGAATAAATAAAGTGCACTTTTGAGACTAAAAAATGTCTCGTAATATAAGCTCACGTATTGCTTATTTCCTACAAGGCTACGAGTTCGGCGAAATAAACATGGCGTCATGAAGACGCTAAGGGAAGCAGCTAATCAGCGAGCTCGCTTATTTTCTCTGGCCCGAATTGAAGTAAAGGTCGGTTATATGCGTCCGGACGGGGCGGGGGGGGGGGGCGGAGGGCATAAAAAATTTTGTATCGTCGTGACGAATGTCAAACGCTTCATGGCTTATGCAAACCAAAACACTTTAACTTTATAGACTTTCCTCACCTGACAATAAGAATCATAAAGAACACTACAATACTTTCGATAGTTTAATAAAAAACATAACGAAATAATTAACCAAAAAGTGTTTTCGACCTCGTGAATGTACAATTTCGAGTGGAATCACTACAAAAGTGGGGATATTTTCCGAGTCTGTCCAGCCAGGAAGAAATCATTTTTTTAAAAGAGGGATTAAGAACAAGCAGTTGTAGAGATTTTAAATAAAATTAAAAATTCTGATTTAGCTTCGCCACTGATCCTCATTCGTAAATGTAACAAAAGATACGAAAATAATAGTATTTCTATCATCGTTGATATATTAATGCAAATTTACGAAAAATACACTATTTTGTAGATTAACTCATGGTTTCACAAGAAATCCTTTCGTATGATTTGATTTATGTTTTTTTTCCCCCCTCTAAATAGGCCCCAAATCCATTATTAAATGCAGATGGCCCAATTCACTGATAGTTTACATCAGCGATCATCGCTTCAACTATGGGTCGCGGCGCTTCTTGGGGTGATTTGGGAAGGTTGTGGATATTTTCACCGCACGCACTTCTTTAAAATTCATTAATACATGAACGCAAAAACAGCCAAGAAAAATTACCTCGACTTGACAAGTATTTTGTTCAAATTGGCTGAGTAACTTATCAGTATGGACAGGGCCGGCCCGAACAAAAGCGGGGCCTGGTGCAAAGTTGATTTGCGGGGCCTTGAAACTGATTTCGTAAAACAAAATATTTTACTGCATGAGGATTTTATGATTAGGATTGTTTCCACGGATGCCGTACGGTGTAATTTGAGTTTCGCGATTTTGATTTTTCAACAACTGTTAATTACAAATTTCGTCAGTTTGTTGGACATTTTCGGTTTTTAAAAATTCTGCAAGGAGCTGCCTCTTGTTTTCAGCGATTTTCTTTCTTTTTCTATGTGTTTCTTAAAATTATCAGATCCACACTTGTGTTTCCTTCCGGCATCTGTCTCTAGTCATATTCCGAAATTGTCCAAAAATATATAAAAAAATTAAGATCAATTTTTTTTTAGTAGCATGAGTACAACAAACAACAATGAAATATATCATTTCGAAATTTTCAGTAAAATATTATATTAAGCATTTGTCTTCCCTTTAAATACGAATATTTTATTTATTTCTCCACCAAACGTACGAAGTACTATCATATGTTACAACGCAAGCATAATGAAGCACATTGTTTTTACTTTTATTACTCTGTTTTGGCTATGTAGTGAGATTCAAAGTCCCCCAACCTTGCTTTGGTCGTTGTGAAATGTGCGCATATCGCGAGATTATATTCATGCATGTATATTCGAATTAAAATAAAAAATTAGAATGCATTTTTAATTTGCCAAATCAGTCGGTTGCGCGGGACCTAGTGCGAACACACCATTTGCACCGCCTTCCGGCCGGCCCCGAGTATGGAAATTTAATTTTTTTAATCATACCGATTAATGCTGCGATATATTTTCCAATCCTGGTGTCGCGACAACATCTTCTAGAAGAAAACGAGGTAGCGAGTGGAAAACGTTAAAGAAGTACTGGTTTACACCAAACCTTAGCCGTGTATCCCTGATAGATTACAGTTTTTTTAAAAAACAACACCGATTAAAATACCATCTCTTGTGCTTTCAACAATATTTTATTACGATATGGGACCGTAGTTATGAGTTTCGAAGGGGTTCACACAGGTATATCCGCACCAACACCGGAAATTTAAATTTTACAAGCCAATATTTTAAATTATATATATATAAGATCAGGCTTTAAAAAGGTGAAAGGCAGTCCATTCTGATCATAGAAGAGACCATTTTTGCTTAAATCTTCTTTTATTTAGGCATTACGTTATTTCTTCATAGGTAAAGTATTTAATTTTTATGTAGCTCCATGACCAGTATTCAGAAGTTTACGTCTGAGCGGCGGATGGTTGTTGAAAGCTTACATGCTGGCGTGAAAAAAGGCAGAAATGAATGCGCAGACCGCTTAAGTACCCAGGAAAGGGGATTTCCCCTTTAGAAACTCGTGATTTGAAAAGAAATTGTAGTGCGTTTATTATGATGAAAGTAGTATTTAAAATGAGGTGTCGTTAAGATTATTTAGGAAAGTTAAAAAATTAAAATATCACATATATACGCGCTGTGTCAAATTAAAATTGAACTAAAGAAAATGGCTGAATTCTCATTTCTCACCCCATCAGCCGGCACTTTTAGCCTCTTTTTTTATATCACAGCTAGTCAGCTGACTTCGGACTAGTACTTCCACCAGCCAGAAGTATTAGTCAGAACTTCGGGTTGGAGCTATAAATCAGAAGAGAATCCCTTCTCATTTCGGAAACGAATAAATATGCTACTGCGCTTCTGAACAAGTACTAACGTAAGCTGTACTGCTCTCTTTTTTCGCTCCTATCCCCCATGGAGTGCAGTACTTGTCACCCTACTCTTTTGACATCTAATATAATATATATATATTCGTAATTGTAGTCGTTAAATAATTAAGCACACCGAGTTAAATTCTAAATTTCATTTTTATTATCGGAGAGTGACGAAATGTACGTACATCATGCTTTAAGTTTTGAAGTCAAAAGTGAACAGAAGAACCCTGCTTTTTCCCAAGTAGGGATTTAACAGATAGACATGTGATCAAAGTGAAGGGAATAATAGCTATTTTTACTATATTACGTAAATGTTTCAGGGAAAAGAATTCGTGATTTATGTTGGCGCGTGGAAGCAATTAGAATATTCTTTTAGCAATAAATATGCCAAAACGAGAGATTTAATATACCTCCAGAGCGGGAAAAAGAACGAAACTGGAGTTTAAGAAAAGAGATTTTGGAATACATTAAGACTTTAAAATATATAATATTAGAATTTAAAGCAAAAGTAAGCGAGATTATTACACACACACATATATATATATATATATATATATATATATATATATTTCAAAAATAAAACTGCTAAATGGATACATAATGGAACTGCATATTTTCTTCCATATTTTATTTGGGGTGCTATTTTATGGTCAACTTATTCATTGTACACAAACGAAGCACAAAGATTTTACAATTGCATTCCAGTAAAACTTCTGAAATTACTTTAAAAAGTATCACAGAAGTTTTTTGCACACTTAGATATATTTTTATTGATGATTCGAGTTCAAATATTTATTAAAAACACCCGAAACCTGTTATCTAAGAAGTTGAGAACCCAAATCGAAATATTTCAATAAACCAATTCGGAGCTATGCTCGTACAGAAAAATATTTGCCAAGATAACGATCCAATTATTTGAATTATTTAACTTATCCGACCTCCAATTAGGGTTTTGCGAACCTCTTTCCGCCCCCAGGACATCCCTTTGACAGAATTTCACTTTCTAATGCAACGACTTTAACTCCTTTACCTTGGGGAAATTCGAAAGGTCAAAGAAGGAATAACTTCCAGCAACTATAAAATTCAAATGAAATTTATTATATCATACATAGAAAATATACTAGATATTCAGACTAATGAGGTGTTATAAAACAAAAATATTAAAACACATTCCGATGCTGGCTAAAACTTCTCTTCGAATTTTCACGGTCGGTCTTTTAATAATCTAGGATTGTCAAATGGAAACATTTTTTAAAATTTTTATTTAACTTATTTCATGTTTGTCAAGACAGAAGTTTGTAAGTGATTTTTCACTCACTCCCTTGATGTGATAGTCTGAAATTTTGTACAGTTGTGTATTTTCGATGGCAATTTACTATTTTTAAAACTTAATTATCTGCTAATCATTAAAGAAATTAAATTTTGATTTCGTATCAGTGGCGCCACCAGGTGGTGAATTTGAGAAACATATCTCAAGATAAAAAAAAAAAAAAACCTTAAAAATAATTGAAATAAAAAATTCTGCTGTTTAGTACACTAATAAAAATGTGTAAAAATTGTTTTTAATTAATTCGTACTATAATTGACTTTTTGCTTCAAATAATCAGCCGAAAATAGAAAAAGAACACATTTTTCACAATGTTGGATGCTGGGTAACGAGTGCACGCGCAATTAATTACATTTGCTATCTGACTGATTCCACACGAATCTATTCAGAAAGTTGAAAAGTCTTACTGCTGAAATAAGAAAATAATTAATATTTCAGACCCCTTTTTTCGAAGGTTGTGTGGTTTCGATACTAATTTTAGGGCCATATTTATTATTGACAGCTTTGGACATAGCAAGTAGGTGTCCAACAAAATTTTATGTACAAATGTCGCTTTATGCCTTTTTCAACAAACTTTTCTGAATTTATTTCATGGCCAAATTTTTCAATGGATATCTTGCCGCTTTCAGAAATTTATTTCTTCAATCCTTTGCAGAGATAACTCGTGTAATGTTTGAGTGGTACTTCAACAGAAAGCATTTGGCGTAAATGAACAATGAAATCATCTTTAAAAAAAATCGCTATCACTCTACACATGAATAAGATAACGACAATAGAAAAATCTGAATGAAGATTGCGAGAAAGGTACTGCGAAGGACAATACGGATAGCATATTAATGGATTTTATTTCTGCGTCTAAAGTGCATCTTGGAAGATTAGTTCAGAGGTTCAGACTGCACGAACTGAATTTTTATCAATAAATGTAATTACAGTAGCTTTCCAAGATTACTGCACTCATCAGAGTGTTTCACTTGAAACTAAGTGTCCGAGCTACAGGTGTCAAACGTAGGGACCTATCAATAATTACAAATTTCAGAAGCATTGTAGGGTTTCTTTTGCAGGTTAATACAAGTCAACGTGATTATCATTAGTGCATCTACATTAGGGATGGCGGTTTTTCCAAAAAAGCCGGTTTTCGGTTAAACCGGGTTTTTTTTTTAAAAAAAGCAACGTTTGTGGACAGAATTTTTTATAAATAATAATATACAATAAGTAAGTATTAATACAATAATTAATGTAATAAATAATGATTATAAATAAGTAATTAATACAATATCTATCCTATTAAAATTCGAAGGTAAACAAACGTATGTATGTATGTCCGGCTATCTTCTCACGAACCGTTGAACGGAGAAGCACGCGGAAAGTACCAAAAGATGGGGAATAATCCAAGGAATCCATTTCGGCCATTTAAATTCCGAAATTACAATTAGTTAAAAAGATATTAATTAAAAACGTCAAAATGAATGAATTGACGTGCTGCCATCTATTGGCAGAATGGTGAATAGGGTGTTTCACAACAATTACGTTTGTTGGGGGAAAATATTTATTCATTTTTATCCGTTTTTTTTTTTTTCATTATTATTCGTTTTATTTTTTCTTTTGCAAAACAAATATCATGCTAATCTGTTTTAATTTATAAGCATAAGAATTCTCGCGTTTTCATTCAAACCAAACTGTTTTAAGGTAGTAAAAAGGCTAGAACTGAAAGTTTTAATCCAACAAGAGAGGATTCCAAACAGATTTACGTTTGTTGGGGAAGCTTAGTGACAAGATTTGTAGGAAAAAAAAACAGAGGCGGGAATATGAAAAAATGTGGATTCCGAGAAATGCTGGGTTATTAACTATAAGGTAATTAAAAGGTTGAAAATAAAAAAAAGGTAAGTGACAATATTTGTTGGGAAAAAAAAAAAAAAAACGGAGCCGGGCATATGAAAATATGGATCCCAAGGCCTCACATGATCTCACTTCTCTCCGCCCGGGAATATCCCATTATTCAAGATTGCCCGTCCAACGCCGAGCCATACAGCTAGTGTAATAGTAATAACTGATTAATTATTGCAATAAGCATTATAGACAAAAATTTTTTATTAACACTGTTTTCATAAGAAATTAATTCATTTTTCAATATTTATCATCTAATCTACTCATAAAGATTCTTTTAGCAATGAGTTGATCCGCGAGTCGACATCTCTCATCGGAAACAACATCATTCAACGCAGATGGTACTATCTTTCGGACGCCGCAGAACTTCCGACTAAAGATAAATATTTTGGCTACTTATATTTAGAACTTTTTGGTCTTATTAGTATAGTTTTTGCAGGAAATCAATCCATCGGCCAATATTTATCCGTTTATTAACACTCTTTGAGTAATCCGCCAACCAACAGACGCGTCGAGGAAGCGGTTGCCGGTGGTCGGCCAAAGATGATACATACATACATAACCCACGCCGGTCGACTCACCCAAAGGGTTTAGAGTCAGCAAGGATCGACGGGCGGCCAAAGATGATGAAATTCAAATCTTTATGACTTAGTAAATTTTATGTCTAGTCGAACCTAAAATAGAGCGTATATTCCGACCCGGTTCCCCTCCCCCCCCCAGGTTTTTGGTTTAAAAAAAAAAAAAAAACTGTTTAAACCGAGCCAAAAAGAAAACCCCTGTTAACCGGTAAAAAAAAAAAACAACCTGTTTTCGGTTTAATCCGGTTCGGTTTTCCCATCCCTAATCTGCATAGATCAATGCATTATTTATTCCAATTTCTCGAAAATTCTAAAAAGCAGGAGGAAATCGGTGAGAATAGGGAGGCGGGAGAAATTGTTAAGAAGCTGGAGACTTCCGCCCGCCAAAAGCGGGAGAGTTGGCAGGTGTGTTAAAAGATAAACTAAATTAAAAGAAGCCAAAGAAAATTAATAGCTTTCGGTTTCACAGTTAAAGGAATGTCTCAAAATAAGATTGTAATAGCATTCGGGTGCCTCAACCTCCGACACGGTTAAAAACCTTATTATGAAAAATGTCAGTCAGCTTATATGCAAAGTGGCAAGGTAGACGCTGCACGAACGTCTGGCATTTAAATAACCGTTACAGTACTTTAAAGTTTCAATCCTTTGAAATGGAAACGTCAGCAGCGACAACAGCAAGTAATCCAGGATTAACTAAAGAGGAAACCTGAAAAATTCCAACGATGATACGTGGAACAACGTAGACGGGCTCTGCTTATTTTGATTATACTACAAAATGGCTTACGACATTGGAAGAAAATTGGATCCGCGCTCACGCCCGCTAGTCATGCGGAAAAAAAGAACAAACGTGAACGCTTTACTCAATCAAGATGTCACTCGGAAGAAATTTCAGGAATTGCGAGTGAAAGGATTCGTCAGCAGTGCCCTGTGCTCCCACGCGACCCGCCAGCATTTAACAGGATCAATAACAACGCATTGTTGCACACGGAAGTTTGAAATCCCTTTCACGATTCTCAAATGAAGCCTACAGACACAGCGGCAACGGTTATAACAACTTCCTTGTCTTTGAATTCATAGCGATCATTTAAAGTTTTTAAATGGATATTCAAAATGAATTATGATCATGGTTAAGAATACCAGTGGCTAACAGCACAGTAGTCCTTGAAGGGATCCCATTTTTAAGTGCCGGTCATTTTTTAACGCTTCAGTAAAATCGATAAACTAATGAAAATAGTATGCCTAAACTTGCAAAAATTGCTAGATTATAGCAATTTCTGCCAATTTAGACATAATATTTTCATTATATAATACTTCCATTTAAATAAAGTGAAATATTTTATTTTCCAATTTGGACACCCCTTCCCACTGAAGAATTAATCATGTTCAAGAAAATTAAGTTAAAGATTAAGAAAAAAGTAATAGAAGGATTTAATTCAAATATTTATTATTATCATTGAAAATAATCATTATTATTATTTATATTAGAAAATCTGACAAGAACATATTCAAGTTCCTGCGGAACTTTGAAATTAATTCACGTCGACAGATTTGTGTCTAGATAACACCCTAACTCTTTCTTCTGTTTTCTTTTGTATGCCCGTGCTTTTTTTTTACTGAATGTATATGTTCTATCTGGTTCAATGCGAAAATTTTTGTCAGTAAAGTTTTGCTTCACTTCTGGTGGTCATCATGTGATATCCCTTTCAATGATTTCCAGTTTTCCTGCAATGCCGACTTTAATTGAAACAAAACCTCTCGATAATATTTTCGTAGCTTTCGAAATACAAAAATAACAGCGGAATATAACGAGACGCGTAAGTAGTGACGAATTTACTTTCAACAACGCAATTTTTCTTTTCGTCACTGATAATGCGACGCCGACCATCGCGCACAAAAAAAAAAAAGCCGAAGATGTCGTGTGACGCCGAACAAGAGGGTTAAGCGGTGTTTCCCAACATTTTTTGCGCCACGCCCACCTAAGCTTTATAAGACTCTTATGCTATGTATTTATTCAAAAATTGAATTGTTCACTGATAACTTAAATAATAAGTTTACGAAGAAATCAACATTTCGAGAAACAAGTACATTTTCTAAACATATAATAATAAGAACTGAAATTCAAGTATGAAATAATTTTAATGGAAAACTTTTAAATATTATTTTAATTATTTAAATTTTTGTGAGATCCTTGCACTTGGATGTTTGCTGCACATGAATTTTATGGTTCACAATTTGGTTGGCTTCATCTCAAGGCTCCCCGGCTGCAAGATATCCAATCGAGTCCTTTTATCAGCAGCGAAGTATTTATGGCACTAAATCCACATTCAGCTAAATATGAAGATGGAAACGGTAACAGCAGTTTTCTTCCACATTCGGTTGAGTTGGATATTTGATTTCTCTTCCTCACAAAGATATGCCATCGATTCTTTAATTTTAAATAAGTTTTAACCGACTCATTATTTTGCATTTTGAGTTCCTCTGTATACTGCATTATCTCCCGTAACAATTAAACTGCCCCTTTGGGATGTCGGCCCCACGTTGGGAAACACTGTGGTTAAGCTACGTGGTGGTGTGCATGCATTCCCCTCGCAAGATCCGCAAGATTCAAATAAAATTGTCATGACGACATTTATACATACATCTGAGCATGAATCGACCTCACTACCTTTCTATTAAATTCATTAATG
>BGPR01001424.1:132584-198720 GCA_013235015.1 Araneus ventricosus
TGAGTTTAGGAGAAGTATTTCTTGTTGACAGATTTGATACAGATCTGTAATTAGGGTGTCAGAACTGCATGCTCAATTTTATCTTTTTAGCCCGCTGAGTTCTTGAGTTATTGTATTCACAAACACAAGACCGGGAAGACAAAGACATAATGTCTGTGGGTTTTTTTTTTTTCCCGGAGACATTTAAAAGGTTAAAAATTCATCAAAATCTAGAGGTCAAAATTTTACGAAAACAATGTTCTCTATGTACACTTCCAGTGGCGAATCCGGGGGCTATGGGGCTGCAGCCCCCGGATTTCGACAACATTTCTTCCTGGCTTTTGACAGGCTCGAAAATTTTCCCGCTTTTGTAGTCATTCCACTCGTATTTGTAGCGTTGACGCAGTCAAATAATGCTTTTGCTTGTTATTTCATAGTGTTTTTTTTTTATTAAAATATCGAAAATACTTATGATTCTTATTGTCAGATGAGTAAAGTCTGTAAAGTTAAAGTGTCTTGGTTTGCATAAGCCGTAAGGTTTGACATTCGTCACGACGATACAAAATTTTTTACACCTCAGCACCCCCCACCCGACCACAATCCTTAATTACATCCATATATTCAGACACTATAACAAAATTCTTATTTTAACTTTTTGTTAAAAAACGAAAGGGAAGGAACATTCTTAAGAAAATATCGGTTATAAAAATTTAAACCTATAGAGTATTAAAAAGAGAGAGAGAAAACTTGGAGTTAAATAAAATGAAAGTGCATGTTATAGATCAACAAAGAAAAACCACACACCATTTTTTTAAACGAAGGCGCAAAATTGAGTTACACCAATGCTCTTAAATAGTACATCGTGATTCTACCGAGAGATAAATATCGAAACTTGCACCTATCAAAAGTGACACACGGATATATAGTAAAAAATTTCTATTATTAAATTAATTCTAAAAAACATATTTGAATTTACTTCTTGACGACTACTAAACACACGGGCAATTTGTATCATGAACCATGCATGAGATTCAAGATAACATTTTAAATCTTGAAAAAGTTCTACGAACAAGGTTTCCATTTAGTTGTTAAAACTATGAATGCAATTCAATTGAATAGCTCGCGAAAAATCATCCATTATGCGACACTTATGGGGAATACCGCTGAAACAATCGACAAGCTATTCAATGCGAAAAAAGGGTCATGCATCCTGTTACAACGGGATGTTCTATCCAGCGACTATTCGAGATTTGAAAGGCGATTGTGAAGGAATCTTCAGTCAGAAACTGTCACAGAGCTGCATTTTTCGTACTTTGCATGCATCACAAGTAAATTTCCGTATTTTCAGATTATGTGCTGTTCGGTAGCAGCGAAAAAATATGCATAAAATCAATTAATCAAAACAAAGACAAAGACAAAAAAAAAAGTTTTTCCAAAAACTGAATCCTAACCACTTTAGCTACCGAAAGAAGACCCACGTGCTACATAAGATAGAACTGGTTTTTCATAAACATAAACCACATTTTTTCCCGGCACTCACACTAAGTAATTAGGCCAATCTAAACAATACAACGAGAAGAACTTTAGAAGAAAAGCACTGCTCTTATTAAAAACAAGAAGGGGAGGTTGCCTTATACGATAAATAAAAGATCCAGAAAAAGATTACGAGATTCGCGTCCTGGTGGCAATTAATTACTAAAAGCAATTAATGGATCTATAAATCAATCGCATCCTTAAAAATTAGGATGCAACATACCAGCATTAGAATTAGCCAATTAAATGGTAGCGTAGTTTCAAAGGAATTACAATAAAAATTCTTCTCCCGCAGAATTTTTCATGCAATTCGGAATATAGTGTCGAAAAGTTTAGAAATTTATTTTATACACAAATCCGTTATATTGCAAAAAATGCAACTACATCATTTTTCGGCTTTACCAATATTTTTAAATATTTAAATCTTCGCCACCAAAGTTTCTTTCGTATCTTGTGGCATCTTTGGCAACTTTTAAAATTCCAACGGTAATTTTTAGTTTTATTAAATATCTTAATTTTTCATAATTATTTTCCTAGTAATCAACTTAAATATTAATTGCCTTAACTTTTTATGTCATTTCCTTTAATGTTTCAAGTTTATGAAATTGTAAATCAAATTTATTTAACGGAACTATTTGCTCGCCGTCTTGTACGGCGTATGAACTTTTGTGTGAGATTGCTTCAGCGTCGCCTGACTGAGAGAGATTCCTTTGCGTGATTTTTTGAATTTGACTGGTCGAGATTTGCAAGAAGTTGGTGTAGCTGCAGGGCCGAGGTTCGTTAGGCCTCTCGTCTCTTGCCCCTGCAGTTATTCCGATGGTCCCCAAAAAAGAAAAAAATGGTTAAAATGACCAGTAAGAAAATTTTCCACGACAGAATGCTAGAGAGAATATCGTTGAGTTCTAAAAGATGTAAATCGAATACAGTTTGAACTGAAGCTGTTTTTGTTCACGTTTGGGACGGAGGCTGTCGTACTACGTTTGCGTTCTTCTTAAAAATAATTTTGTGAACAGACTGTGGATTTTACGCTCTCCAACGTAATGTAGATTAAGTGATCTTTTAAGTAGACATGAAGTTATCCAGTCTCAGTTATTGGATCAAATTACGCAACCTACCATGCCTAGCAATACAATAATAAATCTTATGTTAGAATAATTGAACAGCCTGCCCCTCGAAGTCTTCTTTTTCGTAATAAACGTGAAATTGAAGGAAGATCTGCTGGAAGCATTGTGGGCATCAAATTTTCTGTGATTTGCTGCAAATTATTTGTGCAAGAAAGAGTTTCAAGTCAATAATATAAAAAAGAAAGCTTGGTTATCCAGGCTAAATTTGAATACAAGTGATATACAAAATCACGTAATAAGTGCTTCCATTAATTCAAGACCCTTTTTTGTGACAAAAAAAAAATCTTCACAAGTATAAAGAGTGTGTGCCCTGTGTATTAACGACTATTTCAATCTTCTACTGAGAGATATGTTTCTTGAATTTAAATTGTATTTTCTTTGTATCTTATTTTCAGCTACTTCCACTAACGGCCAATTATTTTTAGGTGCCTGAAAAGGTAGATGCTTAATTAAGGTGTAGCAAAAATTGCATTTATTTGTATTCATATTTTTTGCATCAAATGATCTCGTAATTAGTAATTGAATATAAATCTAGTTTTAACATTTTGGCACCGTAAATTATATATTCAAGAAATAATAAATCAAAGGTTCTAACAAAATCATTCTAGAGAGGGTGAAAATTATGTACTGTTGCTGAAAATGAAATTTATAATTTAAGAATAAATGATTTTTTAAAAATTCATAACTCAATAAACCACGTGTCTTATTTCATTTTGATGGATTTTTGGAAGTGCGTATCAACATATCAGTCTATGCTACTACTACGCCACGTCACATCCCCGCTCCTAGAGCGTCGATCGCTTTTGATCAGTTTGGAATGGATGCCGAGTTTAAAAAAAACTACGAAAAAAAGGAGAAGAAATATTTAAAAACTATTTGAAAAAAGATTTAAATGGGTGGGAATTTTTTTAAAGCATTCGAATTCTGGAAAAAGCAACAGCAAAATTGTTGCTGAACTAGCATTGCACAATATTTTATTTTTCTTCTGATAAACTGCTCCATGGAAGGAGGCGAATTGAAGAACTTAAAACTATCAGTATACTGTTCGGCAACGGATTCCGAGACTACCACTTTTGGACGATTTTACACCGGAAAGGGGTGTCAGGCAATGAGTCATATGAGCGCATTTCCGGAGTTTTTTGCTAGATCACGCTCACACACACACACAGTATAACGTAAACATCACCCTTCTATTCTTCACTTCCCTCCACCCCCTATTTTGATGAAAATAACTCCGCCTGGCGCATACGCAAAAGCGCGGAGGGTTTCCGAATCCGTTGGGAAACAATAAATCTTACATACGAAGTGTTAACTAGCAAAGATACCGAAAGAGAGAGAAAAAAAAGTCCAAATATACAAATACAAAAGCAACACGCACTAGGCAAGTCTATGCTATTAGGAAGGCTCACAAAATATCACGAATTTGGGTATTTTAGCGTTCCATGCGTCTTCCTTACTGTTTGGAATGTCCCTTGTAGTCAAGTCCTGTGGGATTTGGCTCAGTCAAGAATTCAGATGAAATATTATCTAAATTAAAGTACGCGAAATGAAATAAAAACTGCATAGAAACCCTAAAAAAAAGTATTCTTTTATGATAAACATTCCCTACATATTACTGTGGGTTTTTTTTTTTTTTTTTTTTTTTTTTTTTGTCACAAATGATGCCTGGTGACGTCCTACAGCTGAGACTTATTTCCATGTTAACTTTAAACTTTTAATTCACTATTCGTTATTGTTTGGTCTTAACTGTACGGCAACGATTTTGGTGCTGCCTTAGGATAATGCAGTTGCATTTTCTTCGATAATAAAACCGCTGCTGTTGTTGTTACCCTTGCTGTCGTTCAAGTCTAACATTTTTGTTTGCTTAGTTTTACTAATATGCGCGGACGATACTTCCCGTAGAACATCGAAACGAAGCGGAAGAAATATAATCTAAATTTGAAGTCAATCCCCGCCACAGACGAAGCAGGCAATAATTCCGGTGCAATAAAATTTTGGACGCAGGAAATATTCAGCAAAAGAGGCACATTTTCGAGTTTGGACAGACTTCAAAAAATCAAGCATATGTCTAGAGCCATGGCCCGGTAGCCAAATGGAGCGCTTGGATTTCAAGACAAGTTCGATAAGTTCTAAAGCGGGCCATTCATGTATCTGCCAAAATGAAAATTTTGGAGCACGGGAAGGAAAAAACATTCCTCAAGGTCGAAAACCTATGGAAAATAGCATAGCGGCTTTGAAAAGTCGGATTTCCAACCAAACCAAACTCCGTCAGTGAGTACGCCGATTTTTTGGCGAGAACCTTTGCGAGGCTAGTCGGCACTTCAAACGATCATTATAACTTATTATTTTGCTTCTAATTTCTGATCACACTAATGAATTTGATATATCTTATAATTCCAGCATTTTTTTAAATAACTGAACAATACATAATGATAAGTTTTTTTTTTAACTTTGATCACGGAACATGTAACAAATTGCGATTATCATTATTGAATATTTTAGATAATTTTGATACAATACATACAAATTAAAATGATTATTTTTATTGCAATAGTCCTTCCTGGTTTTCCTTTCTTTTCAGGGAAATTTGCTAAGAAGCGATTAAGTTTCAATTCTTCTTCGAAAAAATTCTCTATTTACGATTATTGTGACGATTGATTTTGGATGTTAACTAAATCGCGGCGAATTGAATTTAAATAATTTTTTTGTCTCCTATAGTTTTAGGCGACGCACTATCGATTAACTGCGAAGTTATGTTTCAATATTGTTTAGCAACGGATTCGGAATTCTTTTGGGCACGCGCTGTGCGGAGTTATTTTCATCAAAATAGGGGAAAATGAAGAATGGAAGGGTGATGTTCGCATATTACCTGAATGTGATCTAACAAAGAACCCCGGAAGTGCGCTCATATGATTCATTGCCTGACACCCCTTTCCGGCGTAAAATCGTCCAAAAGTGGTAGTCTCGGAATCCGTTGCCGAACAGTATTAGAACGAATCGAGATCAACGCAAGTTTGTTTCGTAATATTAACGTTCCATTTCGAAGCAACATGAGCCCTATTTTGGGACAGACTTTGTAATTTTGAACGGCGGTTCACATGACGAGGAAGACACCTGAGATGGCACACCCCTCTCCAAACTTCCGCACCACACCGGTGGGAGAGCGTTTGGCCACTACGTACGATTCAAAGTGCAACATACCCAATACACGACGGATCTTCAATGGAATCGGGTTTTGAACCTGGAACCCTCCGGTTCAGAGGCCGAGATCTTACCACTAGGCCACTTCGGCCCTGGGACAACGCAAAACTACAATCTAAAAAGAACACAAGCGACATTCTAATCTAATTTTACTACTAATTTAAAAATAATCAAGACTTCTTCCACAGACAACCGAAACACTACATGCTTTATATCCACATACTATATAATACAGGTACAGAGTTTAATTTTAAATTCTCCTGATCTCGATAGAGCACATCCTTCTTAAGTTTTTCTATTTTCGATAACATAGTTATACCAATCTCTATTGGCCATTTTATATTGTATTTGCACTAAGAATGTCGATAATTCGGATCAAATCGGTCAAACCTTGTCTCAACTTTCGACACTTGGCCGCCATAATAAATCAGAAGTAACACCGATTACAACCATTAGTGCGTCATTATTCAAAGTACGGGATAAAATCAATTTATATATAGGACCCAAATGTCTCATTTTATCACTTAAGAAGATATAATACGGATTATACAAATCGCATCGCCCTGATTCATGCGGCCGTCGGAACAGCAATTACGGCACCACATAAAACTTTCAGGCAACGTCTCCCAAGCCGATCATTCCACAGTTAACAGAACAATTATCTCCCTTTGATCGACTGTTTATCTTTCGGTGGATTGTGAAAAGTTATCCGATGAATTATTCAGCGAGTTCATCCTTTCACTAACTACCACACCCTTGGGCGTTTTGTCCCTTCCAAAACCTAAAACGCCCTCAGGAATGTCGGCTGCATAGAAATTCCGACTCGACTCCGTCTGTTCGGAGAGCACAGGGAGATGCGAATTGCAATCCCAAAAATACGCATTTTCTGATTATTATTGCTGCAATATTTTGGACGTTCGTTTGTTTATTATTTCGTGATTTTTTGTTTTTCGTCGTTTTTCATTTCGTTTCGAAGCATTTTCCAAGAGAAATTTTCTTTTCTAAGTGCTTAACTTTTGCTTCTGGTTATCGAAATGCTAATATATGTTGCACACAGTGTATGGAATTAGTCAAATTACACAATTCCCGCGTATACGCACTATCAAGCCGGCCATTCACTCGAGGTACAACCATGCCATTTGTCCTGAGCCCGGTTTTTTCCCCCCACCCACCCATTTTAATCGAAAATTACAGGCATGCCATTTCACTTGTATTTAAAAGGACACTAACTCTGAACGAAGGTAGGGGGGGGGCGATCTTCTTTCCCTTTCTACAACTGCTTGTCAAACGATCTTCGATTTCCCCCGACAGCAGATTTCAATTTATGCTACCCTCGAAGCGAGGCTTCAATCTACGCAAGGCATTGTTCATTTCGCTAGCCTCTTTCAGGGTCCCTCTGATTTTTCGTTCCGATTTCAGTCCAGACGGAATGCCAACCATGGCAAGCCGTTTGGCTCATTTCCATAGATTTTTATCGCTTTTTCCTTCTCGCGTTCCAAAATATACAGTTTGTCTGTGAAGTGAATGGCCGGCTTCATGTTCTCGTATTCGAAGTATAGAAAGGAAAAGCAATATAATCGTATAAACTCCATTCTCGAGACCGTGGTGCATCTCCACGTTTTAGATCTGCCTGAATTTGAAATTCACATTTTTGGAATTGTGTCAGTGTCTCGTCTCTACGTCCATTTGAGTGCATGTGAAGAGACAGAACAACGAAATTCGGTATGTGGTGTTTAAAACTAAAATTGTACATTTGCATCACATTTTAACAAGTAGACTGTCTACCTGTCTGTCTGCAAGTGTGTGTGGGCATATATATCAAAACCGCTAGAAGAATGAAAATTGGTATGTGGTCTTTACACTAAATTTGTATAAAATGTATCATATTTTGGACCAAACCCGTAAAATGGAATATGTATTTTTTGCAAAATGCTCAATCGATTTTCTTCACCATACGAGGAAGTTGAACACGAAACACTCCATATTATGTAATCACAAGATAAAATCGAGGGAAAAACACTAACGATTTTTTTTTCGTATACAAAATTTGAAACAATATTATATATATTGCACATGCTTTTATAAAATTACGACAAATATCGCATCAATTCGAAGTATCACATGCACTAATGCTCCTTTCCCAAAATTTTCGGCAAGTTGTTATTGAAATATGCAAAACAGAAAACAATGCATATAAAACTATCTTAAATGAAGTCAACTCGCGTGACATCACAATTACATGACAAACGTAACTGCGCATGCCATCTAATATTTAACTGCACGCTGTGTTGTGACGTCACGTTCTTTTTCCCTCCTGCAATTGTTCCAGCGCAATATATTCCAAAATTAAATTGTTCCAGTGCATTCGACTTGTATCGCGAGAATATTATTGACGTAAACTTACGTCCGTCTATTGTGGTCTAATGGGGTGTTTGGAAAGCAAACAATTCTGACTCTTTTCGTGGTAAAGCTAAACGCTTATAGCTCCCGCAACCAAATAACATAGAGAGTTGGTTTCAGTTTCATTTAACAGAAGAAGGTGGACACTGAAGCTTGCAAAAATAATTTTAAGATTTGGAATTACAGTTTAGTCACGGTCGAGTTGCGAAGTTGGTGAAAATTACGAAGAATTTTGATGACGTCACAGCGACCGACGCGCGCGCACGCAGTGAAATACTCGGAATCAAGTTTGCTCATCGACCAAGAGTTCGATATAGAGACGTACCAATCATTATGATGGGAGACTTCAATATAGACGCGAAGAGAAACGAGAAGGCATTTGATTTTGTTAAACACCATTTTAATCTCAGTATGGTTCCTACAAACTATTAGGCAATTCATTCATCGATCTAACGTTCACGCGAAATATTACTCCAGAATTGTTGAATTACGTTTGCTGTTTCTCGTACCATCGTCCGATTTTACATAAGACTGTTATTAACAGAAATTGTATCCAATATTTAATAACACGAATAAATATATCACATTTGAAAACAAGAATATTTTTTCGCGAAAAAAACCCAACCACAATCACGAAACAGTCACATAAATTGAGAGTCACAAAGAGCTTCTCCAGTCACATAATCTCAGATTCACATAGAGCTACTTTAGTTACAGAAAGTCACAGTTGAGTAAGGCAAGTTTACGCCCTCAATCCCAGCGGCCGTTTCGCAGAGACAGCCTCCCGTCGCATTTTTTCATTATAAATGGAAATTTGTTCTTAAAAAGCAACTGTAAATGGAACGGGTGCGTTAACAGGTTTTATTAAATGCTATTTTTCGAAGTTCAACAACAATGCCCCAAAGGTTCATAAAAGGCTACAGCCGGATAAAAATGACATTGCAAAAATAACTAATTTTACGCATGTACGAATATCAAATATTTATTGGTGAATGAAAAATTCATCCCGACACACATTTGACAGTAACATAACGGGTCAAAAGAGCATGTGCTTCCAAACGGAAAATATAGCGCGCATCAATGGACCAGCACATATTTCGCCTGGACTATTTTTGGCCCCATTATTATTTATCGAGATCAAAAACCAGACAAAATGTAAGTAATGGTGATTGAAATGTTTGTTTTAATGTCTCAGAGAAGAAATTTATTATAGAAAGAAACCAAACCGCTTCCGTAACAATTAAATATCCAGAATAAGATGATGTTTATAATGTCGAATTAACATCCGCTTCGAAATTATACAAATGCTACGAGAAAAGCACCTCAGAATTTTGAACTATGGTTCATACAAGAAAGAACGAACCCGAATCAGCCGACGAATCTGTTCCACACATCACTCCAACGTCAAGAGAAAATCTTAAAAAAATCGGCAGACACAGATCAGTGCATTTTTCAAATCTTCCGCAGAATTGAAACCTAAATATGAGACGCTTCTACCAGGTCAATCATCTACATCAGAATTTCGGCATGATCGGATAAATAAAAAAATATTCAATAATACCACAACTCGAAGGTTAAAACATTCAAATAACCAAAACATATCAAATACAGGAATAAAAATATGAACTGGTTGAATGATTAGTGGGTAGGTTTTAGGGAGCAATAATTTACTTAGTTTAGTTAGATTAACATCTCGTTTTGAAGCTACAAGAGGGCTATTTTAGGACGGACCTCGTTATTTTGAATCGCAGTCAGGCGATGACAGCCGAGTTGAAACCCCACTCATCAAACTTCTACGCCACACCAACGTGAGGAGGAGAGAAGCCTAATTATAGCTATGATTAAATAGCCTTTGCTTTTTTAAGTAAGTTATCTGAAAAATATTTACACAAGAGATGTTCTAAATTGGAAAGGGGGGAAAATCACTCTTGGGAAAGAAGGGGAAAGGGGCCGTTCAAATATTACGTAAGCATGTTTTTGGAATTTTTTGACTCCCCCTCCCCCCTTGTCAGCAAAAATAAGCAAATCGCAAACCCCCTCCCCCCCCTTGGGTGCTTACGTAATATTTGAATGGCCCCAAAGGGGTAGAACGCCTTTTCAAAATTTAATCTCTAATATATATTGTAAAATCTTTTTATATACAAAAACACCGTTAAGTTAAGAAAACGGTTCAAAAATAAATGTCGAAAACCGCTTTGACAAACTGATAATTTTCATAAGAATTAATAATATATATACCGTAAAGCATTCCCTTAACTAGATTTTTCCATTCCCCACTCACCCTTAATAAATTCACAAGTCGTTAAAAGTTTTCAAAACAAAAAGGCTAGAAATATAGCAATGAAAAACAGATATTAAATGTTTCAAAACTGCCAAATCCAGAACTTCATTCATGATTAATGTGACCATACGCCCCGTTTTCTGGCAGCATATCCCGTTGTCCCCAAGCACAGCTTCGAGACAACCAAATGTCAGAGAGAGGGAGCAACCCACGATAACAATTTCGGTAATGTCTAGTAGCCAAGCGATGACGGAGCATGCGCTATACGTATCACACATATGTAAATTGGTCAGAAGCCTCCTTATCTCGCACCTAGTTCTAACTTCATTACACTGCATGAAGTGACAAGATGGAAAACTTAAACCGAAACTCGTTGGGTGGAACTGTTCAAACACTATCACGCCAATAATTGAAATCACACGAACTTTCTATAATTATTGAATATATTCTATGTCTGTCCGTCACTAATGCACTCGTAAAAAGGGTTTTCTTCTTCTTACGAATAAATAGTGGACGAGCTAGAAAACACAATTGCAAGTCCCAGTTCATAAAGCAACGCTAATTACCAAAGTAAAGAAATCCTGCGAAGAGTTTCATTCTTTTTTAAAATCAGTGCCAAACATACTGAAGCAAAAATGTATTCTTCAGAGAAATGCCATATTACAAGAATTATTTATTTTCAAGTGTTTATTCCTGTTCTTTTCATTAATAAATAAAAAAAATGAAGAAATATGTGTTTTCTTGAATTCACATTACATTACGTAAAAAATATTTAAAAAAATGTCCCGTTTTGAGCGGAAAAATAAATGGTCCCTTTATTCATGCAGGGGTGAAAACAGCAAAGATACAAAAAAGAGGAAAATTCACGAGAGTAGCTCCATTTTTACGTGAATAGCAACATACATTAAGGAAGAGATAAGTAAACACTTATTAATGAATGATTTACTAATCACAAAATTATGAAACAAATATGGTCTTGCTTACAGCAATGTATGAATTTTTTTCAATAACAAATACTTATTTTTAACATTATAAAATCAATCTTTTTCTTACTTTCTTAAAATAGATGCAATTAATAAATAATGTTTTATAATATCAATTTTTATAAAATACATATAATAAACCTAAAATATATAAATCAGATTTTACTTTATAAAAGAAAAAAGCACAAAAAAGTCCTGCATAATTATCAGTTTACAAAATGTACAAAAAAGCGGAAAATCGCGGATCCGCGGAGGATTTTCACCCCTGTTCATGACAGACACAATAACATGCAACGAATGAAGACAGGGAAAAACACATCAAAACTATGGAAGAAAAAAAAAAAAAAATGCTAGCCTACAAAAGGGCCCCGATCAACGGAAACCCTACAGCCAACAACAGCACCTGGCTAGTGCAAACCGTCTTGCTGGCTCTATCATCCTATATCGGTAGTTTATTTACACAACAAACGTGCGTAAACAGATAAAATTCGGACATCCCAGACCGCTGAAAGGCGGAATGCTTTTAGTACACAGAAAAGATACCTTCAAGCCCAAAAAAGCTGCATGGTAGGATATTTTATGGTTGCACACGTGCAAGTTTTCTTAAATAGAAAGAAGGGAGCCTTATACCCTAGAGGCAGTTTTATTCTTCGGCTCGTGGACGCTATATATTCTTAAAAGAACTGGGTCTGGTTGGATGCAATTCCGAATTCAACTCGTGGCGACATGCAAAACAGAGTGAATGGTAGCAGATATTATCACTGTGTTCCTTTGCAGAATATTTATGATTTAAAGAATGAATTTGTTAGACTTTTCTTCATGGTTGAGGGAAATTTGCTGGCACTTTCTACAGATAGCAGCGATGATAAGCACGTTTTCTTGAGCTGTATTTAGACGACATTTTTCAACAACGAGCATAACACAATTTTCCAAAATCCCTCATTTTGGGTCGAATCCATGCATAATACGCATGGAAGCATAAAGCATGGATGTGCATTAATAAAACGGGTTGTACTGTAATCAAAAATAAAATGCAAAATTGAAACTGCGCTTGCTTTTAAGTTTTTTCATCCCTATGCAGATTTAGAACAACTAAATTATTCCCCTGAATTGCAACGCTCTATTTTTACACTTCGTCAAAACGCAAAAACAATCCATCTTGTCATTACAATTCGGATACTTCTGAAAATATTTCGCAATCTACTCTACTATATACACTGTTTTTTTCAACAAGAACATCAGCAATCAAAATAATTCAGCTGTAAAATCTATTCACAACTTATACATACGGAATAAAAACCACCAACGTATTCGTACACCCAATAAATTATAAAATGCAAATCCATTTCACTTATTTATACATTCATTTTGCATACTTACATAAATCATTTTGCAGTATGTATAAATATCCGCTTATGAAGCGAATGCGTTGCAACTGTATAAAAATCACTGAATGGAAGATTGATAATTTCTCTAAAAATCATTAAATATAAGGAAAAGTCTAAGAAAAAGGTACATAAGCACGCGTTTCATGCTAAAGGACATCAACAATATGATTAAAAATAAAAGTGAAAATAGAGACGATATAAATAGCTGAAAAAGAACTCGAATACTAATCAATACTTTTCTTTTACTACTGTGAATAAAACAATACATATGTAATTTTTATTCCAATAACTGCTCATGAAATCAAAAGAGGAAGATATACACTGAAAAGTAATTTTTGCACAGTGTTTTTCCTTACAAAAATTTTGTATCTTCTGCTTTTGAGAGAAAGTGATGCCTGTATATTCAGAAGAAATTTTAGCTGAAGAATACAGAAATCCTTAATTAGTTGAGGCAGTCATGCTTTTGGACTTACTCAGATTGAAGAAACATTCTGCAATTTTCCCAATTCTAAATTAAACGCCCCCCCCCTTTTCTTACTTGGAATTAAAAAATCCATATTAATTTTTTTTTAATTTTAAAAATAAGAAACCCAAAAAAATGTCTTTGCATCTTGAACTATGGACAGAATATGGTATCACCTGGTTTTAGTGAACTTAATAATACAAGTTCAGATCGTAAATTGCTTTGGATATTCAATTCCATGTATCGATTCATTCCACCATAAGTGTCATTTAGTAAAGCGGCCAGAGGTCTCGGATTATTGGGGACAATCGCAACGACTTATTGTCACTGCCTAACCCTGAACTTACTGACCATAACACCTAGAACGTCCGAGATTTGAAGTCAGAATATCTGGTTATTGTTTAGCAACGGATTCGGAAACCCTCCGTGCTTTTGCGCATGCTCCGGACGGAGTTATTTTCATCAAAATAGGGGGAAAGTGAAGAATGGAAGGGTGATGTTTACATTTTACTGAGCGTGATCCAACAAAGAACTCCGGAAATGCGCTCATATGACTCATTGCCTGACACCCCTTTCCGGTGTAAAATCGTCCAAAGGTGGTAGTCTCGGAATCCGTTGGTGGACAGTGTTTTAACGTTAAGTAAAGAAACACGCAAGCAACTTCTACTTGAAAATAACTCCAGGTGCGTGCATTTAATTAGCGCAATCGCTTTATACGCAGTGGAGGAAAAACAATCCGTTGTACGACACAAAATTTCTTCGTAATACAAAAATCAAACATCATCTCAAACCTTGAGATCAGAATTCCTAAGAACGCCACCTAGAATTTGCATCCAATTTCGCCGAGGCAAAAATTCCAGCGTTTGCACGAAACACAGCGGATAACGAAGGAAAAGTAGTGCTATAAAAGGAAATGTAGACAAATACGGAAGAACGAGGAAAACAGATGGCAGAAGGAATTCTGCGTGCAAGGACAGAGGTCTAATCTTTGGCATTCATTCAATTTTTACGACATCAAAAGGTATGTGGTGTCATAATAATGCGTCGATTATTTACTTCGCTATTGTTTGGGGTAAATTACGCTAAAAAAAATCTTTGCTTGAGTGAAAACCATTGAAAATTTAGGTAATAAAAGAGACAAAGGGTTAGGAAGAATGCTTAAAACATTTCCAGATGGGCCTGCAAAATCCTTCCATTCAGCTCATTTTTACTTTCTCGTATACGAAGTATACAAAGAGAAAGTTTGTAATCGTCAAAAAACTTCGGACTCGATATTTTGACGAATCTCCACGTTTTAGACCTCCCCGAGTCCGAAAAACACAATTTTGGAATTATGTCTGTGAACACGATAACTCGAAAACTATTAGAGCTACGGGGGTGAAATTTGGTATGTCGTCTTCAAACATCATTTGTAGGTTTCTATCAAATTTTGGACAAAATCCGCCAACGGAAAGTCTGTCTGTATGTCCGCGGTCATGTGAACGCGATAACTCAAAAACTTGAATAGGTATATAGATAAAATTTGGTACACGGTTTTATCATTAGGATTGTAGGTCCGTGTAAAATTTTGGGCTAAATCCGTCAACGGGTTGACTGTCTGTCGGTGTGTATAATCGCATACTTGACGAATTCGTTTCAAAACTAAACTTCTCCACGCGCATGCGTACTGGACGCAATCT
Organism: Araneus ventricosus; assembly: GCA_013235015.1. Taxonomy (NCBI): domain Eukaryota; kingdom Metazoa; phylum Arthropoda; class Arachnida; order Araneae; family Araneidae; genus Araneus; species Araneus ventricosus. Next base: position 147,616 of record BGPR01001424.1, read on the forward strand.
TCTGTGCATGATAGTCAGCGGTTCCTTCTTGGCGCTTTTTTCTCCCTTTTGGCGAATTCCGTATTTATTTCCGTTTGTTTTATCGTTTTAACGTGCGCTGGAGTAACTTGTTGCGTTCTGGGAATACAGCAGATTCGAAATTTTTATCCGAGCGAGCTTGTGGGGAACTGACTTAATTTCGCTTACTTTTTTTTTTATCTCCACTGCGTTAGGGGTTTTAGCTTATTTTTTGTCCCTACATGTGTTAGGAGTATGCGAGAAAGTTTAGGGGAGACCACTCCCGCTGGTTAATCAAAATGTTTAACACTCTGGCCGCCGCTGACGCCGTTCGACTCGTGTCTGTGATTCCCACCTACCATCTAATTAGACCACCCCTTCTCTTCTATAGTTAACAGATAACACAGGAAAACTCACCTAATTAGATAGAAAATCAGAATCTCTCGGCAATTTGAACTTCAGTCTGATGGCGAGAACTACAGTAGAGTTCCCCCCAAAGAAAACGGGATATATATTAGACCGATATATAGGAACAAAAAACAATTGACAACTATTTTAAGATATAATTAACCTGTTACTATCACCAGTAATGTAATAATATGCAAGTACATTTTTCATTTAAATATACTACACTGAAATTTAAAAATGCTTTTATTTCCATTTATTTATTCATTAAATTTTATGATTTCGATCATTCGAGTTTTCGATAGTTCGAGGTAGGCCCGGTCCCGTCCACCTCGAATTATCGAGACTCTACTGCACACCTTAAACCGGCATCTCGCTTTCCAAACTTCCACGCCATATCAATCTGAGGAAATTTGACTTAACACGGCAGATTTAACGTTCTTGACGGAAACGAGTTTTGAAACCGAAAACTTCCGACCCATGCTTAAGAAGAAGAAAGAAAATGAGATCAACATACGCATACAGCCATGAAACGCTGCGGATCTGGAAAAGGGAATTTTCCATGACCTTAACTAACGCGTCAAATGCATCATATAAAAAATCAGTATAATAATCCAATCACATAATTGTAAGCAATAAATACTACACGAAATTATGGATGTAACAAAAAGTGATTTGGCCGAATAGCCGAATACCAAATTTTTAAAAACATTTCACTTTTGATACTAGATGATATATTTTTCAAGTTTTAAATGAAAAAAATTAAGGTTAAATAAAATTGATTTTTCATTATTTGCATATTTAAAGAAATGTTCATGGGGCCGTTCAAATATTACGTAAGCACGCAAGGGGCGGAGGGGGTTTGCGATTTGCTTATTTTTGCTAACAAGGGGGGAGGGGGAGTATGAGTGATGCTTACGTAAGACATTAAAATCACTTTATTTCCGAAAATCTCTTGTAACTTGCACAAATAATTTAATTTTAAAAAATTAAATTTGAAAAAATAAGTTAAATTTGGCAAAAGAAAATTAAACTTGATTTTTGTAGGCTTAAACTTGAAATTGTAAGGGAATTAAACTCACATTTTTTCCCCCCCATTTTAAGCCGAGTTAGAGTTTTTTATTTGAATTAAGTCCTAAAATTTTTTAAATTAGATTATTACTGTTATACGTTTTTGTAAAAAAAGAACAGGGGAATTACAGGGTTGCAGTTCTGCTTACGTAATTATAAGAGGGGGGGGGGTGCGTTGCTTATTTTTGCTGACAAGGGGGGGGGAGGGGGGTCAAAAAATACCAAAAACATGCTTACGTAATATTTGAACGGCCCCATACCTTTATATATGTATGTAATATTTTAAATACCTTAATTCCAATAATAAGAAACGAGAAACCCTCATGGTGAGATTGCTTCAAAGAAATAAAAGATTCTTCATTGCAGAACGTGAGAAACACAGACGAAAATTGAATAAATTAAAATTACTAGAAGTAAATTCCTACTTTGATAAAGAACTTCTAATAGATAGGATAGTGTCCACTTAATTGGTGAAAAAAATGCAGATAACTTTCCAAGGTTAGCAAATTTAGCAAGAAAATACCTTTCAGCACCTGCAAGCATTATATAGTGACCGTTTATTTTCTGAAGCTGTTAATATACATGAAACCATAAAGGAACGGACTTCTATAAATGATATCCAACACTATTAAATACACTCAGGTACTACGCAAATTAAAATTTGGATAAATGTTAAATTTTTTTATAAATAAATACACTGAAATGCAATTCTGCAAAATTCTTTGTTAAATGTGTATTTAAAAGCACTTTTTAAAAAAATGTATTATCCTGAATATATTTGGCCAAATATCTGCTTAGTATTCGGCAAAAGGTCCGAATATCTGCTTAGTAACCGAATATTCGTTACATCTCTACATGAAATAACACATCAGAAACGGAGTCAAATCAACAATAATCCATCTACTAAACGACGTCGTTTATTTGTATAACGAAGGAAATAAATAATTTAAAAACTACACAACACAATCTCGAAAACTGAACGATAATATCACATTTTATAAAACCACTAAAACAAATGCTTATTTCAACTTCCGGGCCATTAAGTTTTTGCCCAAGCGGTTTCACCTATAATATCCAAGTGTTCGAGACTACGAGACATATTAACGTCCAGTAACTGTCAACAAGAATCGGTCGGTGCCGGACCAAACATTATGAAATTCTAAATTACAATAAAAAAATCATATGTACTGAAATCGTTTTACATTTACAAGAACCTAGTAATATGAAAAGTAAACGTCTGTCGCTAACGGCGCACTCCATCACCAAGCTCTTTTGATTGTAACAACACATTTTAAAAGACAAAAACAATATCTCGGAAGACCACCAACTCCGTAGTGCACGTGAAGAATCAATCGTCTCTTATTTATTTATCGGTTCAAGTTGCTTAGACGAGCAATCTAAAATTAGACTATCAGATCAATAGCTTTAATTTTATGACGATATAAAACTTGATGAGGAAGACATAATTTACATGGATACTATAGTTTATCGAAACTAAAACTAAATATAGGCTAAGCAAAAAAAAAAAAAAAAATACTGCATTTCCTCGTTGCGAACTGTCTTTCTGGAACGCAGTGTTTCTTCATCGGCTGTTTTTTTCACTGGCAAAGAAATAAACAACAGAGGTATGGCATCCCAAGCACAGCTCATCTCCGATGTTTCCTGCAAACAGGTTCTGCCTCGAACAACCGTCTTGCAAAGCAGTAATTAGTCACTAATGAACATCGAAGCCTCAGAAGAAAGAAAGCCGAGCAGGTTGGTTACACTCGCGGTTGGGTTGATTTCATTTCAGTTCAGTGCTCAGCTGCGACTCGCAAAGGATAAATTTAGGAATCTACTTTGAAAAGCTCTTGCTAAGTTCCTAAAATCTTTTTACGTTCTAAAATTTACAGTATACCTTTCCTTCAGTAATATGTTGAGAGAAAAAAATTCTATGCGCCAACTTAAATAGAACTACAATTTTTTCTTCACAACAAACAAAAAAAAATCGACGGGAGGCTGTCTCTGCGGAACGGCCGCTTGAATTGAGGGGCCTAGACATACTTACCTTATACTCAACTGTGACTAAAGTAGCTGTATGTGACTATTAACTCTATAGCCTATAGTGACTTATTAGTCTAGTGCAGGGGTGGCGAACCTTTATGTATCAACGTGCCATTTTTTCTAAAAAAATGTTTAATGAGGTCATAGACGTGCCGTCAAATAGTACCGTCAATGCAATCATAGTGAACTTCGTGATCGGTGGCGTGCCCAAAATATTGTGTCGCGTGCCATTGGTTCGCCATCCCTGGTCTAGTGCGACTATATGTAAAATCCTTCGCGATTTTCACCAACTTTGCAACTCGACTGTGACTAAACCGTAATTACAAATTCTAAAATTATCTTTGCAATCTTCAATGTCTACCTTTCCCTGCTAAATGAAACTAAAACCAAATCTCTATGTTATTTGGTTGCGGAGCTATAAGCGTTTAACTTCACCACGAAATTCGACGAATTCAAAAATTCTTGAGCAATATTTCGCGCGATCGATGACTGAATTGCCTTAGTCTGCGTGCGCGCGCATCGGTCGCTGTGACGTCATCAAAATTTTTCGTGATTTTCACCAACTTTGCAGCTCGACTGCGACTAAACCACAATTCCAAATTCTTTTTGCCATCTTCAATGTCCACCTTTCTCTGTTAAATGAAACTAAAGCCAACTCTCTCTGTTATTTGGTTGCGGAGCTATAAGCGTTTAAAAAAACCACGAAAAGCGTCATAATTTTTTCCTTTCCCGACACACCACTATGGAGAGACGCAAGTCTACGTCAAAAAACTATTATGACGCAGATGTGCGATGTGGACATATCTTGAAATACAGCATTACTGGGAAAAAATTAAATGAGATTCCAACCTCAGTCCGAAGCATAGCATGGCGCTTGATTATAATAAATATTTCACCGTCCTGCAAAAAGCACACAGTTGAAAGTTGACGACAATCACCACGAAGCCCCCGTCCACCAGCACGAGACACCGGGAGGACATGCGTGGCACGGAGCCTTCCGGGCTCCCTAAACACATTTTTTTCATTTAAAACAATTTCGTCCACTGACTGCAACACCGAGCGGAGAACACATTCCAACAACTTCACATACTTTTCAATCAATGCGTTACATTACATTGATAATTTTTTAAATTCGTAATATATCATAATACTTCATTAGCATACAGCACAGAAAACGTATTAAATAATTTCATCACGTCACAATTACAATAGAACAAAGCCTAATCACTAACTAATCAGGCCTTAACTGAATTCTATTTGATTTAAGAATAGATCTTAAATCAAATAGAATTCAGTTTACGCTTGATTAGTCTGTCTTTATATTATTCTTTAAAATGCACTTAATATCGTAACTAAATACAGTAATTAAAAAACAATGAAAAATATGTAAAATATAGCAAACAAATTATTAAAATTAGAAGGGGGAAACGGCACGGAAAGAAAACTGGTATCACTGCAAAGATTTTTTAAAAAAAAATATGTGATGTAAAAATTATCTTCGTGCGATAATGTGCTCGGAAGTTATTGAGGAAGAATGTTAAAACTTGATTAATTTTTAGTTAATTAAAATTTTGAAAACCCCTTTTATTGGGGGGGAGCACTTACTACTCAAGAAGTAACTACGTGCCAAAGATGGGTCTCGTCTAGGTCCAATGGTCTATCCTGTACAACATTTTGGACAACTTTTGCAAAATGGCGCAACACGCAATTTGTTACGAACATGCAATGTCGCTTCTCACAAAGTTAGTCTTATGGCTGGAAAAAAGACATTTACAGAGGTTCTTACTATCTATCGGGAAATGTAAACCAACGACCTTGGTGACCATATGAAGGACCTCAAAAATACTAGAATTTTCTTAATATCTCTATTAGGGGCGGAGATACACGGAATTTACTAGATGATTCTATGTGATGTCACATCCTGTCAGAAAAGGTATAAAAACCCGGACTTGCTGAGAAGAAACAATCGTCTTTGAATGACTTCAGAGTTCGAAGAATCTCTTTGGATACTTGCTCGCTTTGCGAGTTGGACAGCTGTGAGACGCCGAGAGCTATTGTTCGTGCTATAACTGTTATTGTAAGTGATTTAATGTCTGTTGTGTTGCTAATTTACGCTAGTGTTGTGTTTCCTGTTAACTGTGATTCGTGATTTCCGAAATATTCGAGAATAAGGTGTCATTCTACGTTATCCTACTTCTTGGACTGTTTTAACCGTACACACACACCGGACGATTTTTGCAACAATATTATCCAGCCTATACATATTGTGTTAATAAAATTTCGATTCTAAACAAAATCACTGCATTGTAAGTAGTTAAGTTGGGCAATCGATTGTTGGTTCAATTTTATGTAGTAAACTACACGCACTTAGCCACAATTAACTATGATGGCAAAAACTACATAAAATGGGTGGCTGTTCTCCGATTGCAGAATTATACTCATGCGAAAAAAATGACGAAATACAAAAATCCATTAAACATAGTCATTTAAATGCCGCTCATTAATTTAGAAGATGAGTCTGGAATAGTAAAACCAAAAAATCCGTCAAATAATGATGCATAACATCTGTATACACAATGCAACAGGTGGCAAGAAACCATATTAGAGTATGTATCTTCAGAAGCATTCCAAACATTTCCTATACTTAAATAGACGTAACTTTTCAATAATTATCTGGTCTTTAACTACAGTTAATTTATTTTGCAGTAAAATATCTTAAAAAATATATGTTTATAATAAATTAGTATTAACAGTGCTGTTGATTTATCGAAAAGTTAATAACAAAAGAGCAAAAACTCAAAAAGTCTTATCGAAACGATATCTGAAACTGAAGATAATCCAAAAGCTTCAAACAAGAATGCCAGAAACTGATCCCAATAACATTCACAGAACGATTCTTAGTCCGATACCAATTACGGACAAGCAGCATAAATAACAGCAGGTAAAGAATAAAATTTCTTCCACTGGGCACAACGCACTGATGCTCTGAGAACAAACAGAAACGTTCTGTCTCGAATAACACCAGAAATTTCGGCGCTCACAGGAAAAAGAACCCCAAAAGGGCCATATTTCAGTCGCCACTTTTTCCACTGACAGATGCATCCGCAGAACAGGCCAGGATTCAAGCATGATTCATGTAGCCAGCGAAAAGTGTACATTCCTAATGTATCACGGAGCGTGGTTACACGACCAGATCATGGCGCACTTAAATGCAGCAGTAGCATTTTGCACACGCAACTTCTCTTGGGGTTGTTGGAGCTGGAGGTATATGAATTCATACACAAATTACACGCTCCGTTGGGAGCGCAAGCAAGTAAAAGTAAAATAAAGCACTCAAAAATTAGGCTGACATTTTGCTTAAGAAAATACCTAAAATGATCGATAGTGAACACAAATCAGGTTGTTAAGATAAATCAATTGTAGGCCTTCGCTATAGACAAATGATTCGCATCGGTAAGTATAAAAATGTGAATTAAACGGATAGACATTATTTTCCACGAATTTGCAGATGAGTAATAACCATAATGGCTACAGGTTGGTTACCTTCAGTAAATCATTCGTTTCGCTACCTACTCGTTTCTGTTTCGTAGGGGTCGGCGAGGGGAAATACTAATCAATGATAATCAGTATACCAGTATCGATTGAAATTTCGCTGTGCCTGCCAGATCTTTGAGGAGCCAGGGTTCGTTTCCTAATATGTATTCTAGATTTAAGTATATTGACAGGTTCTCGTTGTATAAATTTTATAAGACTTTTAACAAGATCTCTGGTGAACTGGACATTTATGATATGTCTCCTACTGTTTTTAAATCGAATTGTTTTCAACTTTTATATAGATTACCTGATTTCTTTTTCTTTTCTTACACTTGACTATACATATTAAGATTTTTATACGTTGATCTAGTGTTTGTGTGTGTTTGAATTTTTGACCCTTGCTTTTTTAATTTTTTTTATTTGGTGTTCTACATTTTTTTTAAAAAAAATATTGTGTGATTTTTTTTCCTTAATTCTATTTTGACGGTGTGCGGCATGGACTTTTGGGGCCTCGGTGTGTTTTTGTTGCTTTTGTAATTGCATGTTTTCATTTTAAAACATTTATGTGTTTACATTTTTATAATTCCATGAGATTTTGAGCTTGGAACTGTTGTATTCTCTGCAGTTACTTTTTTTTGTGTGTTTTTTAATTCACATTGTGATTTGTGATTTTGTATGCTTTTATCATGCACTCTGTAAATGGAGTAGTGTGCTTTATAAATAAATAATGAAAAGAAAATTTATGTAAAAATTATTCCTTAGCGTATTTTAAATGAAATCTTTTCAATGACGTCGACTTTCTCAAATAGAATGCTTAAAATTTTTGAAGAGTATGAAAGGAAGTCCTGGTTTAGTTTTCGCAACCCCAATATACGATATACAATCTTGTCCTACAGATTAAAAAGGCCCGATTCACTCAGCTTCCTATCCCAAGAAGTAACAATCCCAATTTAACAAGTACGAAAGAAAATCTAGAAAATTTAAAATGAAAAGAATTAAATGTGGGTGGAGCTCCTGGCCTCGATGGCTTTAAGCTGCTAAATGATTTTGATGTTATAACGTAATGACAATTTATCGATGCTTACTTAACATTTTTAATTGCGCGTGGGATTTTATCTAGTATTAACTGGCTGACAGTTCAGTAGGTTTCACTACACTGTTTACGACTTTCGAGACTCGTACATTTCTAAACAAGAAAGTCATTTATGCCATGCGATAAAAAAAAAACAATTTTAATTCTGAGTCATGCAACCAAACGATCTAGACTGGCATCCACAAAAATCGCCTGAAAGCATTGAACTCTACGAGCCCTAATCCGCCTCAAACTGCCCCATTCGACAGAGACCGGACTCAGACGGTTTCGGGTGCCTGGGTGAATTTTACGGGAGAAAAGTTGTCCCTTTCTTTGTTGACAATTGATCGCCCAAAACTTGGGTGTCGTCCTCCTGGAATTTCTGTAAAGAAAGGAAGGATTTTATTCTGTTTTCGTGAACGAAAATTTACTTCAGTTTTTGAGGCACTGGAATTCTCACTCTAGCCGGGTTCAGAGAGTTAAAATAACCTTTTCTAGACATGTTCTGTTTTCAGATTTCATAATTATGTTGTCTGTTGATAACTTCGAAAATTATATTCCAAAAAAAAAATTAACGCCATATTAAAATCCCAAGTTATCAATTCAATGAAAGTTTGACTGCCGAGCTAAGTTTTCTTTATTTTCCGCAATGCTCAAGAAATTTCAATTTTAATTATAGCCACGATAGTGTGCACACATATGCATTCAATATTTTTTTTCAAACAGAGCGGTAGCGTGCGTGTGAAAAAACGCAAGAACTAAAAATATAATTTCCCAGCGCGCAAGTGTATTAATAGAATAATTTTAAACGCTTAATATATTCATCTAGCACCTAACAATAAAAATGTCTGATTTTTTTATTATTAGGTGTAGAACAGTGAAGAAAACTAGCCATGTGTAAAGCATATCTTCCCACTGATGGAGCGGGGCCAAAATTTGATCCAGATCTGGGCGAGGTGTGACGTGTAGCGTTTTTCTTTTTTCGTTATTTATTTCTCCGTCCCCCCCACCACCCAAGCGGCGTTTCCCCCTTTATTTGATACTCGCCCATGTGAGGCGAATAGTTGGCGTGTCCCGCAGTAGAGGACAATCACTTTAAAGCCAATGTTTCGGTTTATGAACAGAAGTTGGAAGTCCACGTGCCAAATTCCACTCATCTAGCTCATTGACTTTCGGAATTATCGTGTTTACACACAAAAAATATAACTGTAAGAATTTATTTTTCAGACTAAGGAAGGTACAAAACGCGGAGATGCAACAAAATTTCGAGATCGAAGCCGTTGCAGATTATAATACTGCAACCAAAATCGTTCCGTGGGTCTATGGTGGAAAAGTCAAATACGCAGGATAATGGAGAATGAAGGTTTATTCACAAATATGCAAGAAAACACGTAGCACAGGTGACAGGAGCAATAGATCTCGTACAGATTAGCAACGCAATAGACAACACTTCACAAGTAATAACAGTAACAGCCCATTCAGATTTAGTAACGCAAACAGTCAGCAAATCACTAATAATGACAGTAACAGCAGTTTCAATATCGCTCAGCTCAACGGCTTTCCAGCTCACACTGCATACGAAACTCTAAAGTCGTTCCAGTCGATCAACACACTACTGCTCTGTGATCCAAGTGCGGTCCTTTTATAGTCTCCCCGACGGGCCATGACGTCACATGGAATCATCTAGTACGTTCAAGCGTATCTCCTCTTCGAATTGATATATCGAGAAAAGGATCGCATTTTCTGGAACCTTCGATTTGACGCCAAGGTCACCAAATTTGTCACCAAGGTCAGGGGTGCAGGCCTGGCCGCTGCCAGTCATTCCCTGCTTACCCCTGCAAAACTCGCTTCCCAACCATAAAACTAGTGAAGCAGGAAAGCGACATTACATTTTTTTTAACAATACATATATATTAACCCCTTAACAATGTAGTATTCTGTACCGTCTAATTAGATGACGCCGCGTTTTTTTTGGGGGGGGCCCCCCCCCCCGTGTCGTATCGATTCAACTACGAGCCCATAAAACACTTGAGATGTCAATGGAATACCGGTCATTTTGTATCGAAATATAACATCCCATGAATGACTTAATTTTGAATTATAAATGTAAAAATGCTTTAATTCGATACACGAACAGAGCTCAGGGATACACTGGTAAGGGGTTAACTAAGCATAGAACATATAAAAAAAGACAACTGTCGCTGCAAGTCAAAATCTGAAATAAAACTGTCGCTTTCTTTTCACCTAACTGTTTAAGACTCCATTCCTCATTTCCGCCACAAATACACAAACCCACGTCTGAGAAACATCCCGCCCCTTCAGCTAGCCTGTGTCATTCCAAGCGAGGTGTGACGTGTAGCGTTTTTCTTTTTTCGTTATTTATTTCTCCGTCTCTCCCCCTCCCCAAGCGGCGTTTTCCCCTTGATTTGACACTCGCCCATGCGAGGCGAATAGTTGGCGTGTCCCGCAGTAGAGGACGTCAATTACTCACTTTAAAGCCAATGTTTCGGTTTATGAACAGAAGTTGGAATGGGGTGGAAATAAAGTGAATAGAGGGGGGAAAAAGAAATTAATCACTTTTTCGGTGGTGAATTTGGATGAAAACGGATATTTGTACAAAAAATGCAACAGCAGGAAATGATGCAATGCTATTCTATCGACAATCCCAATACCAGCACAAACAGGTCAACGTCACTTTTACTCTCCAGAACAGATAAGAACATACCGTAATTTTATCAGAGCGATAACGACGAAAAATGTGATGCACAACACAATACAATCTCGGGCAAGAGTCGGCTGAAGAGCTTTTACAGGATCCTGTTATCGCTTTTTTAAGGTAAAACATTTTTTTATAAACTGATTTACAAGTTACTACCGCGAGAGATAAGGTGCTTCACCATACAAAGAAAGGAATTTAGCACTGCATACAGAAATTGCCGTTAAAAGAATATTGACTACTTTTCCAAGAAGAGCTGCATATTTTAAAAACTTTCACACTCCGTTCTTAGAACACATTCAATATTTGAATTATTTAATAGAATACTTAAAATTAATTAGCTCAAAAGTTCGATATCCTAGCATCAAGAGCAAGTCGGGATTAACGAGTTTGCATAACAAAGTGCAAAACTTCGTTACATAAATCACAACAAATGCATTCTGAAACGTACGAAATAAAGTCTCAATTGGGGAAAAATCGCATTAAAACCGAAAAATAATCAAACTTAACTATTTTTATAATTAATATTTTAAGAAAATCTCGCATTGCATAAATATTTAAAAATTATTTATTATAGTTATTGGCCTTATGTTTTTTCTTGGAAAAAATAGTGATGTATACATTTCATGAAAAATAATACTTCATACGCTCATTTCTATTAATATCTCAGAAACTATACATCTGAAATATTTATTTTCTCCTTACTTTTCGAATCAAAACAAGTATCGCACAGTAACTTCGAAAAAATATAAATGTACCTTAGTAGATAAAGAGTAAATTTCCAGATGACAGAAGTGAGTACACAGGACGATGTATACGAGCCCATTTTAAAAAAAATTGTAACTCTTATATAGTATATATACTGTTACGTAGATACTGTTGCGTAGAGTAGACAATTTAAAGGAGCTGACAGTCACTCAAATCCAAAAATCTGTTGTCTCGACTATCGTGTGCAAACGGGAGAACCCCCGGATTCAACTACTTCAGAGGTTCTCAACCTGTGGTACGCGAAGCATCATTTGGGGGTACGCGAAATCAAAGTTGTTAATGGTGGAAACAAGAAAACATAACGGATTTAAAAAGTTATAGAATTTTGTTTCTCCAAGTGAATATTTGCTATTTAATAACTATACCACTTAAATAGTAAATTTTCACGAAGTGTCATTTCTAGGGACGTATCCTTATATGTTAAAACGAAATAATTACAATATTGATTTCATTTGCTTTCTGATACTATTGTAAAAATGGAATAAAATATAAAATCAAAAATAAATTATGCAAATCTTATTTAATTCGAGTCATTTCACATTTAAGCTAACTTAAACTAACTTTAGCATTATTGCTAAAAAAAAAAACCCTTTGCATAGACGGGTAATTGTGGGGGAGGGGTTGGATAAGATAGTAGGGGGTACGCGAAAATAAAAAGAATAATCAAGGGGTACGCGAGAGGGAAAAGGTTGGGAATCCCTGAACTACTTTATTGGGCTTGCGATGCAGACTACAGATGTGTCTACAGTCAGTGAAAGTTAGATCACATCAGATTCTGAAAGGCGTGGGATAAATTAAACGTTCGCGCGACTCGTTAAGTTCAAGTAGAAGAGCTTCAGGTTGAAGCAGAAGTGGAATTATTTTTAAGAATCAAGAGACGTTAAAAAAAGAATTTATTTTAAAGGCGCGGATAGATGGAATTCGTCACATCAATACCACGGGAGGGAGGCAGCGCTGCAGAAGATCTTAAAAATAACCCCGCGAGCATTCCATCTCTCAAAGTGGAAATGCTAATCAACTCATTAAACAACTCATTTCCCAGGCTGGAAAACAGTCAGCAACCTATTAATTGCGAGCCTCATTCCATACGCATCCGGCGGTTAAGAGATCCTAACGAGACAGGAAAGTAAACTAACTGCAACAACTGGAAGGCACTTCTCTCGTCATGATCGGCAGCGCTCTTCGAGAGAGCATCTAACCACAGGCAATAGAACAATCAGTGGGGATGACGTAAGAAGGAAGCAGCTCATTCAACCTTCCATAACAGATGTTACGGCGAGGTTGAAATTCCAGAGCAACCACTATGGACGCCCAGATAAGAAGCGCAGACATTGCAGCGGGTGCCTCGTAAACCATCTCTTTTTTTGACTTTCGGGCTTTTACGGGACGTGTCGACATGAAATACAAGCCAAGAGGAATATGGCACTTGCCTAAATCTGTTTTTATGACTTGGCACGTTCTTGAAAACCGTTGAGATTTAATGGGGTTTTTTTCGGCGTGTTGTGTTCTAATCTTTTTCGAGTGTTATTCGAGATAATACAAAGGTTTGTAAGCAGGTCCGGTCTTTTTTGAGGTTTTAGTTTTCCTGAAATAAAATGCGGGTCAAGGGGTAAATGAAAGTAGGAGCTTGACTGGAAGAAATTTCAATTTTACCTGTCCCATATTTTGCAGTCTAACAAAATGACCAGATTGTGAATTTCAATCTGGGACAATATGGTTACTTTATCACTTTTAACCCTTCGAAGTTCACTATATGTTTCGTTTTGAAAATTACTCAATTTATTTCAAAAATGAGTATTAGGCATGTAGCTGATCAGAAATATGTAGAGGAAAAAAATTTAGAATTATTTTGTTTTCAAGAAAATTTTTAGTTTGTGTTTCACAGTGAAACCAATGAACGGTAATGGGTTATTTTCCCTACGAATATGTTATCAGCGAAATACAACTTAAATTAAGTATTTAATTTATAAGTATACTTGAGTATTCACGATATTGAACCTTCATAAAATTCAATATTACTTTAAGAAGATTCAATTTTAAAAAATATCAATTTATGCATGAACTTTCAATATTTTGTTTCTGTTACAGATCAAAAACAATTTAGCTCTTGCAATACCGATATCTTTGTGAATACTGACGGTATTGAACTGGAATTTTTATATATTTTTTTGGCCTATGTATCTGGCTCTTAGATAATGAAAGAAAAAATAAGGTAAGTTTCGCCTATGCGCAGTAAAAAAAATGCTCAGGTTTCACTGCAAAACCAATGAACGCGAAAGGGTTAATAAAAATAACAGGAAAAATAATATTGAAAGGAATTACGTATGCTGTTCAGATTCCTAAAGCAAGATAACTATATTTCATGAATAGCAAAATTTGGGAACGAGAATTATTCAGAAGCTAATTTTTAAAAATTAAATCAAATTAATCTTTTTTCACTTTGTTAATATTAATCAGTTTAATTTTGAAGTATAAAGGAGACATTTTATTCAAAAGGAGCAAGTCCTGTATGTCCGGTCACTTTCTAAGTAGGGTAAAAATTGAGTTGGAGAATCCACTTTTGCTTTACTTTTTAAAATTTGCTTTTAATAATAAACTTTTTAAAAATTAAAATCGACACAGCCCAATACATGGTATCTTTAAGAATAATTACAAAAATCATACTATGAAAGGCTCATAGGGCAAAATTTGCACTACTTTGCGATTGAATTGACACGCACCATTCAAGATTTTCTGTGACTCATCAATGTCCATCTCCCTCACCCTGTCCCATTCACCTGTAGCACCTGTCCAGAGATTGGAAGCTTTTATTTCAAAGTTGGGTGTGCAGTTCGCGACCAACGGTGGAATTTTTTTGCTAGAACAAGTAGTAGTTCCATTCTCTCTATGAAAAATTCCACCGATGTTCGTGAGCTCCACCCAATTAAAACCAGATGTCTCATTACAAATCAATTAAGAAAAAATGTATTTTCATAAATTAATCTAGAAAAAGGAAAGCAAGTATAAATTGCTTTTGATACCCAAAAGAAAATTTTAAGCGACATTTAGGCAAATAAGAAAAAGTTGGAAATACTGGGTTCCAGTGCCGCAATTCTCCATCTCAGTAATGCATCAGCCAACGGTTTCCCGTCCTTGCACGTGACACCATTCATCCTCGCCAACCCCCGCAGTTCGTTTCCATTTCTCTTACCCCATTTCTCGAAACCGATGCGACACCTTGACCTTCAAGAAGCAGTACGTGACACAAGACGCCCTGGTCACTCGAGTCAAAGGGAAGAGAATTCACATCCAGGTCTGGCGTCGCGACCCACCAACCAGAAAGAGACATGTCGCAGGTGCCAGACACTGATCAGATCAGTGACAAGCGCAACCAACACAGAAGGATGCTCGATAGGAATGTGTAAGATATGGATTCTAGGAAACGCTCTGCGTATTCAAATAAGCTCACTCTGATCACAAACTGGAAAATATTGCATCGGGAAATGCTGAAAATGACCAACCATCGGGTGAGAAATATTTCTAGGGAGAGCGTGGACTAAAAGTAGCCTGCATTTCCATTCCTTTACTGATACGAAGTGACAAAGCACAGTGTTTTTAACCTGTTCAGAACCTCTATCTGGGATGCTCTAGAACCCACGTTCAGAATCCGGGACACTAACTGGGGGGTGGGCAATTATATATTATAAGAAATTAAACACAAAACTATTAAAAATTTCATAAAAATAAAAAATACATGAAGAAATACGAAGCACAAACAATGCAATTTGTTATTACTTTTATTATTTTCCCTTCCAGCTAATTCGTCCATTTTGGTACAGGTCATATTATAGGGTAACCCTATTGTACAAAAATGAGAAGGAGAATTATTCCCCGGTTTGCTTTTTTAAAGTTTAAATCTGGTTTTATCTTCTTTTTTATCGTAAGCTACTTACTAATGAGTAAATAACAGGACAGTCAGGTATTTAATACAAATTTGGAGCGTTTTCTCATTACGTGGTATATTGCTACCGTAAAGGTTAATACGGAAGGCCTTGTCATTTTAAACGTATATTAGAAAGTGGAAAGGAGAATCCACGTTTATTTTAGTTTTGTTTAATATGAACCATTTAGTACTCATAAGCATAAATTCGTGACGATCCAGGACAATTAACTCAAATCTGGGACACTTTTTGCATTCGGGGCGAACAATCAAAATTCGGGACTCTCCCGACTAATTCGAAGCGTCTGGTTACCTTTATTGGAACCTAAATGCATACCGGGCATATATGGACTCAAGACAAACCAATGATAGAATACGCAAGACTTGAAAAGTGGACAGAAGTTCGAATTTATTTGAATCAGCATTAATGAATGTGACGCAAAGGTAAGAATATCTGTTACAATAAGCAAAACAAAATCAAAATAGTGGTTACATAATGAATTGAACTTCGCAACTCTGAGTTCAACAGGTACGAAGCTATTAATCTTCTGGAAAATTTAGTATATAATTATTTGATAATCCGATTTTCTAATTACGAACAGCAAATAAGGAACAGCTATAATAAAATTCACTTAATATAGATCTAAAAATGTATAAAAACAATGCAATCGGAATGCACTCTTGCAGAAACGTCATAGATCAATATCCGAACATAACTTTCGCTCAACTAGAAATACTAGCCTAAAAGATACATGCGATTCTTCAAAGACTGCATTTCAAACTTGTACAAGCCGCTATCAAATTGGTCAGTATATAAAATAGAAGACGCGCAGATTCACTTACACACTAATGTTAAAAACACAGTGCAACCTTCAATATGAATAACTAAATACTAAATAGGGCCATGCCTTTGTTACCCAGAAACTGGGAAGCATTAACATGAAAAGAAAACGATATTTCACAGATTCAGTATCATTCAAATAAGATACTCGCATATACACAAAGCAAATTAAAAAACACTTTCTTTCGGATGGAGTGAATTCCCAACAGGTCAATGCCGAATAACCACAAGAAAAATGCCTGCGGTCTAATGAAATATATCCATTTCTTTTTACTACAGGAAACGCCCACTCTATAAAAAGAACCACAAATGCAGACAATTAACTAGTTCGATCACGTCGCAAAAAAAAGCCAAGATATTTATTAAACTCATCTATGTTACAGTTTTACAATGAAACTACTGTGTGTTCCTTTTTCGCGATTTACCTTTCGGATATAAAGTAGAGAAATGAACTATTTGACTCAGAAAACTCAAAGTTATGCGACCAACCTTAAATTGCCCCGAACTAATTTGACAGGATAGCGTTGTTCCGAAGCAATTGTAATCTGAATACGAATATATGATTTTAAAATTCTTACAAGCATTTTTATATTCTAGAAGAACTAATTTCGTGTTTTCTTCTTTATTCGGCTATGACATGGAACCAACACCTCCCAAATATACTGGAACCCGATCGACTTAGAGGAAAGGGATGAGTTACAAGGACAACAACGCCTCCTAAATGAACTTAACAATTACGGGTGACAATTCAAGTTTCCTCTCCACAAAAGTATACATGAAAGCATCAGCACAGAGATGTCCGAAGACCCGAACTTTTCCGATAAATGGTCGGTATCACTGATCCAAATATCTAATGTGCCATTAACTACCATTCAATGAATCCACTGACACATTTTCGACACGTATCGGAGCAGATTCTTTGCACCAGAATTTAACGTTTATCAACTAGCACGTTGTTGTTTTGAAACGATTTTTTTTAACCCAATTGTAAAAAATGAAGGTAGCAAATTTGCAAACACCGGAGTAAGACATCAACGCACAAAATTTGAAAAGTTATAATGCGGTATTATAAATAATATCAGTTTTAATTATTTATTTAAATTTTGCAACAAGATCGTAAAAATGAAGATCAACAGCAATACAATACCAGCGGGAGTGGTCTCCTCTAAACTTTCCCAAAAAGGTGCTGTTTCCCCCTCCGCCCGCATGGATAAAAAAATTCGAACCTACTGTAAACCCAGAATCCAATGACTATCAGAAGGTTTTTTCATTGTAGATAAAAGTGGTTATACAATATTTAGGTAAAGAATCAAATTCGAAGATATGCGTACCAATTAAAACGCATCTATCACACACTGCTAGGTTCCACTCTTGCCGGCTCAAAGACAAAGTGACGTAATTCGCTCCATAGCTTCCGCGTGCACAGAGATTGCTACCAGTACGCATGCAGAATCGGATTTAAAAAGTTAAATATGCAATTTGAACGCCTTTTTTTTATCCGATTGACACAAAAATTGGACAGAAATCTAAAATTAAGGTAAGAAAGCCACACACCAAATTTCATTTATATAAGTAATTTTGTTAAGAAGTTATTGCGATTAAAAATATGTGATTATACAGATCGACAGACAATCAACCCTTCGACGGATTTGGTCCAAAATTTGATACGGACCTACATTCATGATGATAAAACTATGCACCAAATTTTATACATCTAGCTATTCAAGTTTTTGAGTTATAGTGTTCACATAAACGCGGACAGACAGACTTCCCGTTGACGGATTTTGTACAAAATTTGTTAGAAACCTACAAATTATGTGCAAAGATCACATACCAAATTTCATCCCTATATCTCTAATAGTTTTCGAGTTATCGTTTTACATACACACATAATTCGAAAATTGTGTTTTTCGGACCCGGGGAGGTCTAAAACGTGGAGATTCGTCAAAATCTCGAGTTCGAATTTTTTGACGATTACAATACTTTTTCTTTGTATACTTCGTATACGAGAAAGTAAAAACCTGTCAGTGGTGCAAGAACTATTTCAAAAAAAAGAAGAAAAAGCATTGACATTATTAAGAAACGGAAGCTTTTTGTTTGTTCCTGGTTGAAAGTATTGTAAAGAAAATTTCCACAAAAAGCTGTCCGCTTTCCCCGGAATTGGATGTGAGAAACCAAGTAAATGCCTCCTCCTTAACCCTTTCGAAGCAGATTACGATCTCCTAAACCTCATTCAGATATTATCACAGATTTTATCGCGACAAATTCAACGACACCTAACACGAAGGAAGATCTTGGAAAGTGACAGAACAATTCAGATTGTACGATGAATAATTGGCTGCACGCCATTCACCGACAACTTACATGCCCTCTTTGGAACTGCAGAAATGACCCCAGTACTGTTTAAGGTATCCGACTGGTTTACAATCTTCGTTTTTGATGAAATTACCAAAAACATTTTTGACTTAATTTTGTAGCCTGTTTAATAAGCCTTCTAAAACCGTCTCACTTTTTACTCTACGTGAATTACAAATGGAGTTACAGCTGTTTTATTACCGAACTGTAAGCATTATTTTAAGTTGCATGAAAACTTTAAATGCGTTTTCTGAGAAATGATATTTTTGAGGAAAACTGTCGACCGTAACAAAGATTTCTCAAAACGTTTATTCAAGTATTGATACGAAATTTTCTGAGATTGTTTTCTGTAATATGCTTGATGTTTTCCTCTAAAAACTAATGTCAATTTTAAAATCAAGTATTATTTTTAAGTGCTTAAATATAAGCGAAAAGAATTTTTTATGAAAAATTACCAGTTTAGTAACTATGTTCAGCTATATCTCAAAACTATTTTGAAGTACAAGAAAGATTTTAGAGCATGACACAGATAACTGTCATAAAAATGTACTCCTACAAGGATTTATGTATATTTAGAATATGATTTTGTCTATGGCTGTTAGCGTAAGGCAAATATTTTAGTCATTTTTCTTCAAATTTCTCAGTTTTTTTAAAAAATTATTATTTTGAAAGCTTAATTTTACAATATTTTCATAGTTTTAAAACATATGCAGTTGAAAAATAACATTAAAATATATATATAATATTTTTCAAAAAAATGTCTCCGAACGCAGTCGGATACCTTAAGAGATCCAGGCTTCAAATTTTAAAAAATAAATAACTTAATATGAGAATAGTGAAGTCTGAACGGAATAAAAAACAAGTAATATAAAAAAAAATTAAAGTCAATTCCTACTTAGGTCAGCGATCTACACGCTTCGTCACTGACGGTATTTATTCCTAAATTTACATCCTGCTAAATATCTTATATAAGAGAATTTTTTTCCCTCCCATATAAAACTAAAATTAATTAATGAATTAATATTTGAAAAAACTGTATTAACATCAGGTGTCATCCACTACAAGTTTTAAAAAATGTATTTGAACTCGAGTGGATGAATAAAAAGTATTTTATTAACGATTGAAAATTTGAACAAGATATATAAATAAATATATATAGGGAGAGTGTGAACTAATAGTAGGAATTGAAAAATAATCATTGCTACTAGTTGAAGCTGTATGCAAAACTTATTAATTTTGGATTCATTAACCACTTAACTGCTTAGCCCGAGTTTACTCGTGCATCGAATTATGACATTTTTACATTTATAGTCCGAAATTACGTCATTCGTAGACGTTATAATTCGACACAAAAATCGAAGATTAACTCATTAACATCTCAAGTGTTCTATGGACTCTAATTAGACAGGAGAGAAAAGAAGTTTAAGGGTTAAAGAATCCAAAAATAAAATTGCTGAAAGCAAATGTTATTCCCTACTTAGTGTTTGCTTTCTTCCGACTTACTATTTGCTTCTAGAACAGCAAACTGTTTTGTTTACGCAAGGTTGTCATGGATAACTGAACTGCTAATCGGTCAACGCGGATTAGCAATAAAATTAAAAGAAATACCGGAATGTTGATAAGAACTGCGGTTCAAAAAATACTCGGAGTAAACTTTTTAGAAGACTATCATAAAAGGGAAAGCTCAATGCAGAAAATGTTATACTCAAAATGATTATGTTGTGGAAACAAATTGAAATATCTACCATGATATTACGATTTTTAATATGCTTACAATAGAGATCAGTAGTTATCGTTTGGAGCACGCAGATATCTAGGTGGTACTTGCCAAACTTTTACAGCATAATACACAAAGAATTTACCGGTTTTACCTTCCCGAGACCAACTTTTATGTGCTTCAATCCAGAATGCTCTATATATTGTATAGCAACGGATTCGGAAACCCACCGCGCTTTTGCGCACGCGCCGGGCGGAGTTATTTTCATCAAAATAGGGGGAAAGTGAAGAATGGAAGGGTGATGTTTACCAACAAAGATCCGGATCCAAAGATGTGATCCAACAAATAATTCCGGAAATGCGCTCATATGACTCATTGCCTAACACTCCTTTTCCAGTGTAAAACCGTCCAAAGGTGGTAGTCTCGGAATCCGTTTCTGAAAAATATTTGGGTGCTGGGATGTAAAGAAGGGGTCAATTTGGGGCAAAATATTAAAAAACCGGGCTGTTCCGACAGACTTGGAAAGTCTGCTCAGTTTAGCTTTATTACTATATTATACCTATGTAAAAAAGAATGGAGAAAATGAGTCACGTGTTAATTAAACCCTTCATTTCAACGCTCCTTTTCACAATGCGATAGGGGCCTCGCTTCTAGCGTCAAGGAGTCACAACAGTGTTAACACAATTTCTAAAATCAATACACACAAAAAAGTATATCCTTTCATTTTCGCTATTAATTATACCCATACACAGCTAAGGACGTTTGCACACATATCTATTGAAACAATATTTCAGAAACGCATCTACAGAACAGTTATTAAGTTGAGAGTATCCTATATAGAATCGCGCATAAGAATTTTCTGATCACACAAATTTAAATTTGAAACAATTTTCGACAACTTTCTGACAAGCCTTAATATTAATAAATTGACAAAGATGAGAAAAGTCTTGTTTAAATTTTTTTAAAGACATGTCAGATCAAATTTCCATTAACATGACTAGAATATAAATACATAAAATTGTTTTATCATCATTAATTAGTTTCTGGTTTGTTTATTCTGTATTTTACGTGCGCTTTGTATCGCGATATTTTAAAGGTGACAATGGGATTCAAAAAAATTTTATCTCCGAAAAATGACTTTAAAAAAAATCCTCCAGACGATATTAAAGCGGGAAATGCGTAACTCAACAAACAAGCAATCACAAAAGCAAAATCGTACACGGCAAAACGCATCTCTTCTGAGTTGCGGACCTGTTCCAATCCAGAGTAAGGCACACGGGAGAAAAAACGATCGATTCTGCGGTTTGTCTGATCAGAGGTCAACGATCTTCCCTACAAAAACTGTCACGCAAGATAATCACACGGACAAAGGTCAGAATGAATGAAGGACATGTCCGCAGTCGATTGCTTCCCTCTAACTGTGAGACCAGGTAACGAAGGCTCGGCGCATTCATCGTCGCAGCAGAGACGAGAACGTGGAATGGGTTAAATCGTTTAGTGAATGGCTGCGTGAAATCTTTGATTGCCAGCACCTCTTTCGATATTTTTTTGTCCTTTCTTCTTGACAGTAATAAAAATAATTAAATAAAAGACAGGCACGATTTAAATATTTTTTCCGCGCTGTGGTTGATGTTGTTAGTTCAAAATAACGCAGTTACACATAAATTATCAATTCACACTGTCGAAAACTCCGAATATTTAAAAATTCTACTGAACTTAATAACTTAAAGAATTCGTGTAAATCGAAGTATTCGAAACAACCAAACTCCGAAAATTTCAGTAATATTCATTATCAAGCTCTGCGTAGGGTAAAAACACTTACATTTGGATTACAAAACTGCTACCTAATTGAAACGACAAAAAAAAAATCTTTAATTCGTATTTACACCGAGCTCTAACGAAACAACTGGAAATTTTCTAATAAAAAAATAGACCAAACATACGATAAACACTTGAAACGATACTTTTTACCCTAACTCAGGGGTTCCCAACTTTTTTCCCCTCGCGTACCCCTTGATTATTCTTTATTTCCACATACCCCATCCAACCACCCGTCTATTAAAAGAATTTTTTATCAATAACGTTAAGGGCCTAGGTAAGATTAAGAGTCAAGTGACGGAATTTAACATTTGCAGGGTTTATTTTTTATTTTACATTTTATTGCATTTTTACAATAGTATTAGTTCAACGTCAAAACAGACGAAATCAGCATTGTACTAATTTCGAATTAACTTTATAAGGATAACTGAAAATTACACTTCATTTTGATTTCTTTTTTTACTTATTTTGAGGGTGGGTTTAGGACTTGCACAACTTCTACTTTTACTTTTTACACGAACTTAGAGAAACAAATTTCTGTAACATTTTTAATCCCTTACGTTTTCTTGTATTTGCCATTACCGACTTTGAGTTCGCGTACCCCCAATTGGTCCTTCGCGTACCCCAAGGGGTACGCGAAGGACTACGCGAATGACAGGTTGGGAACCTCTGCCCTAACTGATTGAAAATGGAGTAGTTCATTCCGGCACAAAGGGATTCAAATATTAAAGTGAGTCTAGTGTAGCAATATATTGCAAACAAGCAGACGAGGCGAGTTTAAAGACAAACCAGACAAATAAACAAAGAGCAAAATTAACCTATGAACGTGTAACAGTAAACCAACGTATACATCAAAATCCACGTTCAGTGTGAACAGCTGAAAACCTCAACCGACACCCACTACTGCCAATCTAAATCCAGCAAATTGTTTTCCGAAAAGAAGAAAAGGTTTCCAACTTCTTTCACTGGGCACGGCCCACGAATGGAGGAGTCCTTCATATATAAAACGATCGACAACACGTGACTCATTTCGTCGGAGAAAAATACCGAGACCTATAAAACTCCTTCGCTGCAGAAAACACTGGCGAACAAAGAAGTCAATACACTGCGTCTCGTTACTGAAAAGAAAGTCCGTTTCCTTTTATTGCTTAAAAATCTGACAAACAATCGAGCTCCTTTATTTGCGAAGTGGCAGCAAGCAGCAGGGGATGAATGGCATCGAGAATGAAGTGACCACTTGACGAAATCGAAACTATTCTGAATACACCAACAGACTTCGAGACTAGAACAACAACGAAGGGGAAAAAATATCGGTTGGTGCATTTTCGGAGTTTTTTTTTAAGCATATGATCGTAAAAGGAAAGCGGCAACCCACTTCACAGCAAAAAAAAGGCGATAAAGAAAATAATGGGGGGAGAGGGGGAGGAGAGCGTCTACTTCTGCGATATCTTCTTTTTAAACCACCCACTTCAAACACTGGAAAAAGAGGGAAGGCGGGGAGTCGATAGCTGCACTCGGATGGAAAAGTGACGTCAATCTGTGAATACGTAAAAAGAGTGAAATGGGGTATGACGTCTGAAAAATCTTTTAACAACTTAATAGGAGGACTTAGGCTTTTTTTTTCATTCCTTAATACTGGAAATTGCACGGATAATTAACGTGGGGAAAGTAAAAATTATACCCATTATGTAAAGATGTAACAAATAGATATGTAAATTTGTAGCGCGCACTTGTAACGATTATTTTATAATATTTCATAGATAACATTTCAAAAACCTTAACCATTTTAATTTGTTCAAAAAATATACCGAAGAATTACGCACGATAAAAACATTACCTCTTTGATTAATGCCAAGCCCAGTTAACGTCACACAAACTGTACTTAAAAATTAAAACTGATTGTTTTCATTTTGGTTACATCCACGAGAATGATGATACGTCGAGGATCGGCTTCGTTAAAAAATCAAATTTAGCTTCACTTTATGAGATTCTGTTTCGGATGAGATTGTTTTCATTATTCACCCAAGAAATGCAAACTATTTAATGGTTTTTGTGTGCGACTTTGCCTCATAAATTCCTTTTTCTTTGAATGGCATATTATACAGAACGTTAACCGACCATTATAAAACTCAGTATGTTTAGCCAATAAAACATACACAACGATTAAATGTCTCCAAAGAACAATTCATTTTTGGGCGGGTTCTGGGACCGTTACAATGGGTAAGACAAGAGGATATAGATGCCTCTGGGATCAGTTTTGGAGGACGCTGCAAAAACAAATACTAGTGCGTTTATTTTCACTTCTCATAAGCCAAATGAGAAGAATGGAAGAAAAAAAACCATTTACGACACGGAAGTCATTTACGCTTTTGTTAAGGCTCTCTGGTAGGTTACGTATTAAGACTGGGAAGCATCATATCCGAGGCTATTAAAATATTTAAGTCCCAGCTGAATAAAATAATCCACACCAATATCAAAATTTCAATGACCACGGCAAAAAAAACAGTATTTTCATTTCAATAAAACAAAAATGAAAACCCTGGTAGTCTTTTTTTCAAAAAACCGCCTTTTCACTAAGCAAACATATTCCCCCTTAAAGTAAATCTAAATGAGTGAGGCGGCTTATGACCTATGACGATAAAAATAAAGTGACCAGATTTTCTGAGCTTCAATCCAGGATGCTGGTTACAGGGTGGAGTCCAGGGTGGTCCAAGAAATATGGAAATACATAAAAATACAAATTCAGAAACAAGGAAATAGTTTACTATTAATAATAAAATGTTTATAGAACCTAGATGAGACGGGAAAAAAATACATTTTGCTATTGATTTTCCTTTTTTTCCCCCCAAGGCAGATTCAACATATTGGTCATATTAGGATGACCTCGTTCTTTGTATACTACAGTTAGGAAAAAAGATTGTTTAATTTAGTTATATTAACGTCCCGTCTCTGAAGCTACACGAGGACTATTTTTGGACGGATCTCGTAATTCTGAACCGCGATTAATTCTAACAAGGACGAACATGAGCTGGCACCCCCTCTACAAACTTCCGCACCACACCAGCGGGAGGACGTTTGACCCATTATGTATGGTTTAATGTGCAACAGGCCTCAAACAAGGCAAATCTTCAGTGGAAACGAGTTTTGGGAACCCTCCGGCCCTAAAGCCGAGACCTTACCACTAGGCCACCGAGGCCCGAAAGATTCTTCAGAAAAATTAAATCTGATTAATCTTTTTTAAAAACTGGACAATTAGGGACACTTTTCAATCGGGATAAAGAGTTTAAATCAGTACAATCCTGGTTAACCAGGGAGGGGGGTCTGTTCCTCTTTATACAAATTTTGTTAATCAAAATTCTTAAAAATTAAATTAATTATATTTTAAGCTATTCATTTAATAATTTGCTTTAATTCCACACATTGTGGCACTTCTTCAATCCTTTTATTCGACAAAGAAAATTTATGACTATCCCGGTTTATCCGGGACGTCTAGCCATCTTAGACGAAAAGTTAAATAAAATTAAATTTGCTCCCGACTCTTATCGTTAATGTTAAGAAATATTTGTAAAAAAAAAAAGGTTAGAACACATCAATCAGGATATATATGCTAATTAAATAATCCGTTATCGCTGAGACTTTACCATCAAAAATTGATTTATCTTCCACAGAGGAGTACGTCTACGTGCCAAGTTCATTTTATGCCTACTAAACGTTTCAAGTGTTTCATTCATAGCGGATAGCTCTCGAGATCCACGGCGGAAAATGAGCGTAGGAAAAGGATCTCGTAAACATAAATATACGCTGAAAAATTCCACATGGCTCTGAGGAACAACTTGTCCAATGGGCTGAAGTGCAGCGGGCAGGCGTCAAATACCAAAATCCTTCAGGTTCATGAGTATCCGTCTAAAGTAAACAACCCGGCTGGATATTTCGGCGAAAAAGAAACGCTGCCGTTTTGGTACGCCAGCAGCTAAGACAATAAGCAGATTGTACAGCCACGGGTGAAGGAACATTGAATCAAACCAGTTATCGGATCCGACTAGAAAATCCAACCTTTTCGGGACCTTCTATTATTATTATGCGACAATGCAAAGACGCGTCATTAGCTGAAACGTAGTTGTGGTTACTAAATAAGGCTTTGGTGGATTTGCAACCTCAAAGATTATCTTCGTCTTAACACAAAAAGGAAACTAAATTGTTGCTGGATTATCGGAAATTATCTAAAAATTAATTGAAAAGATGCGTAAAAAATTTTCCGATTTTAGTGCCAATTTAGTAAAATTTGTTGAAAATTTCAAATGCTGATTGGAAGACTGAGGCCAAGATGTATTCAAATTGCTAACTGTCCGAACCAGTGGCGAATCTAGGATTCGGGTCTGGGGGGGGGGCTGAGGTCATAAAAATTTTGTATCGCCGTGATGAATGTCAAACCTCAAGGCTAAAGTGAACCAAAACACTTTAATTTTACAGACTTGACTCATCTGACAATAAGAATCATAAACAATACAATACTTTCGATAATTAAATAAAAATTACAATGAAATAACTAGCCAAAAAGTGTCTTCAACCGCGTCAAAGCTACAAGTACGAGTAGAATGACTACAAAATTAGGAAAGTTTTCGAGCCTGTCAAGCCAGGAAGCAATGTTGAAATGTTTTTATTATTTTTTAAAAAGAGTTTTAATAATGTTAAATAAAATTAAGAATTCTGGCTTGCCTCTGGGGGGGTTGTAGCCCGATAGGGCCCCCCCACCCACCCCTGGACTCGCCACCGGTCCGAACGAATTAAGTTTACGGGTAATAAAATTCGAATGATACTGAAAATTAGCAAATAAGTATCTGTTGCTGATTAATATATTAAATAGCTTTCAGTTTTCCTCATTTTTATCGAAAAATATTTTATAACCTAAAAATCGTCCGGTTGTTATAAATGCCAGGGGAAACCAGTATAAGTGAAAGGAGCCTTTGATATTTGGAGGGAGCGTGGTCAGGATGGTAACAAAAGTCGGAAGCAACTGATGCTAATGACAGCACGGAGTCCACGCGTAACGGATATAATAATAATAAAAGTAATTACGGTAACGAATTGTCATTATTCACTAAAAAACGAAGGCGACTATACAGTTAAAGTTCGAAGGGAGAGATCCTCAGAAGCTAGGTTTCAAATAAAACGCCACCTTTCTCGCATACTGTATCAGAGGCGGTTTTTCGCACAGGTGCTGAAAGGAGTGCGTCGAGATTCTGGAGGGCCTCTAAACCTATTCAACGCACATCGCAGTGCTAAGACGACGAATTTATGAAGCTAGTTGGAGGGACGGACATCAAAACGACCTCTGTCCTCATACTGTCAAAATCCGCCACTGTATTGTATTACTTTCTGGTGTAACGTCATAGTATAGTGAAGAAATACATGAAGAGATAATGCATTTCGGAAAGTACCTGTTTCCAATTGATGGATTTTATCCAAAACTTGATCGATCACATTCTAAATTTCATCGATCTACCTAATTTCCTCTTAGAGTTATCGCGTTGAAATACGCATGAACAGACAAACCGACAACCCTTTAACGGATGTGATCAAAAATTTGATATAGATGTACAATTTTTATGATAAACCCATAAGCTGAAACTTCATCCACCAAACTCGTCGGGTTTTGAGTTACCGAGCTCACATACACACGGACAGACGTAATTCACAAATCAGTTTTTTGAAGGTGGGTGGGTGGGTAGAGAAAGTCTAAAACGTGAAGATTCATCAAAATCTCGAGATCGAAAATGTTTGAAGATCACAGTACTTCCATGTTAAAATGCTACACTAGAAAGTAAAAATTAAATCCTTTATTTTTAATTCTGGACATTTTTCCCCCCTCCTTTTCAAATCGGGGCAGAGTAAAATATCGGGATTCTCCTAGTTATTATCCAGAATGCGTGGTCGCTATATATATTAATCGTCCTAGAAGATAAAATATAATATCTTGGTCTTGCAAATAAATTTAATCAACCATTGCACGATAACAAAACATTAAAAAAAACAATGAAAAAAGGATTTAACAATACCTACTTTTATTAATTATCCAATAACTTAAATCAGACGCTCATGTTTCGAATTACAAACAGAAATATTCTTTTAATGCCAAGAAAGCAGATCATCGCTCTTTCCAACAAAAGATCAATTTCAAGCATTAAAAACTCGCAAAAAAAATCAAAACGGGCCACACAAAACAAGCGGTTCCGCTCAAATTAATGGTGTGGAAACGGCGATAGGAACGGTCGATCCCACTTTAAACTGTAATTCATACGGTTTCAAACCCTCTACTATCTTACACAAGACCAAAATTACAGGTGTAAAGTATCGCCAGCATCACCCATGAGAATCGCGAGTAGGGCTTCTTATTTTTGAGAGGTTGCAAAGAGGATGCGAAGCGACAAAAACAAAAATGTCTGGGTTCCCTTCCCTCCTGCAAAACTGATAAGGGGGATTACCTCCTACAATAAAATGTCAACGGGACACTTTTATGGCGAATTGGAGAAGAGAAACACATGGTTATGCATGAGTGGTTGGAAAGACAGCGGCTACAATCTTGGTTACGCCTGATAAATCTACGCCAACTTCAACCACTTTTTTTAAGCATCCCTCTGCATCGATAAATCCCAGTCACTTGGCCTTATTATTTTTTTTCTACTCATTTTTCAGTCGAATAAGTAGCTTAAGTCAATTTTTCTCTTTGAAATTATTCATGGATTTCGCTTCAAAAGCTCTTAAGAAGAAAGTGAATACTGGTTTGGAGGCGTTGGCTAATTTCTCCACAATTTCTAAGTAGGCAATTTTTGAATTTTTACACTTTTTATTCGAGAATCTTGAATTAAAATAATAATGGAAAATCGAGCCTCTAGTACAAACGTTGCAGGATGATATGTTAAAAACTATTATTTATTTAACTAAAATACCATTCCGCAAGCAAGTCGTGAAAATTATATATTTTTTAAGCGTAAATTTACTTTTTTTTTTTAATTAAAGGTTACACTAAGAAAGCCGACTCCATATTTAAACAGACTACTGAGCATTTCAATAATGAAGGAATGGTAAATATCTATTGCTTCAGCCATTGCATAATACATTTCGAAAAATTTATTAAAATTCAAGAAAAAATTATACACAATTCTCGGATTCCGAAACCCTCGGCGCTTTTATGCATGCACCAGGCGGAGCTGATTTCACCAAAATAGGGATGTAAAGTGAGAAATGGAGGGGGAGATTTTTGCATTTTACTTAGCGTGACCTAACAAAATACTCCAGAAATGAAGCTCATCTTACTCATTGCCTGTCACCCCTTTCCGGAGTAGAATCGTCAAAAAGTGCTAGTCTTGGCATTCTGAAACAATCAATATATGCATATAAAATTGGTATAACTAGAAAACTAATTTTGATGAAAAATGTTAACATTTAATTTTCAATTAATTAAAAATCTAATTAAAATGTTGACGAAAAACGTTTCTTAATGAGCACACCCACTACCCCAAAAATAACTATACGCCAACTTTGGTAATTCTAGACCCAACAGTCTGCCCCGTACAGAGATTTGAACGATTTTTTACATCATGCATCACACAATTTAGTGAGTATGCCAGCCAAAATGCATTATCATGTTAATAATGCTACAATTGTAAGAACTTAAGCTAAAATAATTTGCAACCATTTTGGTAGTATTGCATATATAAGCAATAAACAAAATTAATATTAAGACCTTTCATTTGGCCTCAAATTAGCCATTTAGCAATTTATTTAGAATACATGGCAATATGCTCATTACTTCAAACATACAGCATAAAGATGGATAATATTAATGACAAATTTCTAAGCACCAACATTTTGCAATAAAGAAAAAAAAAATGCTAAAACACTTCCCCCTAGAAAATTAGGATATGCTTTCACACCAAAATCAAAAGGGACACCCTCAAAATCATTAATGTGGTTTTAATTCTGCCTTCTTTGTCTGTTTTGCATATGCTTGTAAGTTACAAACAAATGAATCAATGAGAACTCACCGACTAGGATTATTACCCATTTTAAAATAAATTGCAAGTTTTGTTTAACATCATGGTATTGATCTTCCTTTTCAGACAGTGACAGCTCAAGTTGCTAACACAAAGACAGCTACAAAATGTATCATTACACTGTCAAATAGATCTGGATCTGATCTTTAATATATTAAAAATCAATCAATATGTTTCAACAAAAGTTAGTTTTCAACTGCAGTCATTGCACGTAATGAAAAAATACATTTCAAATTACTGTTGTTTAACATCTTGGAGCTCTTTTTATAAACCTAAGACACACAGAAGCACTCGCAGGTTATCTAAATACTTATACAGTAGAGCCCCGCTAATCTGAACTAATTGGGTCCGGTGCCTGTTCGGATTACAAAAAATTCGGATTACCCAAAATTCCGATAAAAATAGAAACAAAAAAGATGCGCGATAAAAAAAATGTAAGTTATAAGTACTCAGTACTGCAAATTATATAGAATGTCACAATAAAAGATGTAATTTACTGGGTATCAGAGTCGTGGGACAATGTTACTCAAAATTGGTTAGTCAAGTCATGGAAGAAGTTATGGCCAAGTTTAGCCGATTCTAGCAAAGTTGAACAGGGAGAAGCAAACAAAAGCGAAATTCTTCCGCTTATTAAATGTATCCCAGTCTGTGCAGACGCAACTGAACACACTGTAACTGAGAGGTTGTCTTGTGATCCTGAAGCCAATCAGTTATATACAGATGAAGAAATCATCTCTTTAGTTCAGAATAAGCCACAAGATGACTCTGATCTAGAAGAAACTGATGAACCAGAGAATGTTCTCGTTTCCCATTCTCAAGCTGCAAATGTGCTATAAATAGCACTGTGATACATAGAGCAGATTGAAAATGCGACATCAACACACATTATGTTTATGAGACGTTGGCATATTGCTTCCACGTCTAGAATAACATCAATTCGTCAGACAAATTTCTTCACCCCAAAAGATCGTTAATGTAAATGTATATGTGATGTGTTAATGTAATGTGTTTTTATGGAAATGTAATCCTTGAATTATTGCATTAGTTTCTTCAATGTGTACAAAATTATTATGCATGCTGAAAAAGTACTTTTTTGTTTTTAGTATGTATATTTAAATCTTTTCAGGTAATTTTTCCAATTACATATAATTTTCGAAAATAAAATCGATTTGGATTAACCGGAATTTCGGATTAGCGGGGGTCTACTGTATTTTCAACCCAACGTCCACTTAAGTTGCCTCAATTATACAACTTAGTTTTTGCCCAGATTTTCACAATAACCATTTCAACCCACCAGAATGCATGACAACATCTTTGCTTCTTCTCATGCTGTTTTCTATTGATGACCGAAATTTTTTACCCGAGGAGCTGTTCCTCCCACACGTTCCTAAATCAGATATAAAAAAAAATATTTAATTTCAACATAATTCTTATTAGGTGCTACATAATTCTTAGAATCAAGTGTGATTGTGTAAGCTAAATATTCACTACTTGATTGCCTCAAATATTAAGTTCAAAGGTCGAGCACAATGTTTTTCAATATGTGATGTTTCTATACAATTCCCAACACTATTGTGCAAACTTCTCTCCCACAATACTTTTTCCAGGAAAATATTTTTAACGTAGGACTATGCTCCTCCCATTGGGGTCTCGGGAAGGAATTTGATCCACACGCCAAAAACGGCGCAAAAAACGTTGTATGGGAGATCCTCTATATCTCGGTAACTACATATGCTAAAAACATGACCGATGTCTTATTTTAGAGATAAAGGGTAACAATAGAAGTTACATAAAGAAATTTGAAAATCGGGATTGTAGTTCTAATTGAAGCACTCTGGGGAATTCATATATTGATTCAACTTTTACAAGAAACATTAGTCCCGAATTATTAAATTATGCATGTTACTTTTCATATCATCGACCGATCCTACACAGAATTTTAACATATCCATGCACGATTGAAGAATTCAAAACAAAAGAATCAACACTGTAATATATTTTATTAATAAATAAAACAATTTTCATTGTAACCTTAGTTTCATTTTATTTCGCCAATTTTTCATACATTAGTATTTCAGAGAAACAAAAGAGAATCAAGAGTAACTTCGAGAAACAAAAAAAAAATTGAGAGTAACTTCGAGAAACAAAAGAGAATCATGAGTAACTTTGAGAAACAAGAGTATCGCAAGTAACTTCGAGAAACAAAAGAGTATCACGAGTAGCAAAGATAATCCAAGAAGCTTCAAGAAACAAAAGAGAATCGCGAGTAACAAAGAGAAACAAAGAAACTTCGAGAAACAAAAGAGTCATACGAGTAAAGTAGTCCTACACCTTTAACATCAGTGGCTGTTTGAAAAAGACAGCCTCCCGTCATTTTTTAAAAATGTTTACAAAAGATAATTTGGATCTTTAAATGTAATCTAAATTTAAGATTAAAAAGATTTAGTTAGAAGGACCTTTTGTTCTGAAGATATAGAACAAGGGTATTCCAAGTCTATATTATTTTGAACCATGGTCAGATGATGAGTGACACACAAGCCAGCACCCTACTCCTAAATTTCCACACCATACCAATGCAAAGACATCTAACCTCATGACAACACATTTAACAAGCATCATATCCACATACTCAGTGATTGATGATAAGATTTCAAACTTATTAGCCTCAGATTTCAAAGCTAAGACCATACCACCAGACTACTGAGGGCCTCCAAGTTTCAAAAAAAAAAAAAAAAAACTCAAGGGAAACTGACACCTCAAACCTAGACATATTTAACCCTCTGAGCGGACAATTATTTTGAACTTTTAGCTATCAGGTTAGAAAACTTGGCTTTTAAAGCAAATGAACCACTCTTTTTTATATTTAATTATATCTCTGAAATCTTTAGAATACTTTACCCATGATATTTTACGAAAATATACTTATAAATACGAGCTATCTGCTTTTGAACTGAACATGAAAAACGCAAAAAACGTTTGCGCCACTCGGAGAGTTAACAACAGATAAATGACAATTCCTTAAAAAGACCTCACCAAAGCAAGAAAATCCTCTCTCATTAAATAAATGAAACTCCTTTTATAATGCATGAAAAAGGACACATATGAATTTGATTTATTTTTGATCTATTTAAATACTGTTCTATAACGTTCACGAAAATTAGAATTCATTCCAGAAGGGAGAAAAAGACAGTTGCTCAAGACAACATCTGAAAAAGGTCCTGACCTCCTTAAACAGGGATGAAAAAGAAATTCCTTTCATGAGTCATACTTCAATCATTAATTAGCATAGTTCTGCACAAAACTGTTTAACCTCTACTCTTAATGAAAGAGCCTGTGTAATATATATCAACATTTAAAAAAATGTTATCAAACATATGAATTTTACTATTGAAATAAGAAATTAAAAAATGTTGTGTTGCAAAATTTTAAGCTAGATCCTTCTTTTAATCAAACAAACTATCAGAATAAATAGTCAAAATATTAGTTAAAATTAAAAGAAATGTAAAAATAATACTATTTAAACAAATACCACTATAACTTGGTATTACATAAAAGAAATATAAAAAATTTTAATTATTTAAATACAAGAAAAGATTAGGCTTTGTGCTTTTTTCACTACTTTATTCAGAAGTAATGTAGAAAAACATCATTTCTGCCAAAGATACATAATCTAGAGAACTTTAACACACGAGTTGTAAATTAAGGTTGAATAGAATTTTTCCTGCTCCCTAATAGAAAAATGAAATATTTTTTAATAAGTTACTATTTCTTAAAACAAATTGGTAGAAAATGCATGCCCTACCTTTTTTAAATAATAGATAGTATTATTTACAATGTATCACTCTCCTTCCACATTGTATGCTTCATGCAAAAGTTCACAAAATCCCTTTCCAATAAATTCTAAATAAACATGAAATCGAAAAAGTTGCTCTTTAAGACTTGATAAGTTATAAATTCTATGGTTTGAATGTGCAGAATGTTGTCTTTAAGAGACCGAAAAAAATATAAAATGTTTTTCATCAAATGATTTGAATTCTTAGAACACAAATAGATGCTCTTCTCATTAAGGTAGAGAGAGAGAATAAAAGGATTATCTCGATATATACTCCATTCAGTTTCTAAAGACTAAAACTACTGGAAATTAGTTATTAACTGAAGTGAAAATCATTTCACTCCATTGGATTACATTTTAATGAGTATGTAGCTTTATCATTGTAAGTTCTTCTGCAATATCAAAATCATGCATAATTAATTCTTTTCATAATCTAAAAAAAATATCTTATTAGCCAAAAAGTCTGGTTTGCTTTCAACCCCAAAAAATTATGAACTTAAATATGCAGACAGAAACCATAGCTGCATTCCAAATTTTCTTATTTGCATAATTGGACTATCGTCATTGAGTAAATACGACATAAGCAAAAGTGCCTTCAAACCAACCATTTGAAAATTAACCAACAATAAAATTTATAAATAATTGATGTCCAGCAATTAAGCACTATATCTCGCAGTTTCAAATGAATATGTTGCAAAGATATACACAAAGATTCAATATCTCATTAAATATCTATCATTATAAAGTTTAAAAAATGACTTTATCAAAAATTATGTAACTTTTACCATTTTTATTTAAATACTCTTTCTGAGAATACTTGTCACAATACAAAATGTCAGTTTCGTTCACTTGAATTTTCTTTCAAATATTTATATTTAAAGCACAATATTGAAGATTTTACCCCTGAATAATATGAGGTTTTTATTTACTTTCATCAGCACAAAAAAAAAATCAAGTTGTATATTTTACTGATATTTTATACAAAATTTAATTAAGTGAAGATGTCACATTCCGGATGGAATCCAAATTATGTCAAATCCTAATAAATTATCAATAACATAAATAGTAGTATTTAGAATTCAAAGAATTACTGTAGATATATAGTTGCAAGTGAAACTAAACAGTATATTTTTCTCACTCGCACCTATTTGGTTGGTTTTGAAATTAATCTCAGTAATTAAATACAGACATTTATTTAAAGAACTTGCTCACTTTTTAAGGCTTTATAGTAACGACATTGCATGTTAAGGTACATCTTTTAAATTAAATGCTTTAATACCTCTTTAATGCTCATGCATTATTGATGAATTTATATTAAAGATATCAAACACATAATTAATAACAATGAGCAAAGCTACAAAAAGTTACGATACGTCTACATTGCCAAAAAATTTACAAAATGAGAATATTATTTATTTTGTTGGTGGCATGTAGTGTAGTTAAAAGCCTTTTCTATGAAGCCTTAATTATTAAGTGTAAAATTATATTGCTACTTTAGGATGTCAAAAATGCAAGTACTCTAATTTTAAATATGCAAGTACTCTAATTTAACATAACATTCAATTCAAATAACAGAAGCGATATTCAATAAAAGTGTAATGGACTACTTTTCAGACGTTACAATTTCTTAAACTTCAGTACGACACACATCATAATGTAATTTTTAACTAACTCTTAAGAGAACACGTTCAAATTGTTACAGATTTTGAACCACAGCATCAACGAAATAAATTTTATAAGTTACTGTTTTATAATTAAAACAATGCACAACTATGAACGTTCCTAAATAAATCTAATAAAATTTATATTAAAAGTGAAAATAAAAATTCACGCTTTTCAACACTAAAAATCCTCCAGAAAAATGCAGTTCATACATTTTCTTTCATCTATTTAAGCCAAACACCCAAAATAAATCAAACTCTTTAAATAATCCAGAGGCGATATTAACTCAGTTGAAAGTAATATGATAATGAATTCCAATTAAAGCCACAGCAATCCAAAATTTTAATTGTGAATTTTAGCATCAAAATCTTCATAAACAATTTAGAAATATATCACCATAAGTTTCCATGAAAAGAAATTAAGAAACACATGAATAATATTCTAAACATATAAAAATTTACTTTATTAATGTGGTGTTATTGTAGTGATTCTCTCACAATTATTTGAATGACTATTTTCAAAAATATGATACCAAAAAGAGAGGAATCAAACAAACCGAATTTCTGAATAAAACAATACCAAATGACACATGGCAAAAGAAAAAAAAAAGTTTTCAGAAATTCGTAATAACTTAAATGATAATAGGTTTAAATCTAATGTAGACAAAACCGTAGAAAACAAATTAGTTACCATGGAACAGATTATACGTCACCCACATTAAAGATTTTTAAAAATTCAACTAAGAATTTACCAATTTTTTTATTTCTAGAAAATAAAATAATCATCGAGAACTACAAATTGCACGCGTTTATTCCAGCATTATAATAATTCATTGAATAATATTTTAAACTTAAGCTATTCTGAACTGTCAAAAAAAATTCTTCCCATCGTTTCAAAAATCCATTTCATTTGAAACCTTCATTAAAGTATCCCTGAAACTTTATCATTTATTGCATAGCAATACCGTACCTATAACTTTTTGATCACATAACTAGAATCATAATAATTAACAAAACACATGAAAAGTAAAAAAAAATTAAATGCCACAATATTACTAAATTAAAACTCGAAATTTTAATAATTTAAATGTTCAGGTTTATTATAAAATATATTCGCTGGCTTTTATTTATTTTTTTCATGCGCGCCGTTCGAATAACACACCTATTCTACCTGTCTGTAGCAATAGCCTTGAGGGTGTGCTACTACTACGCCATCTTGAATCGAACAAACGTAAATAAGAGATTCCAATTGAAGTTTTCATGACGTTAACTATAACAAAATAAATCGCTAATGCCAAAAAATGGTATTTCTTAAATGCTTCTTTTTAAAAATAAAAATTTTAACATACCTCATTCGGGTCCGACAGCCAAAATATATCCAATCGGTTAGCGTTCCACTGATCGATTATATTCTTCAACTTTTCTCGTTCCTGAGCTTTTCTTTCACGATCGTTGGCCATTTTGATATTTAATTCCTTTACAAAATTAGTATTTATAGGACGGCTTCAATCCAAGGCAATAGGGCAGTCTTTCACACATAGATTTATAAGGACACTTTACGTACACACGCACACTACCGAACATAACACTTATTTACGGCGCAAACATTACAACACCGAACTAGACGATTCAAAAGTAACTTGCGCATGTGCGAAAACCGCCATCTACTTTTTAACAGTCGCACTAAAAATAGGATGGATCAACAGGTGAATTTTAGTTTTGGATACGCTAACAGAAAGAAAACTTTTGACCTATGAATATTCTTCTTGAGTTTTCCAGGATATTAAGTGAGTGAGACAAAATAATTAAAACATGTTATTATTTTCATCATTAGAAAAAAATTATTACATGGAGTGGACAGAGAATAAATGAGTATTAGATGAAATATATATATATTTTTTTATATTAAGAACTAGTTTATTATGAGATATTTCAAATAGTTACAATTTTTTTACCTGTTTATCTTAACAAAATAACGTTTATTTCTCCAATTTTATATATATATATAAATCTTCTTTTGAATTCATCCCAACATATAATTTTTATTTTGAAAAAAAATAATACATTGAGAAGTAATGTTTAATTTAAATTATAAGAAAGAAAATTCTAAAAATGAATATTACTAAATTCGTTTCATTTTTTAGAGTAAACATTGATGTAAATAAATTCTTAAAATAAAAATATGTTTAAAATGAAAATAATGATTTTCATTGAAAGAAAGCAAAAACTTGCATGTATA
Source organism: Araneus ventricosus (assembly GCA_013235015.1). Classification (NCBI taxonomy): domain Eukaryota; kingdom Metazoa; phylum Arthropoda; class Arachnida; order Araneae; family Araneidae; genus Araneus; species Araneus ventricosus. Next base: position 185,658 of record BGPR01001424.1, read on the forward strand.
GAAGAGCGTAAAAAATTAAATAAGTCCAAAAAGTAACTAAAATTAACTTTTTTACTTTGATTTATTTGAGACATGTACGATATTTTCTACATGATTCGATGTTGTTGGCCTAGAGGTTCGAAATTATTTAATTTATCACTTAAAGAAGCTAATGGATAAAAAGTGTTGATATCGGAATAAACAAGAAATTCGACACTTTTTTTCCATTAAATTTAAATTTTTATAAACTTATGTTATCTATTCTTTTTTTTTTTTACTTTTATTTATTTGAACTCGTTCTATCATCTATTTTTATGTCTTAAATTTCAATTTTCCAGATTTTTTTTCATTGAAATTTCAAAGAAAAGTCCGATTTCAAAGAAATTGTCTCATGAACAAATGAAGAAAAACGACCATTATTTTCACTGCTGAAAATGCTTAGAATTTTTAATATGATTTACATGACACAAATGTCAGGTTTAAACGATTGCAAGGGACAATGAACTTCAGCCAAAAGATAAAACAAGATGTTATTAAACTTAAAACTTGCATTGATTTTTTGAAGAATTCTGCTTGAATAGTTCGCGATGTCAGACGATTTTCAAAACGATTCTTTTTAGATTCTCTTCCGACGGAAGAAATCGTTTTCAAATCATCTTAATTTAAAATGGATGTTTAGTATTATTTTTTTTATACAATCAAGTTTCAATAGATTCTTAAAAAAAACTGCTCAAAATCAATTTGTGAGCAAATAGAGCATACAGAAAAATCAAACAATCTACAGATAAGGTGCATTAAGGCAACATGCGTTACGTAACGGAAGATAATTTTGTCTGAAATTTCTTTTTTGTTACGTAAAAAAAGATGTTATGGTTTAAAGACGATCAAGAAAAAGGCTTCACCGTTTACAATTGGAGTTCTATGAAACTGGTAGATGAAGGAAGAATTGTTGTATGATTTGTCACGAAAGAGGAAAATAAATAACCCAAAGAAAGAAAAAAAATTATTTAACTACTTAATTTCTTTGTTTTTGAATTCGAAAATTGAACCTAACTGGAACAAATGATTGTTAAGGTAATGAATGAAGCGGGTACCATTAGGATGATTTTTTCCCCTTGTTGTTTTGCGCAAAAAGGCAGGTTCTTAAAATGTTTGCTTTGGAATTAGTTCCCTGCACGTTGGGGTTACTACTTTAAATTTACAATATTCATTTAAATATAGAAATTAAAATCGGTTGTGTTCCCCTCTCTTTCGGCCCCTTCAACTTTCTCGTATAAGGATATACTCTTTATATAAGGATGTTACTTGTAAAGACTGGTCCCAAATGATTGGGCCCAGGTGTGTATTGGGAGGCGGGATGCCGATCCGGCACTGCTCTTTTTTACCTGAAGTAAAAAAGAAAAAAAATTTCAAAGACCTCCTCAAAAGAGCACGATCTTTGTCACCCAGGTTAGAGTGTTCCAGCAATGCGTAATTTGCTACTACACTACTGATTGTTCCTATGTGTTATGCAACCAAAAGTTATCGATTGGCATCCCTAAAAATCCTCCCAAAGTGCCCGAAATTCCTTTTTCTACTGACATTGTTTTAATTCTTATTAAGAAACATTAAACTACTATGGCTTAGTAAATTAATATGGCACTTTCAAATTTTTGTTATCTAATTGTATTTGCAATGCCACTTTTTCTCCAGCAATAGCATTGTCCGGAAGTGAAAAACCCTGAGTTAAAGTACTCCGTTAATCCACAGCACATCGGCATCTTCACCTGACAGCTTGTAACTGGTTATTTTTCGTTATTATTACGTAATAATAACAATCCTAAGCAATTATTATCCTAAACAATTTTTACGCCATCTTAAAATTCAAAAAGTATTAATCCTACGATGCTACTTTCATTGTTCTGCTATTTTAACTTCAGATTTTCGCAATTTTTAAAATATGAGTCTTTAATTATATCTACGATAGCATGCACACAAATGAATACAATAAATAAATTGGATATATTTTCATTCAATATGAGTGGCAATACTCAAGTTAAAAAAACAATTGCAAATAGCCATTTTTTGGGTAGTTTCATAATATAGTGAAGAAAATGGTGAACGTGTTGAAGAAGTCTTTGGATCTGGCCCAAAATTTCATACAGGATGTTTCCAAGGACCACTAGTCGAATTTCAATCTTCTAGCTCGTTCGTTTTTCAGTGATTGTGTTCCGTTGCATACAAATGCAATTCCAAAAAAAAAAGACTTTTCAAATTCAGGGATGCTCAAAATTCACCAAATTTCTTAAAACTTTTTGACTACTGACTATACTTCCTGCCCGTATATTCCGTATACGAGAAATTAAAAAAATCAAAAGAAAAACAGATTCTACTCGTGAATTCTTTATCGTAAGCCGTTTAACTGTTTTCTATTATTCAAAAACTAGTAATCTATTTTCACAAGCTTTTATTTAACTTCATTTGTTTCATGTATGTAAAGATAGAATTTCGTAATTGATTTTTCACTTCCTGAAGTGCTAGAGTCCTGAAATTAAGTACAGTCATAGGCGGCTCGTCCGGGGGGGCAAGGGGGGCAACTGCCCCCTCACTTGCAAAAGTAAAGGGGCCTTGCCCCCTCACTTTTCAAAGTTCAAAATTAACGATCCGTCGAAAAATGGATCCCAAGTTGAAGCTTTGTTGAATAATATCGAAAGTTTCCAATTCATTTTTTGTCTACTTCTGATCCAAAGAGATTTGGAAGCTACAGATACGCTTTCAAAAGCTTTGCAATCAAAATCGCTAATTTTTTTAACAGTTAAAGAACTGGTTAATGCAACAAAAGAATATTTGCATGAATTCCGAAGTGAAGATTTTTTTGAAAAGTTGTGGATATATGTTAACGATATTTGTGAAGGAAAATCGTTAACTTCTCCAAAACTTCCACTCTCTAGAAAGGTGTCTTCGGAAATAGACGGCAGTTCCTTCATCATGTCACAAAGTGTTAAATCGTTCTATTAAACGTAAATTGCTTTTCCAGTTATAGATGAAAGGTTCAAAGAAAATGAGCTGGATATTTTTCGACCTCTAAAAGATGTAACATGTTCCAATCCATCAAAGATCATAAAAATTTCATCAGTTCAAAAAGTCTCTGAAACATATGATCTTGATATGAAAAAAATAAAGGGGGAGATACAAATTTTTCAGAAAATGTACAAAAAATACATCGACTCTTTGCCAGAAATATCCACGGAGATAACAGAACTGAGGAAAAGATGCAATTTTCTTGTTGAAAAGGAACTCTGTGATATACATATTTCCATACTTGAGAAAACTCATCCAAATTCTCCTTGTGATACCTGTCTCAACTGTGCGAGAAGTTTTTCATGCTTAAGATCTTTAAAATCATACCTTAGAAATAGTATGTGTCAAGAGATGCTTTCTGCACTTGCGTTTTGAAGATCGAAAATACTGTAGATATTGACTTTACTAAGGTAATAGAACAATTTGCGAAAAACAAAAATCGCAGGCTGTCTTTCTTCTAATTTATAATACGGATGTATATTGTATAACTTAATATCAAATAAATAAATTTATAACTGACCTGCTTTCTCTGTGTTTGGGAATACGCCGTTTTGTGACGACATCATTGATCGATTCACGAGTTTAAAGAAAGAAGAATTGACTTAATAGGTAAGCGTTTTATATTTTTCTCATGTTATTATTTCATGAGAATTGAAATGGAACTTTGAATTGGAAGGAGGGACTCTACGGTGGCCATCCGTTCCGATTTTTGAGGTCGTGTCCCGAATTTTTTAGAGAAGGTCATTTAATCAATAATGACGTTAAAATCCAATAATATAGTCCATTTTACAAAAAAAAATCAGCTTTAGGCGCGCCCCACCCACACACTCGCATCTCTTTTGACCCCCCACTTTTTTGGTGCACCAGCCGCCTATGAGTACAGTTGTGAATTCTCGATGGTAATGCAATATTTTAACCCTTTCCTGACCTATGATGCCATTTGGCGTCGCCCGAATAATCTGCTTTTATATGCATTTCTGCTTTTAATTTCGACCAGTGAGGATTTGATGTGGCCTGAATGGTAACATGATTTAGATACGAATGAATAATGAATGAATAATTTTAATTAAAAATCAGGATGCAATTAATTAATTTATCTAGAATAAATGAATAATTTTAAGCATGAAGTATTTCTTTTTCAATTTTTTATTAACTATTAATAATTTGAGCCCGAAAGTAGCAATAGTTTAGTAATAGAAATAATTAGCAATTTAATAGCAATATTTAGTACTAGCAATAGTTTTCAGAACGTAATTGGCAATTATACTTAACCAAGAACAAATGAGCTGTGGAGACGTTGTTCTTTTAAAAGCAGCTGTAAGCTGTTCTGACAGAACAGAAAAACAAAACAAAAACCTCTTCAAAGACTGACGCTTTTACCTACTGCTGAGTAGATTGAATTTTTAAATTGAGAATTTAGCAACGTTACAAGAAGAATTAAAATAGGAAAGAAAGAATTAGAATATTTATTCTTAGAACTAAGAATCTTATAAGAAGGTAAGAATTATATTTGTTCTTAGAATAAAATATTACTCATTCGAACTGGAATGGTTAATATTTATATATCTGCGAATTGGAAAACCTATTCTTAGAAATTAAATCCACCTTTTTCTAAGAAAGAATTTATGGAATTGTTCTATGAAAAGTTGATTACAATGATTAAAGGCGAAGATTTTAAACATTTATACTAACGTTAATGCATTAAACGCATTAAACTATTACACATTATTAGACGAATAATAGAATTTAAATCGTTGACAAGTTCGTCATTCAAGCATCTTGCGAACTCTACGATAACAGATAAAAAAGAGTTTACAAATTCGATAGCCTTTATTGAGAGTGCGCGTGACAGATTTTTTTTTTAAAAGTGTCAAAGGCATTATTCAAAATTCTAATTAAGATAACCAGATTAATTTATGATGGTATCAGGAATAACCAGCGGGAGTGTTCTCCCCTAAACTTTCTCGTATACTTCTCCAAAAAAGTGCCGTTTTCCCTCCCCCCACGTGGCTAAAAAAATTCGAACCTACTGTTACCCAGAATGCAATGACTATCAGAAGGTTTTTCATTATAGTGATTGAAAAATATCTAGGTAAAGAATCAAATTTAAAGAGATGCGTACCGATTTTCCGCTCTTACCGGCTCTAGGACAAACTGACGTAATTCGCTCCATAGCGTGCACAGAAGATTGCTTCTAGTAAGAGATAAAATTCTTTTCAAAAGTAAATTATACAGACCGACAGACAGTCAACCCTTTGACGGATTTGGCCCAAAATTTTATACGGACCTACATTCATGACGATAAAACTGTACCAAATTTTATCCATCTAGCTATTGAAGTTTTTAAGTTATAGAGCTCACATTAACACGGACATACAGATAGACAGATTTCCCATCGACGGATTTGTCCAAAATATGATAGAAACCTGCAAATTATGTGTAAAGACCACATACCAAATTTCATCCCCGTAGCTCTAATAGTTTTCGAGTTATCGTGTTCACAGACAGACATGATTCCGAAATTGTGTTTTTCGGACTCAGGGAGGTGTAAAACGTGGAAATTCGTCAAAATCTCGAGTTCGAATTTTTTGACGATTACGATACTTTCTCTTTGTATGCTTCGTATGCGAGAAAGTAAAAATATTGCTATTGCTTGAGCTCAAAAAATACTATACTGCTTTTGTCAGAGGCGGTCCCATGATTCCAAAGTCCAGGTTGACGCCAAAGCAGTAGTGTGAGGGGAAGAAAATATTTTAAAAGACTAGAAAAATCAATCACATATTTTTAAAATTAGTTGAATATATTATTTTATTTTTCAAGAAGACCACTATATAATCTCAGATATAGTTGAAATTTAAAAATTGTCACAATAATTTTATTGAATTATATTTGCAGGTAAAACATGCATATTTCTAGGTTAAAGTTTATCTGACATTTAGGATACAGACATTATAGAATTAAAAGAAATAATAAAAAAATGTTGGGTCTTTTGGGGGGGGGTGCGCCAACGGGGTCAAGTTACTTCGAGTCTGGCTTTGGTTACGTATACCGCTGTTTTATAGTAAATATAGCAGCTCGTGTTGTCTAACTTATAACTGCAAGTTGTTTTCCGCTGTACAGTGACGTCACATTCTTTCTTGCCTACTTTTACTTGTTTCATGTTTGCAACCAGCAAGAGTGGCCTCCCCTAAACATTCTCGTATACTTCTCAAAAATTTGTCATTTCCCCTCCCCCTGCGTGGATAATAAATTCGAACCTACTGTATCCCAGAATGCAATGACTATCAGAAGGTTTTTCATTGTAGATTATAGCGATTGTAAAATACTTAGGTGAAGAATCAAATTCAAAGAGATGCGTATGTATTAAAACTTAGCAATATTTATGTTGTAAAACGTAAGACTACAGTGTAAAACGTAAGACTTTTTCAATACTGTACAATTTTTTTTTCATAATATTGGATAATGTCATATAATACTGTATAATATTATACAATATTTAATAATATTGTACTATAGGGGCCGTTCAAATATTACGTAAGCACCCAAGGGGGGGAGGGGGTTTGCGATTTGCTTATTTTTGCTGACAAGGGGGGAGGGGGAGTATGAGTGATGCTTACGTAAGACATTAAAATCACTTTATTTCCGAAAATCTCTTGTAACTTGCACAAATAATTTAATTTAAAAAAATAAAATTTGAAAAAAAAGTTAAATTTGGCAAAAGAAAATTAAACTTGATTTCTGTAAGCTTAAACTTCAAATTGTAAGTAAATTAAACTTACATTTTTTTTTCCATTTTAAGCCGAGTTAAAAGTTTTTTATTTGAATTAAGTCCTAAATTTTTTAAAATTAGATTATTACTGTTATACGTTTTGTAAAAAAAAAGAACGTGGGGGGGGGATTTGCAGTATGCTTACGTAATTATAAGAGGGGGGTTTGCGATTTGCTTATTTTTGCTGACAAGGGGGGAGGGGGGGTCAAAAAATACCAAAAACATGCTTACGTAATATTTGAACGGCCCCATACTGAATAATATTATATAATATTGAATAATATAACGATATATTGAAAATTTTAAAAATACATTATTAGAAGTATGGAAAAATATTAATCACTTAATTTCTAAGTGTTGAACTTATGGGTAACACTTCGCGATTTTTTGAACACCTTTACTTACAGCGAGCTTTGAACCGGGACCTTTTGCTTACCAAACCGGCACCTTATTTGAATAAAGAAATATGTAAATTAAAAAAAAATATTTCCTGTCATATAACGTATGTTCATTTTATTTGTTTTCAAATCAATGTTAAACATTTCTCTCCCATATATACCTATTTAAACACGTCAAATTTGACGGAAAATCTCTCGAATGTAGAGGCATGTCGGGTGATTTTCTAGTTAGTATTATATTAAAGACAAGTATGTTATTTCAATGCAAATTGTAAATAACTGGTAAGGTCGCATAAGAAACTGAAACCAGCGGGAGTGGTCTCCCCTAAACTTTCTCGTATACTTTCTAAGTGGAGATTCGTCAAAATCTCGAGTTCGAATTTTTTGACGATTACAATACTTTCTCTCTGTATACTTCGTATACGAGAAAGTGAAACAAACAAACAAACCTGAAATCAAATATCTGTTGCCACGTTTCAAAAAAATATTACTTTGAAGCAGGCGCGATAAAATAGGCAATGCAATGAATACTAAAGCGAAAATTCTGCTTTGGAATTGAATTCCCAAGAAAACAATTTATACTACCACAATCGTAACAATTGCAAAAGCTCGTAAATAAAAGATTTGCTGAAATAATGAGATCGGTTTGAATTTTATTTACAACAATAAAAAATTTGTTACAATTCATGTTTGAGAACATTATTTATTGTTGTAAATAAAATTTACAACAATAACAGATTGCTACCAGTACTTTGCGCATGAGAATCGGATTTAAAGAAATTGAATGTGCAATTTGAACGCCCCTTTTTGACGGATTTGGCCCAAAATTTTATAAGGACCTACATTCATGACGATAAAACTGTGTACCAAATTTTATCCATCTAGCTATTCAAGTTTTTGAGTTATAGCGTTCACATGACCGCGGACACACAGACAGACAGACTTCCCGTTGACGGATTTTGACCAAAATTTGATAGAAACCTACAAATTATGTTTAAAGACCACATACCAAATTTCATCCCCGTAGCTCTAATTGTTTTCGAGTTATCGTGTTCACAGACAGACACACACACACAGACAGAATTCCAAACTTGTGTTTTTCGGACTCGGGGAGGTCTAAAACGTGGAGATTCGTCAAAATCTCGAGTTCGAATTTTTTGACGATTACAGTACTTTCTCTTTGTATACTTCGTATACGAGAAAGTCAAAAGGACGCGGGTTCCCCACCCCTGCATTCTCTTTCGCCTCGGGTTCGCAATTTCGATAATGGCGTTTCTCAATGACCTCAGTTAATTTTCAATAGCATATCGATGACAGAAGTTGGAACTTGGCGATTCGTGCGATAACCTTCGAAATGCAGTTTGTGTGGGGGGGGAAGGGAGTTGTTTGTCTCTCTCCCTCGCTGTAGCATCTTTTGGAGGGACTTGTAATCATTTCCCTACACTCCGAGTCACGAAGAGTTTAGACTTAAAGTGTTCGTCAGAACGCCAAAATCTGCTTGCTGGATTTGAAAATAAATAATAGCATTAAATACAGTACAGTCAAGCACTGTTTATACGTTTCTCATTTTTACGTCGTTTACATTATACATCGTTCCATCACAGTCCCTATTCATTCGCATTCACTGCAATCAGGGCCGGTCCGAGGGGGGTTTGAAGCGATGCGAACACTCAAGGCCCCGCGCGGCCGACTAATTTTGCAAAATGGAAATTGGCTGCATCGATTATCTTTAATGAGACTAAGATATCTTAAATAAATCCCAAACTATCAACTGAACTATCGATAGTCAGGGGTGGCGCCAGTGGGGGGGAACGGGGGGCCAGGGCCTTCCTGTCGGGGACGCTGTGCCCCCCGTCGGGGAAAGTTTTTGTACCCCGTCGGGAAAAAGTTTTGTACGGGGTATTCAACTAGTTGATAAATAAAGATCTGACGAAAATTTGATACCAATTTCAATACACTCGCCCCCCGTACGGCAGGTTGTGCCCCGTCAGGCAAACTCTAACGCCACTCCTGTTGAAATTATCGATAGTTTTCTTCCCGGCGATACTATCGATATGTGATAGTTTAGAAACTATCGAGAGTTCCAGTCTATTGTTTCAGTCGATAGTTTTAAAACTATCGATAGTTAGCCCGGCAGAAAAATATCGATAGTTTTGAGAAAGTCGATAATATCGATTGTTTCAGTCGATAGTTTCGAAAACCGATACTATCGACTTGGCTTCGATAGTATCGATAGTCTATCGATGTTTAAGGAACACTACTTTGCACCAGGCCCCGCTTTTGTTTGGGCCGGCCCTGACTGCAATGATCAGAGGCGGCCCGAGGCCCGTGCAATTGCCCGTGGCGCCTAAATCAGAGGTGGCGCCAAAATGGGAGTATGAAGGAAACAAATGTTTTAATAGACTTGAGAAATAAAATAATATATATTTTTAAAAATTTTCTGAATATATTATTTTAGCTCCAATAAGACTTCTATACAGGGTGTCCACACTTATCGTGGTCCAATAGCTAATTTCTAAACCGTTAAAGATAGGCATATAGTTTCAATTGGAAAAATGCTTTAAATGAAGGGAAGAATTATATTTCATGTTTTTTGAATGAATAAATATATTCCTGAAAAAGTTACGAAATCTAACTTTTTATTCGGTCCTCCAGTCCTATCAATCATATTTAAAAAAAATATTTTTGACACTCTAACATTTTAAATGAAAAAAGTTCCACTCTTTTGCGATTTAAACTGGCCGAGTTATGGAACTTTGAATATCGCTGGCTTATACCACTTTACACCATTTCAATAGCCGTCTTCAAGACGACCCACCAATCAATGCACAGCACTTGCTCGACGAGGCCGCTGATTGGTTAAAAATCATGAAACTCAAAGCTCCATAACTCGCTCAGTTTTAGTCACAGAACTGTGGGATTTTTTTTTTGTTTAAAATGTTAGAGTCTCAGAAATATTTTACTAAATATGATTGATAGGACCGTATAAAAAGTTAGAATTCGTATCTTTTGCAGAAATATATTTAATGAGTCAAAAAATATAAAATATAATTCTTCCCTTCATTTAAAGCATTTTTCCAATTGGAACTATATGTCTATCTCTAAAGGTTTAGAAATTAGCTATTGGACCACGATAAGTGTGGACATCCCTATAATCTTCAACACAGCTGAAATTTAAAAATTCTCTTACTATAATATTATTAACTCATATTTGCAGGTAAAACTTGCGTAAGTAAAAGTTTGTTTGGCACTTAGAATACAGGAATTATAGTATTTCAAAAAATACTTTGTTTGAAGGGGGCGCCATATTGTTGCTTTGCCAGCTTAGTAGAGTTGCTTCCAGCCACTTCTAGCAGTGGCAAAGTACTTTGTTTATACGACGCAAAACTTCGGTGATGAAACTTCCAAAATGTGAAAAATTCCTCCTTTCTAGTATGTGAATTGTGATAAAGATATTATCACTCCAAAATTATTCATAATTGATGAATTAATAGAAGACAAATTGTCTGGTGCTAATTTAAGCGATGATAAAGAAGTTATTCCATCTTCCTTTAAAGATGCAATGGACGCCATTGAAAAACTGAAATGTTTAATTTTAAAATTTAGTAATTGATTTTATATATACTATGCAATATTATAATACTACTAACTTAAAAAACTTTAAAGTTAATATTTTTAAATGAATTTGCATGAGTACAATACAAGCTGAGAGAAAGTTTTCATTTCAGTTACTGTTTTAAAATTCCAAATTATTTGAAAATTAACTTCAAAAGTTAACATTAAAAATGTATAAATTTGATTTAGTTTCTTTTAAATAATACAAACTAGGAAGCATTTAATAGTTTTAATTAGTTCCTACGGACTGAAGAAAGTATAACAATTAGCAAAAAACGAAAATTACAAGCATGACAGATAAAAAAGAACTCAAATAATATTTTTGAGTAGAATATTGCATTTGATCATTTTTTATGATTTTTATGCACAAAAAAAGCTATAATTCAAGAGTTAAACTTTAAAAATATGCAAACATTTGAAAATAAATGCTCTAACACTCATGAAATAAAAAAGAACCCATTATGTCAATTTACGAATAATAAAAAATAAACATCTTTTGATTTTCGCTATCAGAACGTGAAATTGATTAGAAATTAATCTACTCGGAATTGCTACGAACAGGAAGTACAAATCTTATAGACAAATAATCGATAGTAATAAAATTATTAAACTTAATAATAAGATTTTCATACTTTTCGTTATTTTCAATAAATAAATATGGTAATTTATTTTTCAGAATTAGAAAACATAATATTAACTTCGATAAAAAAACACATTCTTTTGTTGAATATAATAAAAAAAATTATTATTTCAAGATACAAAAGATATATTAATTTAGGGAGGTTTTTTTGTACTAATATACTCTAAAAAAAGACGGAAAAATCTTTTGACAATAAACAAATCTTTCAACTCTGAATCATCAAAAATAGCAGTTCATTTGGAAATTACACTAAAAGAGTTTTTTTGAAAGTTTCAGACGATATTTTTCAAAATTTTTTCAGAACAACTTCTCGCATTTATTTTGTTTCTAGAAAATGTTCTGCATGACAACATTTTAATCAAAAAATACTAAATACGTAGATAAAAAGGGTTGATTTCTCTGCAGTAAAGGATTTTAATGAAAGCGCTTATGATTTAAGAACAAAAACTACTTATTTGCATACTCACTTTGGCTACGGGGAAACTGCATGTTGCTCGTTTGAAGGAGAATGTGTAATGGCGTCTATTAAAACAATAAGCGCTTTCAGTTATCAAATTCAGCTTTGAAGACGAAGGAAAGTGTCATCTGTTGGCTAAAATTAAAAATGAAAACTGACTTGAAGTGCAGAGAAACTTTTTCCATCATTAAATATGAAAGTAAATGAATTTGTATTACTTTATAGAGCTGCGTTCGAAATAAATGCACAAAACACTTATTAAAATGATGTTATTCAGAAATATGATCTAAATCTTGATGAAGAAAATTACAAATGATAATTAATTAAAGTAATTTCCCGCGAATGATAAATTTCAATAATTAAATTTATTCGAACATCATTATGTAATTTATAACGCATGTTTTAAAAGATTCCTTCGATGAAAAGCATCTTCGCTAAAATTACTTCATTTACATAGCTCTGAAAATGCTTATTATTATGACAAAAAGTTTTTATTAAATACTATTTGGTTTGAAAAAAGGTTTACTTAATGTTTGTTTTTGATTCTTTTAATGTTTATGGTGTGTTATATTAAAAGATATTTCAGAATTCAGATACATTTCATTTTCTATTTTGGTTATCAATTTCAGCGTAAATTTTGACAGGTTTCAAGTTTATTGAATTTACTTATTCAACTTGAAACGATTTATTTGTTATTTATAATATGCACGAAGAAACTTGGGAAAACTATTTTAATGTCGATGATAATTAGTTTATTTTTATTCTGCTTAGTTTCACTGATGTTCCGTTCCTTGAAGCTATCCGAAATTGACATGATGAGAACAGCACATATACTGTCGAATCCGTATTTCCCCAGCTCACTAAACTAGAAGTATAACGGCTCTACTCAGGGCCATCTTACCCAATGTTCTAATTGGGATGTAGCGCAGGGGCGCCATTGGTCCAAAAAGCACCTAAAAATTTACTACACTGTTTATTTTAATTTTGAGCCAAAAAATTCATTTCGTTGTATTTTATATATGTTAAAATTAAAAATATGGTTAGGGCTTGCAGCTAGACAACCATCGATTTTAAAATATGGTTAGGGCTTGTAGCTGAACAGCCATCGATTTTAAAATATGGTTAGGGCTTGTAGCTAGACAGCC
>BGPR01001424.1:198730-231020 GCA_013235015.1 Araneus ventricosus
TTGTAGCTAGACAGCCATCGATTTTAAAATATGGTTAGGGCTTGTAGTTAGACAGCCGTCGATTTTGTAATGTTGCATAAACACGAATATCAATTCAAAAAATATTGAAACAGAGACAGTCAGTCCTAAATTACGGTTGCAATAGAAATTACCTACATTATGGCAACTGGATTGCAAAATCCTGTTTTGAAAGGGCCCTGATTTGCAAAATCGTAAAGCGCTAATCAAAGAACAAGGTGGATTTTTTTTTTTTACTCCTCAATTTTTATAGGTATTTTCGTTGAGCCATGGCCTCTTAAATTCTTAGTTATGGTTCTGATGGGGCGCTCAAATTTGTTAAGACGGCCCTGGTAGTCCAGTACCCAGGTAGCACAATATGTTGTACAATATTGTTCGATATTATATAATATTATATGATATTGCGAATATTGTTGAATATCGTACAATATCTGTGTGCTTCTAGGGCAGTGAGATTTACTGAGCGGGCCATTACTTTAATCCACAGAAAAAACATTTCAGGTTGAAATGAAGAGGGCTCCACGAAAGTTGATTAATTTACTTTAATTAAAGATAAATGATTATTTACATTTTACGAAGAAAAAGAAAACAATTTTCCTGTTAAACAACACCGGATCTCTTCGCGTGCCTTACTACTCATACACCGTCAGGGAGGAATCTGCGTAGAGGGAAGAAGGTAGCGCCGTCTGGCGGATAATTACATCTGTTACAGAAGTATGATCCCGTGAATTTTAATATATTAAAATTCTTCACTGTCTTCATCCCGAAAATCCATCAGACTGCCACTTCAATCCAAGCGACTGCCGATTAAGATTTGCTATGGCGATAAGCAAAGCTAAGAGGAAGAATTTAAACTTAGTTGTTCTATGGAAGAGTTACAAATGTAGCTTAACAGCAAGTCCTTTAAAATTATTTACATTGTAAAAAATATTTTACTGTTTTGGTATCTACAAATATTAAAAAAAAATAAGAAATAGTTTTATTCTTCTTTAATGGGTTCCATATCGCTAGCGGAGCTACAATGGGAATATTGGTATACGATAATAAGCTTGATAACGAAATGATAATTACATACAAATATTTGCCTCGGAAGATTGTCTTAAGTAAACTTAATCAGAAGTCTTTTAACAAGCTGAAGTTTTTTGGCATTATTAATGGTAACTTCTTGGAATTACAGGATGAATATTTTTTTGTTGTCGTTAAACAGACTTACATTGTATAAAAATCTGGAGGTAAAATAATAATAATAATAATAATAAAAATCGGAAAAGCGTGAGGCGCAGGTAGAAAAGTTGTAAGTAAATTAGAATTGTAATCACATTTATAATATATTTTATATGATGAATGTTTAATAACATTTCGTTTCTTATGATAATCATTGTGGTTTTATATCTTTCTCCTATTGTTTTCAGTACCTCACGCTTTTACGATTTTTGTTTTGACCTCCAGATTTTTGAGAAAAAATTATTTTTTTCTTCTGTAATGCATTGCTAAAAGCGTTTTTTTATATTTATTATTTTCTTGCTTTTAGTCTTTAATTTATATCATAATTCAGCATTATAAATATTTTGGGATCTTAGAATCAATTTTTCATGAACTAATTCCAACAATTATTTTATTGAAAAGATCTATAATAGGATATACTTATTTTAATTTTTGCTGAAACATTTAAATTACTGTGTAAAGTATTTTAGTTCTCAAAAAATACTATAGATGGCGCCACTGAAACCTACCCAGTGCAACCGTAATTTTGCGAATTCTTTTTAAAAAATTGACGATTGAGAGCTCTAAAATTATTAAAAAGAGCTCTAAAATCATCAAGACCAATAAATATACAAAATTTCAGAACTCAAATGCATTAAGAAGTGAGTGAAAAATCGATCACAAAATTCCGACTTTACATACATACAACTAACCTTCCGAACTTAGTAAAAGCGTTTAAAAAGATGTTTACAATGTAAGTCTTTACATTGCAAACATCTTTTACCATCTTTTACAATGTAAGTCTATTTTATTCTCAGTCAGTCTGTTTTAGTCAATGTAAGTCTGTCATCTTTACATTTTTACATCATATATGTTTACTTGTTGATTTCAAATCAACAAGTAAACATATACGATGCACAGAAAAACGAGTTACTGAAGTGAAGGGATTGACCTTTAGTCTGGTCATTCGCGACCTTTCCACACTTAACCCGATCGTTAATGTGAAAAACTCGCCAGAATTGGCGTGGTGGTGAGCGGAAGATTGGATATCCAGCTTGCCCTAGCATCCATAACTTCAATTGGGCTGCCGGGGCATAAATGCTGAGGCAGTACTGTCAGTCCGCCGCGAGAACTGTCGCCGCCAAATTGTCTAGTTTGCGGCGGTCGCTATAGCAACTGGTTATGCTAGGGAAGATCCATTTCGAATAGGAGGAATCCAACAGAAGTCGGAGTTTTTTTATTTTTGGCGCCAGTTTGCGGCAGAACACATTTGTATGAATTTCTACCCACTAGAAATGGATTCTTCTTACGATAACCTCTTACTATAGCGACCGCGGTAAACTAGACAATTTGGCGGCCACGAGAACTCTGCTCGACAAATTGTCTGGTTGACGGCGGTCGCTATAGCAACTGGTTATGTTTGGGAAGATCCATTTCGAATAGGGGCCGTTCAAATATTACGTAAGCATGTTTTTGGTATTTTTTGACCCCCCCTCCCCCCTTGTCAGCAAAAATAAGCAAATCGCAAACCCCCCACTTATAATTACATCAGCCAGCCGCCCCCCCCCCCCCTCTTTCTTTTTTTTTTTTAACAAAACGTATAACAGTAATCATCTAATTTTAAAAATTTTAGGACTTAATTCAAATAAAAAACTCTAACTCGCGGCTTAAAATGGAAAAAAATGTAAGTTTAATTTACTTACAATTTCAAGTTTAAGCTTACAAAAATCAAGTTTAATTTTCTTTTGCCAAATTTAACTTTTTTTTCAAATTTAATTTTTTGAATTAAATTATTTGTGCAAGTTACAAGAGATTTTCGGAAATAAAGTGATTTTAATGTCTTACGTAAGCATCACTCATACTCCCCCTCCCCCCTTGTCAGCAAAAATAAGCAAATCCCAAACCCCCTCCCCCCCCGGGTGCTTACGTAATATTTGAACGGCCCCATAGGAGGAATCCGACGGATGTGGAGGTTTTATTTTATTCTTGGCACCAGTTTGCGGCGGTAAAGATAGTACATCATTCGTGAACTTCTACTTACTCGAAATGAATTCCTCCAACGATAATTTGTTTCTATAGCGACCGCCGTCAACAAGACAACTTGGCGAGGAGAGTTCTCGTAGTGGACAGACAGTACGTGTGAGTGGGTGAATGGGACTAGGGGTGGGAGGTTCAACGAGGCAATCGAAGAAGGTGGGGATCGGAATGACTGGTAGTGGATGAATTTGCGTGGTTTAGGTGGAGCGGTCGGGAATGACCTGCCTAAATAAATAGGCTGAAAAAACGGAATGGCATGGTGTGTCGCCAAGCCATTTCCGCGGCGTGGAGCAGTCGTGAATCACCGGATTTAGATTACGGCATTAAGGCTAGATGAAATCTCAAATATTCTTCTAAGAATGAAAACTGAGAAGATAAATTAAAAATTTATTACTGTTACGAAAAGAAAACATATTCATGCCTTGTCATAAATTAAGATTTTCTTCTTGCAATAGAAAAGTGTACTTTCATTCTCGGTCTAACGTCTGAAGTAATACTTTCATTCTAATTCTAAAATCTAATTTCAATCATTAATCTGCGTTTATCATAAACAGTGTTCATTATACA
Organism: Araneus ventricosus; assembly: GCA_013235015.1. NCBI lineage: Eukaryota > Metazoa > Arthropoda > Arachnida > Araneae > Araneidae > Araneus > Araneus ventricosus. The sequence continues at coordinate 202,556 of BGPR01001424.1, forward strand.
TTCTGCTCTTAAACGTTTTGTATAATATCGTTGTTTTCAAAAAATTTTGACCTGTTTTTATCAACTTGATAAATGTACAGCTCTCGCCGCACACACTTTAAAATTATTAATTATGATCTTCCGTTACATTAAATAAAGCAATTTAAGAGATAAAACTCGATTCTTCAGAGCTTTTTCTACAGAGCTGACATTTGAACGAAAAAGGGAAGTTTAAAAAGAAAATATACATCCTCAAGAAAGAGATGTGAATTATTACCACGCAAAGAAGACTACTAATTTCGCGCGAGTCCTTTTTTGCATACATAATGCCAAGATTCTTCGATAACTGAAAAGTGTGGGTGTTCCGAAAGTGAAGGTTATAGGCACCCCTCGTGCAACACGTGCTATTAGGTTCTTAAAAAGTGCCGTATTATGTGAGGCAAAGAGCTAATATTAATTCTTAAAAAAAAAAAGGGGGGGAGAGGAGTTTTCTACTCGGTAGTCGCTTTGACAAATTTTTTCACTTAAAAAGAGTGAATGGCAACACACGTGCTAAAACATCTCCATAATTGTGGTGCGCTTCGAGTTTAGCTCAGTAACATTCGAGAATTCTCTTATCAAAACTATTTCAAAAAATGCGTCCAAGAAGTTCGAAAAGAAATAAAAGATTTTATTAGAATATTGTGTGATAGTATTTGAGGACTAATCTTTATAATTTCAAACAGGGGTGGCGCCAGAGGGGGGATCGGAGGGGCCAGAGAATCCCCGTCGGGGATGCTGTGCCCCCCCCCCCGGGGGGGGGGGGGGTTTTTGGGCGGAGTATTCAACTGTAGTTGATAAATAATAATCTGGCGAAAATTTGAGACTGCTCTATTATCTCCGTCCCCCCCCCCCCCTGCACAGCAGGTCAAACTTCTGCCGGGCAAATCGTCCCCGCCCGTTGGGAAAACTCTAGCGCCATTCCTGATTTCAAATAAATAAGTTTGGAAAACCTTGTCGAACGAAAAGAAGCCACGATTTAAAATTTAGTTTCAATTAACCAACGTGCTCGGATAATCGAGGTATACGATAAAGTCGAGGTGTGAAGATTCCGGATTTTTTAAAATTATGATGCTAAAAGTTTAAATGCTAAATTAGTTGACATGATAGTGTTTTTAGTCTGGCATTCTTTCTATAAATTGCATGATGTATGAATCGTTACGCACAGAATCAGACACTTCACAGACCATTGAACAGTCGTCAACAAAAAAAAAAAAAAAAAAAAAAAAAAAAAAAAAAAAAAAAAAAAAAATGGGACACCTTTGTAACTCCTGTATTTATTATCGGATCTTCACAAAATTAGTGTCGATGTTAATGGCTCAAGGGGACAGGTTTATTAGGATAAAAAAACTGATTAACCGAGTTAATTAACATAGTTAATTAACTAGTTAATTAACTCGTCATAGTTAACATAGTTAATTAACTGCTATCTCGGAATTTTCCCATTGCGCCTATCAATTTTTTAAGCTGAATCGATTCCCCGTCATGAAATTAGCCTCCCCCAAATATTTTTATAGAATTTTGATTAAAATTTCGAGAGTTATAGGGTTTTGAAAAATTGCCTTTCCCATGTTAACTGGACTTTAGGAACTTTTGACGATATCTATAGAGTATTATATATTTCTCAAAATTTTTTTGACTCGCTAAAAGAACACTATTTTTTACAGAAAGTCATGAAACAATTCATAAATAGAAAAAATTAATAATTTAAAAAGATTTTTTAACATGACTGTGGAAAAAAAGTGAATTGTAACATAGTAAAATTTTAACATGAGGGCAAGTCCGAAAGAAAGATAAAAAAAAATAATTAATTCCTTATCTAATGCGAGAAGGGGTTGATCCCGGGTGGAAGATGGTAAAAGGGAGGGGGTGGAAGTCGAGAGGGAGAGTCGGGAGGGAAAGAGAGTGCTCCTCCCTCCTCCCGGTGCTCCAGAACTGTCAATTTACAGCTACTGTCATTCCACTCGTACTTGACGCAGTCGAAAACAATTTTTTGATTAGTTATTTCATTGTGTTTTTTTATTAAATTATCGAAAGTTTTGTAGCGTTCTTTATGAGCCCTATTTTTAGGTGAATAAAGTCTAAAATTCAAGTATTTGGCGTGCGTCACAATCCAAAATTTTTATGACCTCAGCCCCCTCCAGACCGAAATCCTGGATTCGCCACTGGCTGGAATCAACTGTGCTTTTTACATGAGAAATAAGAAAGTGAAGTTACTCTACTGTGTAGAGCAATGTGCAGTTAGATATTACATGATGCAGACAGTTACGCTTATCATGCAACTGTGATGTGATGTGACTTGACTCCATCTATACTTACACAAGGCAATGTTTGTTTGTGTGCGCGCGATGTCCAGACGAATCTATCGCACTTACAGCCATGAAATTTGGCACACAGATAGTCGTAATGGTGACTCAATGCACTTCGAAGCCGGAATTTTAAAATTTAATCTAGAAAATTTTTTATTTAATGTTTTGTGCTGTTTGGGGTCATTTTCGGCACGTTTACGGCTGTAGTACCTTTTCTAATGATAGTTGAAAAACAATCAATGCACCATCGGATAGAATGAACAATTTTCTTTCGAATAAAATTTATTTTGAGCTTCAAACGTAATTTACTGAATTGTGAGAAATTTTTAAAAAATAGTCAATTTTGCCATCGAAATTTTATTTTTGTTTTTAAATTTGCGCATATTTTTTTCAGCTTATAACTGGATAGGTTCTGTCGGATTTAAAACAAGAACGGTTAAAATATCTTTTCCCGTTTTTTTAGATTACTTTTTTCCTGGTCAGTTAAAAGATATTTTTCTCTACCGAGCTTCCTCCCGCAACACTTTCTCCGAAACGTTGCTGGTAATTTCATTGCCTTACGGGGCAGAGCGCAGGTGACGCCATAACCTTCAATTGAATGACTTCGATTATTATTTTCGGGGATTCAAACTTTTTAATATTGTTTCGAATTAACGTACTCTGTATTGTTTTCTACAGTTGAAATGTCATTATCGCGGAGAAAACAAAGCGGGAAAATCAATAATGTGTATCTTTTGTTTTGTTGTCAGAACTTTTTCATGTCATTGTGGGCGGTTTTGCTTTTCTTTTTTTCATTTTGTTGAAGTCCTGATTCCACGGGCAACGTCGTGCACGTACTGCTAGTATACAATAAACAGAAGTGGTGCAAGTCTACTAAAATAACATGGTTTAAATGTCTATCGCAATTTGATGTGTAAAAATATTTTGTTGAGGGAACCATGACTATCAGGTTATGCAAAAGATATTTTATAGAAATTAAACACAACAAATATTTCCGGAGAATGCCAAATATGGCTAGTGTATTAATAAAATATAATTATGTATATTATTTTTTAATTTAATTTTTAAGCCTGGCGAATTGCAAAATAACGGTACTCTTCGCAAAAGACTGAATTTTCAAATTAGCTGGCGTGAACATCAACGATTCATTTTTGTTTCTTTCATGTTTAATGCAATTTTATGCAAACTTTGGGAAAATAAAAATTTCCAAACCATTTTACTTCTCCCACTGGATCAGTTTCAATCTCTTTATGTTCGATTCTACTTCCTAATCAAAGAGACGTGAATCTTTGGTGAAATAAAAAGTTCCAAACCATTTTCCTTCTCCCAATGGATCAGTTTCAATCTCCTTATGTTCGATTCTACTTCTTAATCAAAGAGACGTGAATCTTTGGGAAAATAAAAAGTTCCAAACCATTTTCCCTCTCCCACTGGATCAGTTTTAATCGCTTTATGTTCGATTCTACTTCCTAATCAAAGAGACATGAATCTTTGGGAAAATAAAAAGTTCCAAACCATTTTCCCTCTCCCACTGGATCAGTTTCAATCTCTTTATGTTCGATTCTACTTCCTAATCAAAGAGACGTGAATCTTTTGGAAAATAAAAAGTTCCAAACCATTTTCCCTCTCCCACTGGATCAGTTTCAATCTCTTTATGTTCAATTCTGCTTCGTAATCAAAGAGAGACGTGAATCAGTATCCATTGTCTGCTGCGGCCATTAATACGATTGGAAAGTCCTTCCTATAATTGAAAAATTCAGTTCCTTTGAACTCTTTCATAAAGTGATTCCGCCATTTCTTTCTTTTTCTATTCTGTACACAGAAGAAAATTAACTCACTTCCTGACTTAATAAAAAGAAATTCTGCTGCTTTGATTCTTTTAAGAGCTTTCAGTATGAGCTCTGACAATAAAAAAGAGGAGCTTCCTGTTGTGATAAAGCTTTTTAGTTGTAGATGATTTTTTTTTCCTGTTCCATTGTCAATTTAGGCAAGTTATATTACTATTTAGAAGTATTTACTTTCTTGAAATTAAATAAATTGTCTTTTGACATTTGAAAATCGAAATCAAAATCCAGGTTTCAATAATGCGCATTTACAAAACAAATATTATTTCTGCTGTTAGAAAACAGGAATAATTTTGAAACATCGGATGTTAATTTTCATCCAATTCATTCAAAATTTCAATCATTTTAACTAAGAATCATAGACACATAATTTTCAGGGGAAAAAAAAACGTGGACAACTTTGACAACCAGAGGAAATGTTCTACTCGTACGCTTACACAATATGGCGCTTTTTCAATTTAGCTTCGCAGTATAATGAAAAAAAAAAACCAAAGAAATCAAGTATGCAATTTTGACCTACTTCTTTTCGACCGATTCGATCCAAAATTTGACAAAGATCTGCTACTGTCTGTCCACCACGATAACTGTCGCCGCCAAATTGTCCAGTTTACGGCGGTCGCTATAGAAACAGATTATTGTAGGAAGAATCCATTTCTAGTAGGTAAAAGTTCATTCAAATGTGTTCCGCCGCAAACTGGCGCCAAGAATAAAAAAACTCCGACTTCTGTTGGATTCCTCCTATTCGAAATGGATCTTCCCTAGCATAATCAGTTGCTATAGCGACCGCCGTAAACTAGACAATTTGGCGGCGGCATTTCTCGTGGTGGACAGACAGTATTTTGGTGACAAAACCACATACCGACTTTCTATTATCTATATTGTTGTGTTTTTCGAGTTATTCGTGTTCACATACACACGAATAAACATGCATTCTACCTGCTGACGGGTTTAGTCCAAAATTAGGAACGTTGTATGCTAAAATTCACCCAACTAGCTTGTTGCATGTTTGAGTTATCCCGTTTACGAGCGCACGAACAGACAGATGAGACAGCCGACCCGTAGGTGGATTTGGTCCAACGTATAATACAAACTAGCTGTGTGGCACAGCGTTGCACGGGCTATCACGAATAATAGGATATTCCCGGGCGGAGAAAAGTGAGGTCACGTGAGACCTTGGGATCCATATATTTTCATATGTTTTTCTCTACAATCAACAAATATTGTCACTTACGTTCCCTAACAAACGTTACGAAGTTAAACACTTTAATACAAAAAAAAAAAAGAAAAAAGCATGAAAATGAATTTTTCCATTCTTAATAAATCAAAACACAGAAGCTCGCTCAAAAAGAAATACCAACTTCCGTTAAATAAATAAAAAAATGCAACACCGGATGCGAAAACTAATAATAGTGGAAAAAAATTATCCGCCTTGAATGAATTCATCATGCTGCCAATAGATGGCAGCACGTCAATTCATTCATTTTGACGTTTTTAATTTATATCTTTTTAACTAATTATAATTTCGGAATTTAAATAGACGAAATGGATTCCTTGTATTATTTTCCGTCTTTTGGTACTTACGGCTAGTTTCAGGATTCAGTGGTTCGTGAGAAGATAGAAGGGCATACATACATATGTTTGTTTACCTTCGAATTTTAATAGGATAGATTTACAATTATCGAGATAAAACCGTCATCCGTGTGCGTCCTTGAGTTATTGTGTTCATAGGCAGACAGATATAATTCTAAAAATGTTTTGAGGGAGATCTAAAACGTGGAAATTCCTCAAAATTTGAAGGTTGAATTTTTTGAGGTTTATAAAATCTTTCTCTTTATATTCGAAGGAGTAGAAATACACTGTAAGGAAAGGAAAATAAAAAAATATATAATGTAACTAGGAATCCTGGAATATGCTGGTGTTCCAATTTTTGCAGAGAAAATGAATGCAACGATTTCTTTTCTACCCTCCATAAAAATGTGATGATCGTAGACGCATATCTACGGATCCTACTATTGTTTGGATTGAGATAGCTTTTCATTGGCTCTCAGCGTCACGTGACTTCGCTTGCTTCTGAATGATGTCATAGGAGCGCGCTTAGTTTGGATTTCGATTTTTGTCTCAGCTATTGTATCACGGAGAAACCAAAATTATCTTTATCTTGAAATCATCATTCCCTCTAGAAATATCCAAATAATCGTAATTAAAAGATAATTTTGGTTTCTCCATGATACAATAGCTGAGACAAAAATCGAAATCCAAACTAAGCGCGCTCCTATGACATCATTCAGAAGCAAGCGAAGTCACGTGATGCTGAGAGCCAATGAAAAGCGACCTCAATCCAAACCATAGTAGGATCCGTAAATGTGCATCGTGCATGTTGTCATTACAGCTACAGAACCGGTTGTATGGACATGGGACTGATGATCGTAGACAAGAAAATTTACTTATAAAGAAAACACCGGAAAGAACGAAGACAGCAAATACTCGAACCAAATCCAAAAGAATCCAGCGACGGGGTTGGAATGCAAGGTGGCCGCAGAATCTACTCTTAGAAACCAGCGGGAGTGATCTAACCTAAACTTTCTCGTATACTTCTCCAAAAAGGTGCCGTTTCCCCTCCCCCCCGCGTGGATAAAAAAATTCGAACCTACTCTAACCCAGAATCCAATGTCTATCAGAAGGTTTTTCATTGGAGATTATAGTGATTGTAAAATATTTATGTGAAGAATCATATTCAAAGAGATGCGTGCCAATAAAAACACACACTGCTTTCACTCTTGCCGGCTCAAGGACAAAGTGACGTAATCCTTCCGCGTGCACAGAGATTGCTACCAGTACGCATGCGCATGGAGAACCGGATTTAAAAAAATGAATCTGTAATTTGAATACCTTTTATTAAACCGATTGGAACGAAATTTGGGCAGAGATATATAATTAATGTTAGCATGCGTGATACCAAGTTTTATTTATCTAAGCCAAAGGGTTTATGAGATATAAATTTTACAAGTATGCCATTAAACAGACCTACAGACAGTCAACCCTTTGTCGGATTTGGCCCAAAATTTTATACAGACCTATATTCATGATGATAAAACTGTGTACCAAATTTTATCCATCTAGCTATTCAAGTTTTTGAGTTATAGTGTTCGCATGACAGCAGACAGACAAGCAAACTTCCCGTAGACGGATTTTGTCCAACATTTGACAGAAACCTAAAAATTATGTGTAAAGATCACATACCAAATTTCTTCCCCTTATCTCTAATAGTTTTCGAAATATCGTGTTCACAGACATAATTTCAAAATTGTGTTTTTCGGACTCAGGGAGGTCTAAAACGTGGAGATTCGTCAACATCTCGAATTCGAATTTTTTGACGATTACGATACTTTCTCTTTGTATACTTCGTATACGAGAAAGTAAAAATGGATTTGTCAGGTTAAAGTTCCGTTTGGAAGCTATACAACGGTTAGTTTGTGATGAACCTGTTCAGTTTGAGCCGCGGACAAATGTCCAAGACGATACACGAATTGGTACCGAATTCTCCGTGACACCAACATGAGTTTCTCAAAGATCCGGGCTTTAATATGATTTTGGCGTCGACTTGCGTTTCTCTATAGTGGTATAATGGTGTGTCGGGAAAGGAAAAAAATTATGACGCTTTTAGTGGTATTTTCAAACCATATAGCTCAGCAACCAAATAACATAGAGAGTTGGTTTTAGTTTAATTTAACAGAGAAAGGGAGACATTGAAGATTGCAAAAATAATTTTAGAATTTGGAATTACGGTTTAGTCACAGTCGAGCTGCAAAGTGGGTGAAAATCACGAAGAATTTTGATGACGTCATAGCGATCGATGCGCGCGCACGCGTCGGTTGTGAGCGGTATATTAACTGGATTTTAACAGATTAATAATTAATTCATTCAGATTAATTCATTTAACAGAGAAAGGTCCTAGAGCATAGGTCAAAGTCGCATAGAGCTACTTTAGTCACAGTTGAGTAAGGTAAATAAGTCTACGCCCCTCTCTCTCAGCGGCCGTTTCGCAGACACAGCCTCCCGTCGAATTTTTACTTTCTCGTATACGAAGTATACAAAGAGAAAGTATTCTAATCGTCAAAAAATTTGAACTCGAGATTTTGACGAATCTCCACGTTTTAGACCTCCCTGAGTCCGAAAAGCACATTTTTGGAATCATGTCTGTGTGTCTGTCTGCGAACACGATAACTCGAAAACTATTAGAGCTACGGGGATGAAATTTGGTATGTGGTCTTTAAACATAATTTGTAGGTTTTCTATCAAATTTTGGACAAAATCAGTCAACGGGAAGTCTGTCTGTCTGTATGTCCGAAGTCATGTGAACACTATAACTCAAAAACTTGAATAGCTAGATGGATAAAATTTGGTACACAGTTTTATCGTCATGAATGTAGGTCCGCACAAAAGTTTGGGCCAAATCCGTCAAAGGGTTGACTGTCTGTCGGTCTGTATAACTTACTATTGAAACCAATCCGTTATCTCCACATGCATGCGTACTGGAAGTAATCTTCTGTTCACGCGAAAGAAGCGAATTACGTCAGTTACGTCAGTCAGTCAAATTATAAACACGGTTCAATTTTCTTGTATTGGCTCGGTCAACAGATACCCAGATAATCGATGTTCTACTGTACTTTACAATGTTTCTTTTGTGAATTCAAAACTGGAAGTTTAGCTTAGTCTAGTTATATTAATGTCCCGTTTTGAAGCAACAAAATGATAAACACGGTTCAATTTTCTTGTATTGGCTCGGGTAACAGAGACCCGGATAATCGATGTTCTTCTGTACTTTACAATGTTTCTTTTGTGGAATCAAAACTGGAAGTTTAGCTATATTAATGTCCCGTTCTGAAGCAACAAAATGATAAACACGGTTCAATTTTCTTGTATTGGCTCGGTTAACAGATACCCAGATAATCGATGTTCTTCTGTACTTTACAATGTTTCTTTTGTGGAATCAAAACTGGAAGTTTAGCTTAGTTTAGTTATATTAATGTCCCGCTTTGAAGCAACATGAGGGCTATTTTGGAATGGACCTCGAACTTTTGAACTGCGGTCAGATAACGAGAACGACACCTGAGCCGATACCCTCCTCTCCAAACTTCAGCACCACACCAGCGGGAGGACGTTAGGCCACTATGTATGATTTAACGTGCAACAGGCCCCATACACGGCGGATCTTCAGTGGAATGGGGTTTCAAACCTGGAATCCTATGGCCCCGAGATCTAGACCTTACCGCTAGGCCACCGCAGCCTCTCAAACCTGTAAATCTTTAGATCTGACACCCATACTTCACCTTCAGGCTACCACAACACTAAAGTGGGATTAGAAAGAAAAAATATTATTAAAATGGTGGAAACATAGAAATTTTTATTTACATCAATTATTTACAAAATTATAAAGCTCTAAATCACGAACTGAATTCAACCCTTTCACGAAGCTGTTGGACGTGCAGTGGACTCGTGGGATATGCCTTCACAAGGCATGGTTTGGACCCAGGGGTGAATTTCACATCCATCAGGCAGTTGTAATTTTGAAGAGTCTTTTTACATTTTGAAATGGCCTGAAATTCAAACAAAGTGTTGCTCAGTTAAAAAAGCAATAATAAATAAATATTCAATTGTAATCCTTAGCATGTATATAAAAAAAATCGATTAAAATTCTAGTCTTTTTTTTTTGCATATACATTTTCAGATAAATATTTATCGAAATAAATTTTGTGGAATCGAGATAATTAAGAGTGACGTTTTTAAGGATAGTTCTAGGGACCAATAAGATGGAAAATTATAATGTGACAAAACAATAATAAATAAATAAAGAGTTATGACTAAGAATCTATGAAGAAAGAGAGCACTTAAATGGATTTTTACCATTTTAACTAACCAGTTTCAGTTTAAATCGTTACGGTTAGTATGTATAAGTAATAGGAACTATTTAACCCTCCGCGTACGGCTCCCGCAATTTTCACGGGATATGAAATCCGTCTCCTAATATGGGTCATGCGTAAAAAGCGTGCGTAAGTTTATTTCCCATATTTTCAAAACGAATCCCGCTTTTTTTCTGTGTAGGCTAAAAATATTGTAATAGACATTATTTCATGTTTAGTTTTGCCTTCAGATGGCGCTACATGTCTATTTCATTGTCATTTGTTTTTAATTTTTTTCATAATTCAATTAAATCCCATTAAAAATACCCCATATTTCAGAACCAGAATGTACCAAAATCCAGCTGTACACAGAGGGTTAAATAATAGTAGAAAGAACACTACTCAGCAGTGGCGAATAAAGGATTTGGGTCTGGGGGTAGGGGCTGAGGTATAAAAAGTTTTGTATCGTCGTGACAAATGTCAAATCATATGGCTTATGTAAACCAAAACACTTCAACTTTATAGACTTTACTCATATGACAATAAAAATCATAAAGAACACTACAATACCTTTGATAATTTAACAAAAAACAATGAAATAACTAGCAAAAATATCTTTTTGACCATGTCAACGCTGTGAATACGAGTGGAATGAATACAAAAGTGGGAAAACTTTCGAGCCTGTCAAAAGCCAGGAAGAAATTTTTTCACATTTTTTTAAAGGGAAATTAAGAAAAAACAGCTGTAGTGATTTTAAATAAAATAAAGAATTCTAGTCTAGGTCAGGGGGGGCTGCAGCCCGATAGCCATCCCCCTGGATTCGCCACTGCTATCCAGAATTCAAGCCTCCAGATGCACCACTTTACTCAGCCATCTTTTTACCAAATTTAACATGTATTCCGTACTTAATATAACATTATGCCTGTATATTGATTGTAAATGAAATCTTGTACACTTATTCTAGTTCAAACCTCCATGCATTCATGGAGTGCATGGAGGTTGCATTCGTGAATAAGTTTTATCTGAAAGTTGCAGGAATTGTAAGTAAAAGTGGTATTGACTTCCAAACTATTCAGGCATCCGGAGAAATGAGAAAATACAGAGTTTGTGAATTATGCTTCTGATGAGATTCTGTATTCAATTAGAAATAACTGGAATGCCAAAAACAAACCATAAAAAACATTTCATGAGTACATTTGGGGGGGGGGGGTCCCCAGGAATGGCACTAAAGTTTGCCTGACGGGGGGCACAATCTCCTCGACAGGGGGGAAGTGTGTAAAGAAATTGGTCTCAAATTTTCGCCAGATTATTAATTATTAACGACAGTTGAAAACACCGTACAAAAATTTTCCCTGACAGGATACAAAATTTTTCCCCGACGGGGGGGGGTCTCTGGCGCCACCCCTGGGTATCACAAATTATTAATTCTTGTTCTTAAGAGCAAATAGTTTTCCCTGGTGTGGAAGAATATTCAAAATTATTTCTTTGAAGAATTCACGACTTTTCGATAACGATCCAGCTTCAAACAAATAAATACTTCCAAATTGTGAATAAAAAAAAGATGAAATTTAATGAGATAAGATTTACTATAATTTATATTATACAAAAATATTAAGAAGTCATATGCACATATATTTTACATTAACATTTTGAAACCAGTCGATAAACATTCAATTTTTAAATCTGACATTATTTTATTTTTGAAGATATAAGTTGACTTGTAGTCTCTTGCTTAGTTCAGACATAACATCCAGATTATTTAATCACTTCCTAAGCTAAAACTGTACATTAACCCTTTGAGGACGACTGTCTTAAGAACGTGGCAGCTGCTTCGTAGTATTGAGTGTCCGACCGTCCTCAAAGGGTTAATGAAAAGCGAAATTCCTACACTTTCAAAGCATTTTTGAAAAAACTGAGAGTGAATATTACAATAACCTTTTATCAGGCAATTAAAAAGACTACCATCACCAAATATGAGAAACCAAATGGACAGGTTAAAGCTACAGTGGTGTAAGACGCATTTCTTTGTTTTCCAGAAATTAGCAAAACACAAAAGGTACCTAATATAATAAATTCAGAAACAAAAATATTGTAATGTTATATCATTTTAGGGGAGTCACCTGGATCCAAATCTAACATAGGGGTTGAATTGACTTAAATTTGAGTGATGGTTACAATATAAAACTAAAGTCTTTTTTTTTTTTTTTTGAAAAAGTGACTTGCACAACTGTAATCTTAACCAGTATAGAGCAGAAATAATTATTTCGCAAGTAACTTTAATAACAAATGACAACTTCAAAAATGTATGCCTTTCAAAGGAAGTAAAAAGAGAAAATATTCTAAAAATTTTGGGAAAAAAATAACAATAACAAATAAATATGAAAATTGCTAGACATACGTCAGCTTTTAGTTTTACGACTGTTTCTCATAACAAAAGAGTTTCTTTACGCAAGACAAATATGTCATCTTTACCTCCATAACTTCTCGTCGTTTTTCAGGATTCTCAGCTGCCTGCAACTGCATTTTCTAAAGTAAATGATCACAAATTTTTTATTTAGTGGCTCATCAAAGGAAAAAGACAAAAAACATTTTAAAATACTTAAATAATACTCACCACCATTGCTGGTGCTGAAATGCCAATAATATTTTCCAGAACCTAAAATAAAAAAACAGAAAACATCAAAAATATTACATAGAAATTATTCTTGTGCTTTTAAAATTCATTGATCTATTTTATAAACCTAATTTATGTACAAATTTCTACAAAAATCTCTACGATAAATGAATTTATTCATTAATTAATTCATGAATTAGCAATCTACTTTATCAGCCATACATTAAGAATATATTACTACATTTAAAATGTTTTCCATTTTAACTTATTAAAAAACATACTAATTTTTCTGTAAAAAATTAATATATTATATAATAATTCTATATCATAAAATAGAATAATCTTTTTTTATGAATATTGAATACTGATTTATGTTCAAAATTAATCACGTCATGGAAACCTTTTCAAAACCGGAGAAAAATAGAACACATCAATATTTATATATCCAAATATTAGTTCTTAGGTGATATAAAAAATTCAACATGCATATGGAGGCGGCGGAAAAGACATGACAATGATGTGGATTTAGAAATACAATATTTTTCTCCAAAAGAGATTCCATTGTTAATACATAAAAAACTTTGACATTTTTTGTCTTTCTTATAGTTTTATACCAACTGTAGTTGTACATGTAAGAATAAAATCTCTTTTGGTGCATAATTCTTGTCCACATTAACAGAAAATGGGACATGGTTAGTAACAACCCACATGATCAACTATTTCTAATTTTAAAATCCATAGGATTTCATTTCTCAATTTAATTAGACATTTGTACTTTTGCCAATCTTCTTTCATACACTAATCAAATTGTTATTATGTGGTCATTTTATTACATCTTTTAACACCTTCTAATCACTTGGCACAACAGTATTTTAGACAGTGGTGAACAAATTAAGCAGTACCAGCAGTCTGGGTGACAAAGATTGCGCTGTTTTAAGGAGGTCTTTATAATTTTTTATAATTTATGTCGTGTAAAAAAACAGCACTGGAATGGTATTCCAAATCCACCACACCCTGATTTTAGATATATGCAAATTAAAATATAAGTCTGGCAAAGTGTGGTAAAAAACAAGCCGGATGGCAAAGGTAGATTCCTTCAGTCTGTAGATATAAAGAAGAGAACATTTTGTCCTCTACTTTCATAAGGATTAGAGCTGCAAGAATTTAAGAGAGTAGAAGAGACTGCAAATGACGAGAACTTGCCAACAAGGATATAACATGCATAAGTTGAAATATACTTTAAGTTAGGGGGGAGATCACTTTTCAGCTCATAACTTCTAAGCAACTGCAGCTATCAAAAAAGTTTAAATGCAAAAATTGCTCGTTATGATAAGGCAATAATTAGCCTAATTTGAATTTTCTTTCCATTTTCAATTGTAAAAGAATGACAGGGGAATGAAAATTTCCATCCCCTTTGAGCTGGATAGCCCTTCTACGAACTCGGCCGAGATTTTCACTATCCTTACAACATATCCAACACTGACTAAAATCAAATCAAAATTACTCCAGTTATCGTGTTCACAAGATAATATGGGCAAAAACATTATATATATAAACTTTTGAACAAAGGGTGGTTTGGGGCTCAAGGGGTCACGATCGGTGAAGATCTACAGAAATTTTCTGGAAGTCGTGTCATGAGAACCATTGCATTAGGTAGACTTCCTATAAGGAATCTACCTAAAAATGGCTCTTGCACCAATAAATCATAAACAAACATGTACATGAACTTACTAGTACTACAAAGTTATTGAAAAAATTCATTTTTATTAAATGCTTGAGCATTAGTTTAATTACAAGTTGTTCCGTTTATGGAAATACAATTAAAAATAACAAAAATTTCACTTGAAGCAAGTTTTTATATCGGCTCCTCAAATTCCCTAAATAAGGAGCACAAAAAACTTTAACAACAAAATACATGCAACTGATAAGGCCTCATGATCAACTCAGTAAGATTTTAGAAGGTCTGTTCACATCTTTACCTTATCATGAATATTTACATCCAAGCTTGCTGTTCCGTCATTTATTTTTACCATTAGACTCCATCCTTTATCAACTGTACATTCTAGCTTCGATAAAACAGTTATAATGAAACCCTAAAAAAATAAATGCACACAAGTCAGTAAACTTTCTTCAATTTAATAACAATATATTCAGTATCAGCTTATGTATATTTGAACTACTTACATTTGCAACTTTTTCAGTTCAGCTTGAATAATTAAACACTTAGTTAACAAAATTACTTACTTATTACATTTTTGCTTTGATGTAGGTAGGTTTCTAACTAATTAATTTTAGTTAAAAATTAATTTTTTCAGTTTTTTCCCTTGTTCTTTACCCTAATTATAGATTTAACAACAGCAAGTGAACAATAAAAAGATCCTGCGATATAGAGATACAAAAGAAATACAAATGTTATGGAAAAATAGAAATTATTTAAATACTTATTTTACAATAAAAATTTTATTGCTCACCAAAAAAAACAAAAAACAATTGAATATTATTTAAAAAATAATATAATCCTTCGTGATCTGTTTCCAGACAAAAGATTAATAAAATTAATAATTGTATGTAACTTCATTGTTTTGAATTACCCTATATGTAAAATCTTTAATGAAACACCATACTGTGAATTTCTACTACTCTAACTAATTTCTTTAAAATATAGGGATTCATTTAGCGAAAAACAAAATGACAGATTTCAGTGCAATATAAAACATATGGAGAAACAACTGCAAATATCATAACAGCTGATTATTCTTAAAGTCCCAAGATATTGACTGGTTTTAAGGTATATTAAAACCATAAAGTTAATAGTTCAACAAGGTCAAATCAGTTTGTTTGAAAAATAAAGGTTTTTTTTTTATATTTTACTTCCACAACAATTAATTTCTCAATTTATAACTGACATTTAGAGAGACTTTAAATTCAGTGATTTACATACATTTTTTTTTCAGAAAAATGTAATATAAAATAGCAGTTTTGTCATACAGGCATTACAAGTTAGTTACATTAACATTCCGTTTTGAAGCAACACAGGGACTATTTTGGGAAGGGCCTCTTAATTTTGAACCACGGTCAGATGACGAGGACAACACCTAAGCTGGCACCCCCCTCTCCAAACTTCAACGCCACACCAACAGGAGGATGTTTGGAAACTACATATAATTTAGGCCCCATACACGGTGGATCTTCAGTGGAACCGGGTCTCGCACCTGGAACCCTCTGGGACCAATGCCGAAACCCTACCACTAGGCCACCGTGGCCTCTACAGGAATTACAAAGATTTCTCTCTGTGATGCAATTCAATGAAACTATCTCACATTCATGTATTAAATGCAGGCATATATAACAGATATAGAAACAGAACATATGCAACTTTGGGTACTTACGTATTAACGCCACCGAAGCTACAGATTTGGCGGTTTTTAAGTGCCGCCAAATTTGGTGGTTTTTGTACTTACGTATTAACGCCAATTTGGCGGTTTTTGTAAACAAGATTGCTCTTTATTGGCGCATTACCGCCAATCTGTAGCCTCAGTGGCGTTAATACGTAAGTACCCAACTGTGTTAACAAATTACCTCTGCTTATCACTTTCTAAATAATTTATATTCATAACACTTTCAATTGAATCGTTTATTGCAGAAACAACATCAATCGATAACATCAAAATGCTGGGAGCTTTAAACAAACTAATTAATATTTTGCATCAATAATTGATTTTTTTACCAGGTAGATTTTATCTCATTATTATAATGTGACTTTATCCGACTCTTGTCCTTTCTTTACTCATTAGAACGTGAAAACAGCATGAATGCAGTTTTGGATAAAAGATTGGCTCATGCGGTGTCTGCAGTCGGTGATTTAATTGCTTAAGATATCAGAAAACAAGATAAAGAAATGTGGTGGCATATCATCATTCAGCAGAAGAAAGGACAGAAACTACTCAACTTTATGTTTTAACTTTTAAAATCATTATTATTCTGTTTTCACCTTCTGTCCGCCATTAATGAACGATAACTGTGCATGTAAATATGTCTTCTTGTAAGTAGTTTACTTTTCTTTATTGCATTGTAAATAAAATTAGCATTTTTGTAAATCCCCTCATCATGACAAACAGGTCCAATATACAGTACAACCTCGAAAATCCGGACTGCTCGGGGGTTTGGAAGGTCCGGATTTCGGAAATTTCCGGATTTTGGATATCTTACTTAAACCAATAGAGATGTCAAAGTTTTGACTTCACCGTGTAGGTAAGTTATGTCACAATTAAGAGCGCATGTGCAGACGTCTTCAGAATAGACGGGCAGCGGCAAATGGTTGCCTTTGTAACACCTTCGACATTTGCGTATGCGCAACCAATCGAGATGTATGCTCATCAACAGGTTGACGCCACTTCCAACAACTCCATATAAAAACATGTTTTAAACAATAAAATCATAAAGAGACATTAAAAAATGATACACAGAAAAAAAATAAATAGTTTAAAATGAATAGAATGATTGGAATTTCTGCATCTTGCTTCAAGCGTTCTAGTTTAAAATTTATTTAGCTAATTTTTTTCTCGTCATGAGTTGAAAAAAATCGTCCGATTTTTGGAGGTTTCTGGATTTTCGAGGTCGGACTGTATAGCAAACATGCTATAGAAACTTATGAATGTATACACATTATAAAATAACAGAAGTATAATGTTTCACTTTTTCATGAGAAATTCAAGATAAATAACACAGTACACTTCTAATGTGAAAAAACTGTATTATCTTCATGATGGGAAATGAAACGATTTTCTAAAGTTAAACATGCGATGAATAAATAATTAAAAATTGGCAAAATATTGCCTAAAAAAATCACCTTGACGGTCACAGTACAATCAGATGATGGATTTTGTAATGGTGTGAATAGATAAGTGAAAGGTTTGCTTTCGTCCACTCCTGAAATAAATATAAGATATATTTATTGTCATAAAATAGTCATTATCTTTCGCAAGAAAATCAATTTAATTTTAAATCAGAATATTTATTTTATAAGCTAAAATTCAAAAATATTTACCAAGAGTTCAGCCATAACTCTGAACAGCATTATCTCTAATAATTTTGTACATAAAATAGGAATTATATTTATCAAGAGTTCAGCCATAACTCTGAACAACATTATCTGTAATAATTTTGTACATAAAATAGGGATAATATAGGCTACAGTTGAAATAACTTTTCAAGGCTTCTTTAAATGTCGCTACAAATGCATGCAATGACAGAAGGCACAAAAGAAAAATGTTGAACATCACTTCCACACGTTTTCAATATGTCTTCCAAACTGTCATATTCAAATGATATATATATACTAGCTGCATGACCCGGCGTTGCACGGGCTATCTTGAATAATGGGATATTCCCGGGCAGAGAGAAGTGAGATCATGCGAGGCCTCAGGATCCATATTTTTTCATATGCCCGGCTCCGTTTTTTTTCAACAAATATTGTCACTTACTTTCCCCAACAAACGTAAATATTCTTTCAAATCTAGTCTTTTTATTAGTTAATTTTCATATGCCCTCCTACTGTTTATTTTTTCTATAAATATTGTCACGAACTTCCCCCCAAAACGTAAACATCCTTTGAATCCTATATTGTTTAATTAAAATTTTTAAATCCAACATTTTAATAACCTTGTAGCTAAATAACCCAGTGTTTCTCGGAATTCAAATTTTTCCATATGCCCGCCTCTGTTTTTTTCCCTACAAATATCGTCACTAAGCTTCCCTAACAAACGCAAATCTGTTTAGAATCCTTACTTGTTGGATTAAAACTTGCAGTTCTAGAACCATGAGTATCAAATTATTCACAAGATGCTATTGTCATCATATTCCCGTGGAACAAGCAGGTCCCGAAGTTGGCTAGTATGACATATTTATAAAATGTGGGTCAGAAAAGGGACTTTATAAACTTAAAAGTTATCAATACATAGTTTTTACACTTTGGAAACAGGAAAAAGATAACTCTACTTGATCAGCTTTCAAATTTCAAGCAAAATGGCTATTCACTTGTTTCTTTTCATGTAAAAATATTTAAAGCACAAGTGCTTAGAAATTAAAAAAAAAAAAAAAAAATTACAAGATAACATATTTCTACATCTCAAAATGAAAATCAATATTTAATTAGCATAATTTTTTTTATATTTTTAGAAAATAATATTTAGGAAATCATATTACGATTTAGAAAATAGTAATCATTTTTCCTACACTATTTTGTTATAGATTTGCTTAGAACATTTTCATTTTGTTATGTCCTTCAGCAATATTTTCAAAGATTTCATCATTATATAATTTTAATACATACTTGAAGCAGATCTTTCATCAGATAATCCTTCAAATGGAAACTGAAACTCAGGATCTTCGTCTTGAAATGCCAGCATATCCTGAACCATATCTTCATCTTCTGCCCAAATATCAGGCTCTTCATTGGGAACTTCGTTTTCCTGAAATAATACAAAAATAAAAATAACCATATAATAGACATCAATTTCTCAAAAATTTCTCTATAAAATAATGTGAAAATCAGACTTACATTGGATTTATTCAAGCTTTCTTTTTCTATTTCATCAAGAGCTCCATAATCTAAAGTTTGGTCAAATTCATCATCTTCAAAAGCTTCCAAATTGTCTATGTTTACCATGTCTGGAATATCTCCAACTTCTGAAGGAAAAACATTTTGCTGTCTAGAGAAAGGGAGAGTTGCTTGTATTCTGCGATTGCTTTCATTGGTGTTTCGATTATTTCTAGCTTCCCTCCAATGATTTTGATTTCGTGGTCCAGCATTATCAGGAGGCATAGTCACTGCTGAATTTGTATTACTCTGAAAAGATTCATATTGACCACCAGGTGCATAAGCAGAAGGATTCACAACACTGTTTGGTAATTCATCAGCATTAGAAAGATCATCATTAGCCACTGATTCTGATTCATCTTCAGGAGGGAGCTGTCTGTATAAAAATAATTTTTGTTGTTTATGCAATATTGACAAACATCAGAATTCATCAGCAATAAAAAATTTGAAAAATAAATAAATTAAAAACAGATACCACCAATCTTAGCACTTTATATAATTTAGTTAAATTTAGACTTTAATCTACCAAATACTTATGTAGATGGTCATCAGGTAGGCTTAGTGTTGGGTTCCATACATGAATACACATTTCATCAATCTAAATGGCTATATTGTTATTAAGAAGTTACACTTAGTAATATTTACAGCTATGTACAATTAAAGCAGTTGTAGTCCGTCATATGATAAGGATGGCACTCATTACCATCGTTTCTTCTCGTCTTGAGGAAACCAAAAACCAACGTCGTTCATACGTCTCGTACCGCGTCGTCGTCCCTATTGTTCTCAGCAGCTTGATACTCTGACGTCATTGGTGATGGCAGCGCCATCTACAGGTACTTGGCTGGTGCTGGTGGCCCACACTTATGTTAAAATTACAAATATAAAAGATTTTCCATGGAGAAAGTACCGACTTGATACAGAATTAATAAATACACCAAAAATAAATTTATTGATGATTTTCCTATATTCTCACAATAACATATGTGTTTGCATGCTTTCTTTTCTTTGATAGATCTTTCAATACAGGTAGAAGACACAAAATTGTCGTTTTTGTGAAGAATAAATATATAAAAATGCTTTCTAGGATATTGATTGAAGATCTTTGCTCAAAAACAAATTTATAAGCTTGACAAAACAGAGAATATATTCTTAAAAATGCCGAGAAAGCAAATCAACAAACTTAACTAAAAATAAATTTATTTTAGACCTTTTCTGCACATACTTACAATGCTTCTCTCAAAACTGCCTTCCTCGAGAGTCTGGTTAATTTGCTTTCAACTTCTCCACCCAGGATTTTTATCTTGTCTGATGTCAGCAACAAGATTCCAAACCTGCAGTCAACAGGCCCTTGTATTAAAACCTAGTTTAAAGAGAAAAAAATAACACCTTAAGAAGCATGTAACATTTAAAATTTTACATGAAAATATACATGCTTTCAATATCAACAGAATACAGAGAACAAATTCATAAATTATAGAATACTTCCCGTTCTTTTTTGGGGGGAAGGGGGTGCTAATGTTTTAGAAGAGGGATTCTCAACATTTTTTTTCCTCGAGTACCCCTCAATTAGTCTTTTTATTTCCACGTACCCTCCACTGTCATATCCCCCCCTCCAACCAGCCATCTATACAGAAAAGTTTTTATCAATAATGTTAGCTTCAGGGCCAAATGACTGGAATTTATAATATTTGTACGACTTATTTTTGATTTTACATTTTATTCCATTTTTACAATAGTATTATTTCAACGCCAAAACAAATGGAATCCATATCGTAATAATTTCACATTAACTTTTAAAGATACCTAAAAATTACACTTCCTTTTTTCCTTATCTTGAGGGCAGGCTTTAGGACTTGTACAGCTTTCACTTTTACTTTTCCCACAAACTTGGGGAAACAAATTTCTGTAAAATTTTTAATCCCATGTGTTTTCTTATGTCTGCCATTACCGACTTTGAGTTCGCGTACCCCCAACTGGTTCTTTGCATATCCCCACGGGTATGCATACCACAGGTTGGGAACTTCTGTTTTAGAAAATAAAATGATACATTGGTTAACTAACTAATACTGAAATAAACCTATTGAGAAAAACAATCCTTATTATAGTCACAGATTAATTTTATATATCTATCAAATTTTGAATGCAATTCTTATTTCATTAAATTAAAATTTAAACTTTTATGGTGAGAATTTACAAATTTTCCATTCTGTCTGTATGGTGACAATTGGAATTGAAAAATCAAATTGTAATTTTCATCTTTCCAAGTAAACTACAAGTGAAATTTATTTAGTTACACTCTGGAAAGATATATGGAATATTTAAATATTTATTTCTATATACTAAATATTTAATTTCTAATAAATATTTAATAATAATTTAATTTTTAATTTCTATACACTAAAATCTCTATCAAAGCATCATGAAAAAAAATTATTTGTTATTTATGAGTGCAAAGTTATCATATTTATTGCGAATTTTCTGCTATAACCATATCACACATTTTTGACACCAAACTGGCGTAAATTTGCCAAGAAGAAAAAGGTGGCAAATGGTATGGCTGCAAAAAAAGGAAACCAGAACAAATCTTCCAACACCCATGAATAATGTGAAGAATCTTGCAGATGAAAATTCGCCAGGACAAAAAAAGGTGGCAAATGGATGTTATAATGGAAAAGTACCTATTTATTAATACCAAAATAAATAGGTAGCCTACATTCTGAAGTACAAGTTAACAACTTTTCATGCTTAATTCAGCAGAAACAGATGCTCCGCATAAAGCCAACTCACCCTCAATTTAACTGATGAAAAATTATCATATCATACGTTAACCAAAAATTACAAGTTTTGCAATTCAAAGATGAATGAAAAGAAAATAACACTGCAATAGAGATATCATTATCAGTGTAAATTTAATAGCTAGGAACAAGCTTTTCATCCTTAATGATGTTCCTAAATGCAACATTCCAAATTATCATATTTTTCTTTCTTTCTGATAAGACGCTTATATACAAGAACAGTTTACTACTACTCAAAACAAAAAGAAAAATGATGATACACTCATATCTAGGGTTGCTATTCGTCCCGTATAAACGGGACTGTCACCGTATTACACTACTCAACCTGCATTACTATTTGTTTAATTTCTTCCTAAACTCAGTCAGTGGAGACATTTAAAGCAATTTTGAGTTATTATAATTTTTAAATGACTTGTGCCCAATTTTATAAAAGAAGAAAATGGTATGATCAAAGTAAAAAAGATTAGCCTTGCATCTTTTTTATTATTCTACGTGTTCATTTTATTAGATTGCTTGAAAACATTACTGATTTTATTATCAGAGTAAACTACACCATTACCTATTCAATTTTTTCATGTTTTATTAATTTAGCACTTAAATGTTTCCACATCAATACTTGGCAATTATCCCATTCAGACCCAGTGTTGCCTGTAGGAGATACTAAAAAAACATCTACAACATTTTTTCAAACTTTCACCACATTAATTCAAATGCTTCTAGATTTATCGGAATTGGTTGTAGATCTTCTCAACAGATGGCAAAAAATTATCAGAAGTTATTTATCAGCTGAAATGTATTTGGATTTTTTTTTTTTTTACAGTCATTTAAAAATGGAGCTTCTCTAAAATTCAAATTTGGTCTTGGGTCTGAGGAGATTATGGCAACCCTACTCATATTCAAACAATTTCTAATGAAGTTCCAAAATATGTATCCTTCTGCACCCATAAATCCTAATTAATCAGAAGAAATTGAAAAATGGCACATTTTCAATACTTTTTTTTTATTAATGGCATCCACTGAATAAGTTATCAGGATATTTAGTAATTGCAGAAGAAAAGTAAACCCAAATTTTTATCACATATTCCAATATTTTAAAATTAAACCTAGTTGAAAAACAGTACAGATATATGATCAGGATATATAGAATATAATAAATAGAAAATGGAGTAAAAAAATTTACATTTAAAATATTAATACTATAATTTCTGGCATTAAGAAAAATTACTAACAATTTCAAAACATTCTGCAAAAGATAGAAACACAAATTAAATTATAAGGTTGTACTTTTTAAAAGAATTATTAAAACTTCATAACATATATACACTGACTTTTACCAAACCAATGTCCATGAAATTTAAAAAGGTCATTGAATTATGCAAAAAAAGGAAATGAATAAAAAATAATGTAAAATCAAGTAAATACTAAAATGAAATAGTATTTTTACAGTAAAATTTAAAACAGTACTTGGACTGTATTATTTTTGATCAAATTCAAAACATACGATTCAAGAATTTCAAGTGTTTTGTATAAAAAATAAATATTTGGTACTTATGTATTATAGTGTCCCCGAAGCTTACTTGACGACCTTCAGATTATTTCAAGATCACAGCTATGTGTTACCAAACCCACTACATTTCGGCTCCCACAGCTACAATTCCGTAGGACGCTTTTTAAGTTTAAAAAATCTTCCTAATGCCCCAAAACAAGGGACATTTTTAAAAAACCAATGCAAATTTGTGAACAAAAGCAATACACAAAAACACAGGCAGAAATGTGACACAATACTAATATAAGAATATGTGGTCTTATTACAGGACTGCAAACATTTTGGCGAGATTTTACCACCATCTTGGCGATATATCTCAGTTGCTTGGCGATTCAATCTCGGGGATTGCTATAACACATAAGTACCAGATATTTCAATGAGATAACAAACGCTTTGATACAACTAACCTTTATACCAGGTGGTAAATTTGGAGACAGAGTACTAATAGGTTTGTATTCCATTCCTTGGATATGGATACAGCCATCTGTCAAATTCAGCATTAACATTCTGGTAGGTTTGGACTCCCACTAGGGCAAAGAAAAAAAAAAAGTTACTTTTAGCAACTCATTGTTTCAAATAAAATCTTTTTCCTGATGTAGACTTGCGTCTCTCCATAGTGATCTAATGGTGTGTCGGGAAAGGAAAAAATTACGACGCTTTTCGTGGTATTTTTAAATGTTTATAGCTCCCCAACCAAATAACATAGAGAATTGGTTTTAGTTTCATTGAACAGAAAAAGGTTGACATTGAAGATTGCAAAAAAGAATTTTACAATTTGGAATTACGGTTTATTCACAGTCGAGCAGCAAAGTTGGTGAAAATCACTAAAAATTTTGATGATGTCACAGCGACAAATGCGCACACGCAGACTACCCTAGTACATTTGGCAATTCATTCATCGATCTTACGTTCACATGAAATATTACTCAAGAATTGTTGAATTAAGTCGAATTTTGCGGTAAAGTTAAATGAATATAGCTCCACAACCAAATAACACAGAGATTTGGTTTTAGTTTCATCAATGCAAAAAGAATTTTAGAATTACGGTTTAGACACAGTCGAGTTGCAAAATTAGTTGAAATCGTACAGAATTTTACATATCTAGAGTCACAGTCACACTAGACTAATAGTCACTATAGACTATAGAGTTATCACAGTCGAGTAAGGCAAGCCTACGCCCCTCAATTCCAACAGCCATTTCGCAGAGACAGCCTCCTGTCAAATTTTTTTTCCCCAACTTGTTTATCTCAGTACTATTAGATTGCTAAAAAAAAAAAACCACCTTGCAACTTATTTTTCATATATAATGATAACAACCAAATTCAAACACAAATTTAGTTTAGTTGTAACAAGAGGAAAATTTTATACAATTACCTTTATATACAACTCTTTAAGGTGTGTATATACTTGTGAGCTGAATGGTTCATGAATTGTTTGTGAGCAGCTGATTCACAGGTTTTGATGGGGGGTTTGGTTCACGATGAACCAATTCTGTCAGTGAACACAAAAGGATTCACAGTGGTTCCTGTTTGAGCATAGCTTGTTGTTTCCACAAACCTACAAGCTCAAATTTGCAAATCTAGACATATTCCAAAGACCCTCCCCCTCCATTGGTGACTGACAAATGATGGTTAATGGTCCAAGGTTGGTTAGCTCTTTTCAGATGGTTCATAGTTGGTTTGCAATGAAAATACTTTCAACGAATGGCATGAAAGAATTCAGCTCACAAGTGTATAAACACCTTTACAAATTGATTGTCTGATACAACAACAAATCTGACTGATAAATGAAATACCGGAGCGAGAGTTGGTTCGGGTGCAGCAGAAAATTCAGCATTCGTGTTAACATCCTTATCCAGTTCTTTCAACTGAGAATATGCTGGTCGACCGATATCTCTTATACCCTCTACCTAAAAAAATTTGAATAATAATGACAATAATTTGAATAATATAAATACAATATAACACTGATAAAATTCATAAGTCATTCTTAATTTTAATAAAGAATATTTCTTCCTATAATTATCTAAAGTGCAGAGGAAATCATCTATGATTCATAAAGTATGAGTTGTGACCTTAAATGCCCTCACATAAAACAGAGCTTCTTATACTCTTTCTACTCATAACCCTTTTGTTCCCTTGGGAGGGCACTACGAGTTCATAGATGAGAAGCCACCAGGTAAGAAAGTGGGGTCTCGTTTCCAATGGAGGTACAATAATGGTGTGGGGTTGAATTACCTCCATAGGGAAGGGTTGAGCCATGGCCGGTGATGGCTACCAGGACTCCAACTTTAGTTCCTGACTGCTATTGCGATGCCAGTTATTGAACAACTATGCATGCCTAGGCAAGACGGGGATAGCTCCTTTGTGATTGCCAACCTTTTGTGGCTGCAAAAAGCATCCCTGGCTTCATCTATGGAGGAACTTTTTTGTTAACCTCAAGAGCATGTCATAAATGTAAACTAAGGTCAGTGAAGAATTAATTAACAGCAAATTATATTTCTCTCTTATCCATATAATATAAGTTGCTGCTATAAAATGAATCCACTACAAGAATTCTGAAAACTAGCGTGTTGTAAAAATCTAACATAATTTTGAATAATTCATATTGTTAATGTGATACACAAAAATACATAGTTTAGCAAAACAATTGGAATTTCAATAAATTACTCAGATAAGAAGTTTGACTACTACAATGAACTTCATATAACCTGAGTGTACTTTAAATTTTTACAATATCTTACGATATATTTCTTCTAAAATAAAAGTTGGGATTGATAGGGAATCTGAAAAAAATCCTGACATTTTGAATTCGAGGAAGTAAAAAATCCAGAACACAATCATTCCTGAATTTTTTATGGCACCAAAACTTTCATTGAAAGACGCATAATCTGCTTCACTATGAATTTAATTGCATGTGAAAAAAAACATAAAAAATTTGACTGTTTACCTTAAATATCTGAACTTCTGTTATGCTTATAAATATTCAACCATTAAGTAATTGAAAAAAGTAAGTTCTTCCCATTAACTATCATTCCTGTTACTAAATTAAACAAATACCACTGCAATAATTAATGTTGATTATAAGATGGTCAGATTCCCAAGATTTAACATCTGGCTTTGAAACTTTGTTAAGGTAAATATCAAACCTAAACTGTGATATTAAAAACCTCATAATAAATTTAAAAAGTAAGTGTTTTTAAGGTTCTGTGAATAAATAACTGTTCTGACTAAAATTTTACTATTTAAAAATTTTAAAGTCAAAGGATAAAATAATTCCTATGGAGAAAAAATTACAAGAAAAATACAAATTCCTAGCATTCAGCTGGATAAATAAAAATAACATTCCCTTCAGAAAAAACATAGTAAAAAGTTTATAAAAATTAAAGATTATCTCTTGATAAAATTCTCAGTATTTTCCATTGTTGAAAATGAATTAAGTAAATAAATAGTATTTTCTAATGCTACCTAGCATGAAAAACGATATTTATATTGAAACTACAGAAGCTATAAGCAATATAATAAGAAATAAAGAACAAACCTGCAGAGCAAAACACCCATTTAAAGTAACTTTTTGTGTTCGAGCTAATTCTTGTGGCAATGAGGCAACACCGATTTCCTCCAAATCAGCATCCAACCACTGTTGATAGACATAATTCTTTAAACTTTGCAAGGACAGAGTCTGGTTCTGAAATATATTTATAATTAATTAGATTCAACAGCATGTTTTAATTTACAAAATAATCCGGAGGTTTAATCAGAAACATTTTTTACATGCTCTTCCTTTAAAAAAGTAACGCAGGCTTCAATCCATTCAGGTGAAGTAGAAACAAATCGTTGTTCCAAAAAATTTTTGACTTGGAATATTTCTTGAGGTGTACCAGACATTATTTAACAGCAAGCAAGTTTCAATATCACACAGATATCAAAATATAAGTGATAAACAATACAAAATATTAGTCGTGCTAAAATAATTATTATGAGCTAACAAAGGAAAACAACATTCCATCGTTTCGCGAAATCCATCCGTGTTTGTTTACCAATGCACATTTACCCGCGCATTACAATCCGAAACTAGTAGTCGCAGTTGAAGTTTCAGCTGTCGCTACGCTTTAAGGAAAAATTCTCTTCCTCTCCATACGGTATGTTAAGTTTTTAAACATTTTCTTCAAGGATTTTGAACTGCTTATTGAAGCAAAATAGTAAATATACATTGGCCGATTATTTTTTATTCGATAGTTGGGATATGGACGAGTTTTCTCTTTTGTATTGACTGACATTAAAAACCTCGACTTTATTTATTTGCATTACTTTTGGACTTCCGCTTTGAAGATTCCATTGACTTAGCATAACATCGGAATTACGTAGTTAAGGCCTTTTAATGTAAATAAACGAAACAGAAAATTCTCCCATTAAAATGTAAAATCTTATCGAAATACTAGAGGAAGGAAATGCACTGGCATACAGAAGTTAAGGAACATTTCGTAAAATGCGAGAAATTTGCAGTTAATACGAAAACTATGTTTCGAAATCAGTTCTGGAGAATCGTGTGACATTCAATAGAGTATCATATACATATTACAGTGAAGATTCGGTCACGAGGGTATTAGGGGGACCACCAGAAAGGGATGAAGGCGAAAATGGAGCTTCACCCATCCTGCCCACGTAGCACATGATATTGTCCTATATCATAAAATTCGAAAAAGTAATATTGTACAATAATTTTCCCAATATTGAAACAGTGTAAAACGTAAGACTTTTTGAATACTGTACAATGTTTTTTTCATAATATTGGATAATGTCATATAATACTGTATAATATTATACCGTATTAAATAATAT
>BGPR01001424.1:231030-243933 GCA_013235015.1 Araneus ventricosus
TTATATAATATTGTATAATGTCATATAATACTGTATAATATTATACCATATTAAATAATATTGTACTATACTGAATAATATTATATAATATAATAATATAGTGAATATTTTAAAAATACATTTTTGAATCATGGAAAAATATTATTCACTTAATTGGACACTTCGCGATTTTTTGGACACCTCCATTTACAACGAGTTTTGAACCCTGGACCTTCTACATACCAACCAAGCACCTTACCACTGAGCCAGAAAAACTTGCAGTAGAGGGCGTAAATGATGAAAATAAAATGTAGTTACAGAGTTTGGATATCTACAAAATTTTAAGTACATTCACAATAAATTCTGAATTGTCTTTTTAATTAAAAATTATCCTTTATCGTTACAATTTCGAGTTCAAAATGAAGTTAGAAGTCAAAGAGGAAGCAATTTTAGCGCTTTTATATCTAAGTTTGCTAATGTAATAAATTAAGGCAATAAAGGTTTAAAAGTAATTATAATAATATGTTTGAAAGGTTTTAAAATAAATTTCAAATTTATTTATTCCTCTTTCAATGTATTAAGAAACGTCATTTATAATTACCCAGATAGCAATTTTAGTTTGCAGCAAGCCTGCCACAAATTTGTCATGACAAGAGTGCAAGTTTGCGACAAATTTGTCGTGACAAGAGTGCAAGCTTGCAGCAAGTTAACGAAAGCTCCGAAGTCACCATGAAACGAACTTGCAGCAAGTTTGCCGTGTCAAACTCATTGCAAATTATAGCAAAAACAGAACACGAACACAACCTGGGATAGAACTCGCGACCTCCCGGTTCCGAAGCGGAGACGCTACCATTGAGCCAGTTGAACTCTGTGAGTAGAAGATAGATTTCGCTAATACATCGTTCGATTCGATTCGTATACGATTTATTTTTAATTATTTTCTGGATTTCATTAATTTTTTGAGTTGAGAATATGATTTGAAGTCAAAGAGAGAGCGATTTTCGCTAATAACTACTTTTTGCTAGTAGAATAAATTATGAAATTAGAGTTAAAAGTAATTACTTTAAAATGGGACAAAATGTCTAGTTATTATTGTTCAACAAACACTGACTGTTTTTTAGATTTAATTTTGTTTATAAACGTTAAAATTTCAACATTAAGAAAAAGGCGACATAGTTTTCTTTAAAGTGAGAGTGATATATTTAGTAAAAAGATGGAAAATGTTTCAAAAAATTTTTTTATAAAAAAGTTATTTTTTTTCACAAATTATCATTGATTTAGTGAATTAATAAAAAAGAATTACGGTCTAGGAGATGCTATTAAAAATCGGATGTTTTTTAAAACAGAGACAAAGATAATTATCTCTTTATTGTGCTATCTTTGCAGGAAGCTTGTTTTGCATACTTGCTGCAAGTTTGATTTGCAAAGAGGTGGCGCTACTTGTCACATCGAACTTGCTACAAGTTCGATTCAAGTTTGACGCGTCAAATTTTGCCATGACAAGTCAAAATCAAACTTGCTGCAAACTTACGTGCTATCTGGGTAGAGTATTGATTGAAAATCAAATACAAGATTCGCAACAAAAAATCACGAGCATATTTTTACGATGAGAATAACACTCAATTTTTTTTTCACAGAACAAATAGATAATCCAAATGTGAGAGCTGTTTTATGGTTAACTTCATTAGCTGAATCCGGCCCGCCTTTTATATACAGTAAAACAAAATGACTATGTAAACATTATTATTCAAATGAACATTTTTTAAAATACTTTTTCACAAATATCATTCAGTATTGTTTAATAAAGTGTTATTTTATTTTCATGCTGCCATCTATCGAGCATAAGAATAACTTCACCTTAAAATATTGATCAATACAGATAAATGTAAAAAATCAAAATATCATGTGCATTGTATTGTATAGTATGATATAATATTCAGCATCTTAAAGAATAATTAATAAAACCTCTAATCGAGTGATATCCTGAGTTAAAATGAAGATTTTTATAAATAAACATTGTTTTTATATTATTTGTGAAAATTTTTTATCTCGGAAATTCTGATACATACAATACAATATCAGAAGGTTCATGAAGTTACTACCTCGCAGTAGAAATAGGTCCACAGTTCAGGATTTTTCTAGAAAATTCCCTTTGTCGCCAAGTCGCCAAAATGGTCGCCAATATAAGCAGGCCAGGGAAACAACTTTATAGCTTTGTGACAATATATATGTGAAGAAGCAATGGCTCAAAAGCGTTACAAGCTAGATAAATGAAATTTGGTATGTGATCTTGCAATCAAAATTGTAGATCTGTATAAAATTTTCGGCTTATACGGTCCACGGGAAGCGGTTCTGTTCCAAAACGCATACTCGATTCCCTTTGCTATAAGACGACGCTAAACGCAAAACGCGCCATATAGAGGAATTTGCGAGAAAATCGAGCAAAGAATCTCATTGGTTAGCTCAATAAAATGTATACTTGTTGCATTCAAAAATTTTGGCTACTCTTCTAATTACATTTTCCTCACATATTTGGAGTGAAAATAAATGACTCAAAAATTTAATATTTGTTACACTACAAAGGTCTCCCACCTGGGGGCACCACGAGTACGCAGATGAGAAGTCATCGGATAAGTAAGCGGGTTCTCGTTCCTGGACGTGGGTAAAGTAAGGATGGGGGCTGAGTTACCCCTCACATATGACGATACGTACCTCCTTCGGGAAGGACCAGGCCGTGGCCGCAGTGGCGGCGACTCGGAGGGGAGCAGTCGCTTCCCCACTTTTTGAGGAAAAAAGTAAATTTTTATTTTATTTTAGCTGCCTAAAAATGGGAATTATAAAAAAACAACAGTGTCGGGGAAAAGATAGCTAATTTTGTAACAAAATTTTACTGTCTACTCCATCTACTCCGGGGTACTTTTGGGTGTCTATAAATTTTTGCTCCTCGCCCCCCCCCCATTTTTGCCACTGCGTGCCCGGTGCTGGCCGTTAGGACTCCGACCTCAATATGCGAACTGTTGCAGCGATCGTTCCTCAAGGATCCCATGAATAATAATATGAACCATATGTAGGACTATTTTTGTAGGAAATTTAATGTAGTTTAATTTTATACTTAGTTTAGTTTTAAGTTTTTTTCGCTAGGATCCATAGTTTTCGAGATATTTAAGAAAAACTGAGAAATCCCCCCCTTTAAACCTCCTTGTACCACCTGCGTACCCTCCACCAGCGGGGTCTTTTAGTATGTCGTTTAGGGCACTCTCCCCAACAACTGTGCCGAATTTCAAAACTACACCATTGTTTAAATTTACGATTTATTGACTGGACTACGAGTAGAAGGAAACTTGTATTGGGGAACGGATGTGAGGGGAGGAAGGTAGCATAATTGTTCATCAAATGCGTTTGTTAACCCCCCCGCTCCGATACATAAAATAAAACCCTTGTATAATTATTATATAGGCATGCGGTTTTTATAAGGGTTGTTGATTCAGCACTTTTAATCGATTTTACAATTACAACAAGGAATTTTAGAAATATTAATTTTTAAATCCCCCCGTATCTGATAAACTATTGATACTACAATAAAAACGTAGGGCTGTTTTTGCACGAAATTGCATGTAGTTTCATTTTGTAATTGAGTGTTTTTCGATAGAACCCATAGCTTTCGAGATATTTAGGAAAAACTGAATACGCCCCCCTTTAAACCCCCTCTACCGCCCGCGCACCCCCCACTGGCGGGGACTTTTAGTATGTTGTTTAGGACGCTACCCCCAACAACTGTGCCAAATTTCAAAACTACATCATTTTTTTTTCTATTCGTCGATTTTTGGCCTTTGTTGACTGGACTATCAAAGATTCCGGGAGCTTAAGGTAGACAGGGTCGGAGCAACTCGGTTTCCGATTACAATGCAAAGGCGTATTCAATTAGAAATACAGAATAGAACGCCGTCTCTCAGCCCCGTACCCGTGACCAGACCGGCCACTGAACGGTTTGATGGGCAAGACAAGGGAATTTTATTTAAGAAAAAAAGAAAAAGAAAAACAAGCAAAAAGAAAGAAATATTTACACTATGTAACAGCAGAGGCATTTTCACTTTCACACTATTAGTTCGTAATAGACTTCTTTTCTTTAGATGTTGTTATACCTTTCTTTTACTTGAAGGGGGGGGGGATGTCCGGTAATTTGGAGCTTGTTGGTTCAGCTCGCGACTTAGAAATACAGGGTGTTCATAAACTATTGGATAAAATAAAAATACTAATAATTAGTCCAGTCAAATTGTCATAAATGGTTACATTAATTAGGGTAGTTCCGATTTTTTGATATGCTGTATGGGTTGGTACATTGTTGAAAAATCCAAGTTTTCCAATTCCCCCCACCACCGCGGGCGCCGCCATCTTGAAAAAACCGTTCAATTTTTGTACTTTTCCCTGTTTTTACAAAATATCTCCTAAAGTATTGGTCTGACAAAAAAACTCGTTTGCACTTTTATTAAACTAGAGAACATTGTCTACAATTTGAGACGAAAATGAAATTTGTAGCTTTAATACTTATCGAGATAGACCTCTTTGAAGTTTGAGAATTTTTCTCAAAAATGTAAAAATTACAGACTTTTGGTCAGTGATTGCTTGATAGCGAGTAAATGGTGAATCCTACACTAAAGTTTGACATAACAATTATAGTAGAGGTAAATAGCTCACACACACACACACACAAGTTTAAGACCAAGCTTATTCTTCTAGATAGTTAAGACTAAAAGATACAATCTTTTGAATATTTGTGTAGTTTTTTTAGGAAAACACGTGATAACTTAATACTGACAAAATCAATATATTTATTAAAAAAAAAAAAGGTCCATAGATTGTTAAGTTTGTATATCACATATATTCAGTGGAATGCTCATTCGATGGACCTTTGGAATAATACATCTCCAAAACATTTGTTTTGAAATTGAAAAATTCTGTGATGTAAAATTAACATGATCAGAACATGTTGACACGAGGCCTTCTCGAATAGCCCGGGATGAAGATGCAGCAAAGCTCTCTCAGTGGCTTTCTGAACACAATCCATTCCCTAAAATTGATGTGATAATGTCAATAGATTCAGGAATTGTGGGAGGTAATGAAGTAAACTGCCACTTGTCAGAAGAGATTGGGAGAGATATGATTTCAAAAATGATGGGGAAAAAAATTCGAAAATGTGAAATTCAAACGGAAGGGCAAAGTAGTGACACTTGCTTCTATTAACAGTTCCGTCAAAATTTGTAACATCAGCATTATTGTGGATCCCCATATACTTTTTCACAGGTTATGCATAGCAAAGCAGTCAAATGACGATTTAAAAGCATTTTTCAAATTCGAACTGTCACCTTTTCCTATCTTGTTATTCACAGGAGAGAGCATGCGTAAGGGAACAAAATCTTCATTATATACATCATTCTCACCCATTACAGAGGATGTAAAACCTGAAGGATCCCAGTATGTCGAAGTTGATGGCGGCCATTTACTGCACAAAATTGTGTGGCGACAACAAGCTACATTTGGAGCAATAGCAGACAGATATGTTCAATACTTGAATAATAAATACGGTCAAGATATAGCTGTAATTTTTTATGGTTTCCCTGATGATGACAAAAAGAGCACCAAAAATTGTGAACGACTTCGACGGGCAGCCCATTTTTCTCCTGATGTAATGTTTCATGAAGAAACAGTGTTACAATATACAAAAGAAAAGCTCCTTGCAAATGAATGTAATAAGAAACGTTTTATAGAACTGCTCAAGAAGGCTTTGCAAAAAGCTAATATCTGCGTGCAGCAGGCAGTTGAAGATGCTGACCTCACGATTGTGAACACTGCCATTTCTGTTGCTCCTCAATATGACTATGTACGTGTAGTTGGTGAGGACATTGACCTTCTAATTCTCCTAACTGCATTGGCATCGACACACAGTAATGTTTTTTTTCCAAAAGTGTGAAAGAGGGAAAACGCCAGATAGTTATTACTCAACCACATCATTTAATCATAAATTCTCGAATGAACTTTTGTTTATTTATGCTATCAGTGGTTGTGATATCACATCTGCGCTGTTTGTCCAAGGTAAAAACAAATTTATTAGTTTATTTTTGAAACATGAAGAACTTTTGAATAGAGTAACAACATTCCTTAATCCTCAAGCAACAACAGAGCAAATAACAGAAGCAGGGGGAAATGTTCTTGTTGCTTTGTATGGTGGAGATCCAGCAACTCAAAACCTTGATGAACTAAGGTACCACTCATTTGTTAAAGCTGCAGCTAAAACTAAATTTAACCTCGCTAGATTGCCACCAACTACCGATGCTGCTCAACTGCATGCCATGAGAAGTTACCACCAGGTGCAAACATGGTTGGGAAACGAAAAAGATCCCTTGAAATGGGGCTGGACGCACACTCCATCAGGCCTCTTCCCTAAGAAATCAGAGAAGGATCCAACACCAGAGTCCCTCCTTCAATGCATTTCCTGTACTTGCAAAAAAGGTTGCACGAATGCATGTGGATGCAGGAAAGCAGATCTGCATTGTTATTTACTATGCAAACATTGCATTGGACAGTCTTGCGAAAATCCAATGCCAGTCATTTTAGACAACGAGTCTGAAGAGGGAGATGCTCCAGCACCAATTGACATGGTTGATGAACAACTGGAGTGTGAAGACATTGAATTGTAAATAGTATAATGTTACTATGTGCGGAATGGGAGCCAAAACAACGAGGGACATGGCGCGGGCCCTTCAAAAGGTATGAAAATGTAAAGTTGTGGTTCAGCAGACATTTTTTTTTCATGAAATTTTTGTGTGGTGCATAATTTATTTATAATTATATATATATATATCTCATTTATTTATTTACTTACATATTTATTGATATATAATCCACAGAACTACTGAATATATGTGATATACAAACTTAACAATCTATGAACCTTTTTGTTTTTTAATAAATACATTGATTTTGTCAGTATTAAGTTATTACGTGTTTTCC
Source organism: Araneus ventricosus (assembly GCA_013235015.1). NCBI lineage: Eukaryota > Metazoa > Arthropoda > Arachnida > Araneae > Araneidae > Araneus > Araneus ventricosus. Next base: position 238,018 of record BGPR01001424.1, read on the forward strand.
TAAAAAAATACACAAATATTCAAAAGATTGTATCTTTTAGTCTAAACCAGCTAGAAGAATAAGCTTGGTCTTAAACTTGAGCTATTTACCTCTACTATAATTGTTATGTCAAACTTTAGTGTAGGATTCACCATTTACTCGCTATCAAGCAATCACTGACCAAAAGTCTGTATTTTTTATATTTTTGAGAAAAATTCTCAAACTTCAAAGAGGTCTATCTCCATAAGTATTAAAGCTACAAATTTCATTTTTGTCTCAAATTGTGGAGAATGTTCTCTAGTTTAATAAAATTGCAAACGTGTTTTTTGTCAGACCAATATTTTAGGAGATATTTTGTAAAAACAGGGAAAAGTCCAAAAATTGAGCGGTTTTTTCAAGATAGCGGCGCCCGCGGTGGTGGGGGGAATTGGAAAACTTGGATTTTTCAACACTGTACCAACCCATACAACATATCAAAAAATCGGAACTACCCTAATTAATGTAACCATTCGAGTTTTTTTGTTACAATTTGACTGGACTAAATGTTACAATTACGTTTTTTTTAAACGAGAGCGTATTTAAAAAAGTTTTCTTTTTTCAGATAGGTAATGCGCCGTTACGTTGGGGTAGGGGGTCGTAAATTATTGGACATCTCCCATTATCTACGAAACTATTAAAGCTAGAAGAAAAATAAAAGCATATATTTGTAGGATGGGTATTAGACCCATGGATATTAGAATGGCGCTTTGCGAATTTAGATTTAGTATATTTTTCTAGAAAGCATTCTCGCCCAATCACGAAGCATTTTTTTCTAAATAAATGTTCTATCCTCTTCTTTATGAATTGCAACTATACGCAAGAAAAGAACCTTGTTTACGAAGGTTTTCTTCATTTCAGGTTCCCATTCACGTTGGGTGAAGATATTGTACTCATTTTTATTTATAGCATTGGGAATGCCTCTAGAAAATGAAGATAATGTAGAGCCAAAATGTGCAAACTTTGATGATCCGCGCGCAGCTTCTCACCAGGGATGCCCGATTCACGAGACTGAACAGCAAAATCTGGCAAGGAAAGACTCAATGCCTCACTTATCCAAGAAAACTAGCAAAGTAGAAAATTTTGAAATCGAGGCCACACTCAGTACAGAGAGAGAGAGAGAAGACCAACCTCCACCTAAAGAAAAAATTCTCATAGAAAAACAAGAAAATATAGATGAAATTGCAGGCCTAATGAAGTTACCCAATGAACAACGGAAAATATTTGTATCAACTGAAAGATTAAGGGAAATTTTAAAAAAAGAATTCCCTGTTTCATTCTAGCCGAAGCACTTTTTCCAAATGACATCCTCTGACTCTTGACTCACTTTCTCACCCGATTAGCAAAATTCTGGCCATCGATAAGTCCACAAAGAAGATCTAAGACATAATACCTTTTCTTTTTTAACCCCTAATATTGAGTTTTCAAGTTTTTGATAAATATTATTAAATATAGTCTGAATACGAATACACATTTTACTAATTCACTCTCTGTTTATTGCACAGTATCATGTGTAATGTAGTGTTGCAAAATGTCTTAATGTAGTGTATGGTGTAAACAGTCCAACACGCAGGATAATGGAGAATGAAGGTTTATTTACAAATATGCAGGAAAACACGTAGCACAGGTACAGGAAACAATAGTCCTTGCTCAGATTACCAATGTAAATAGACAACAATTCACAGGTAATGACAGTTCAGCGCTTTGATATCTAACAGCGCAAACAGTCAGCAAATAACTAGTCTCGACAATAACAGCTCAGCTCACCAGCTGATTAGCTCACACAGCAGATAGAACTCCGAAGACGTTTACGCTTCACAGTAACCAGTCGTTCAAAGACGCTGTTGTGGTCCAAACGCGGTCTTATATACTCTCCCCGTTAGGCCGTGACGTCACATAGAATTTTCATGAAAATCCTAGATCTCGGCCCCTAATAGAAATATCTAGAAAAGGGTTGCATTTTCGAGAATAATCTATTTGTCGCCAAGTCGCCAAAATGGTCGCCAAGTGTGTCGCCAAGGTCATGCGTGCCACGAGAGTCGCTGAGGTCACTCCATGCTTCACCTTGTAAAACCCTCTTCCCAACCATAAGACCTGCACTGCTGGGAAGCGACTTTCCATGACTGTAACAGTAGTCTCGCTATGCCACTTTTAGGAGCAAGGTAGATAATAGGCTCCACAGTTCAGGATCTCCCTACAATTGTTCTTACGATGGTCCTATTTATTGTATGTATTCATGCACTCGTTGCCACTCCGTCTAGTGAAATGTCTATGAAAATTAGGTAATGTGGAAATCAAAGAATATAGAGCACGGCAATCAAACTGACGTCAGTGAACAGGTAATTGTTGATTTTTAAAGTCATAATTTTTTCTTTCTTTTTTAATAATATCTTTCAAGGTTATTACCGAAAAATAACATATCAAATCGTTAATGGCACAGAGGTCCCCAACCTGTGGACACGTACCCCTGGGGGTACACAAAGGACCAGTTGGGGGTACGCGAACGTAATGTCGGTAATGACAGACACAAGAAAACATAAGCGACTGAAAATGTTACATAATTTTGTTTCCCCGAGGTCGTGTAAAAAGTAAACGGGAAAGTTGTACAAGCTCTAACGCCTACCCTCAAAAGAAAAAAAAAAGCAAAAGGAAGTAATTTTTAGCTATCCTTATAGGTTGATGCGAAATTATTACAATACTGGTTTCATCTGTTTTGGCGTTGTTGTAAAAATGGAATAAAATGCAAAATCAAAAATAAGTCCTGCAAATGTTATAAATTCCATTCGCTCACATAGGCCAATAACATTATTGATAAAAACTTCTTTGAATAGGCGTATATTTGGAGGGGGGATTCGACAATAGGGGGTTCGCGAAAATAAGAAGACTAATCAAGGGGTGTTGGAGGGAAAAAAGTTTGGGGACCCGTGTTCCAGAAGGTTACAGCAAGAGAAAATGTCTTATTGCATGATATGTAGGCACAATAATTTTTGAGTACATGTTATAACAGACATTCTTATCTGTAAGTACAAGCAGCAAAGGGGAGACCCTCCCGATTTCTTCTAACTATTAACTCGGGTACTGTCACTAATTTAAATTATCATGTATTCCCCCTCCCCCTTATGTCTACATAAAGAATTAATTGCATATTTATCAGGCGTCTGATAATCATCAAAAAACAACGTATCTTTAGCTTGCAACCTCTCGAATACAAACCGACGCCCAAAATTCAGTTACAACGTATTACAACCTCTTCCACATCCATTACCACCCTACCTACGAAGCATGAAACAAAGCAAAACTTCAATGAGAATAAGATTCCGTCTTCAGATAAGAGAAACAAAACATCGTTTGGGACAACCATCAACGGATTTTAAATCCCTTCAAAGAGCCCGGAGGTTCGTCACGTCGCAGGGTAAACGGTCGAACGACCTGTTGAACAAGAAAGAAATTGCCATCAGTTGAGGCGCAAAAACAATATGTCACCTTCTGTCATCCGTCGCGGAAAACAATGGCCGAAAAATCGCATCTGCGTGTGAGCGTTACTTGCTGCTGCTTCTTCTTCGAGAGTACCCTCGGGCTACGATTGTCTTTGGCTCCGGCCATAAAGATAATGAGAAAAACTCGTGAGGATGTGTTATGAATTCTTATTATAACCCTGCCTTTTTTTTTGCTTCTCTCTCTTAGTTCACAGAGGTAAGTTAAGTGTATAAAGGGGAGTCGGGATTTTTCTCGGAGGATTATATGAGGACATCGTTGGGATGTGGCACGGAGCTTGGCGCAGTTGGCGACGCTGTGGGAACCGTGGGCTGCGATGTGGCACTTTTTTGTTTTAATTCAGAAGCGGACTTGAATGTAAATTCGTCTTTTGTTTATGTTTTGACCCAGTTGGAGAATGGCATTGAGCTATGATAAGCGACGTTTCGGACAGGAAATGATAGATGTTTTATATCATTTTTAATTTATGTTTAATGCATATTAAATACGTTTTTGCATGGTTCAAGGCGTGAAGATAATATAAAAGAGAAGTGTTTCATTTCATTCACATTGTATTGTATCGAAGTTTTACAAATATAGAAACTTATTTCAGAATCTAAGCAAGCGTTGGCGTCTTTAGTGTAATAATTAATTCAAATATAAATTTCAAGATCAGGTATTAAGCAGCAACGTCTCTTAATTTTTGTTGAAGAAATTATCTTGAGAAGATATGGAAGATGTAGATTGTTAGAATGCAAAATACATCGAATGGGTCACTCGTCACTATGCCCCTGTATGATGGTATTTTTTTAAAAAAAAATTCTGGTGTTTTAACTAAATAGTCATGATCTAAATAAAGTTGTTAAACTGATTAAAACTTCTATATTTTAAATAAAACAATGATTTTCCTAAAATAAATTTTTTAATTGTATTTTTGAATAAAAGAGGCTTACATTTTAAAGAAAAGCCGTCAAAAAAGATATTGTAATGTTGAGCAATGACAGTAACACTCGTTTCAATTTCAGTTCTAAAAAATAATGAAAACTTATTTATTAATAAATAAGGTAGAATTTTGGTTATTAAAAAAAAGACCAGAAAAGTTAAAACTGGTCCGTTAAGCATACACAGCCGATGTTTAAAAAAATGGGTTGTGGTGGTGGTGGTGGGGAGCCAGATTTCTTTCTCTTTTTTTCTTTTTTTTTGGCATGAAAACAGAAGTTGTCAGAGAGGTTATTTGTTAGAGAACTTATAGAAATATATCAGTTTCAAATGCGCATTCGATTTGTTATCTTAACATTTATTTTTGAAGCTCTTCGGACGTCGTTGTGTATGGACATCGTATGCTATTTCGAATTCCAAAATGGAACATTAATTAAATAAAGTCAACTCAGTATAAATTTCAACACCACACCGATGTGAAAATGTTTAACTCTCGCCCAAATTTCATATAAACTAGAAAATAAAGTGTGAGGTAAGCAAACATCGCAGATTTTGTGTATAATGTGGATTTGAATCACTTGCCAGAATTCTAGGAATTAAGTTTTGCCTCTGAATTTTCAAGGGTTTTTATTAATTTTCACAAACTTATTATTCAAAATGTTTTCCGCATTCAGTTTTCTGATTGAGAAGGGTTTATTTGATTAATATCCCATCTTGAAATTATATGGCAGCCACTAAGAGGGTGACACTTGATACAGCATCCCACTTTATGTTATAATTTCTAAATATTGCCTTAGCGTGAACATTTAATCAAGAATAGCTTCTTACAGACCTTATCCTGCACAGGTTTCGAACATTTTTTATTCTTACATCTGAGGACGGATAACAAAATTGAACCAAGCACAGAGTATATCGCTACACAAATCATTACATCAACGGTATATAGTGATAGTCAAGTGCATTGACATAGCTTAGCAATCTCAAAATACAGCAATAGTAATATATACAGAGCACATTTATTACACACATGCGCAGCAGACAACAGCGCTCGCAGCGCCATCCTTGGTAACTAATTAGGGCTTAGTTGCAGCATCTTCACAACGCATCAATGTGAGGGCTTTTGACTTCTGATACATTTAAGTGTCCCACACAGACACAACCCCATAACAAAGCAGATCTTTGTTGGAATTGGATCTCAAATCCTCCATCTTCCAATGTCGGGGCGTATAAACTACATGACGCCGGAGGATTTTGCTTTATATGTTGAATTTAAAGCAAATTACAAAGTACTTAGAATAAGAACCATCAACTTCTTTCAAAACCAGCGACAGAGTTTTCTCCTGGACTTTCTTTTATATTAACAGAATATGGCACGTTTTGTGCTTCATAGTATGAAGAAAGCTGAATATGGATTTTGGCTGTCTTCTTTCCCATCGATATGATCCAAAATTCGATACAGATCTACAATTCTAATGATAAATCTACATG
>BGPR01001425.1:0-68088 GCA_013235015.1 Araneus ventricosus
CCTAGAATGAGTCTAGTCATACCATTTTGTTGTTGTGAAACCTTGCAGCTTTTATTTAACATCGCAGGTTGTTATTCACTGATAAGTCACAGATCAACTCGAAGCATCAAAATTCCTATGATAAAATTTAGAAATTGACTCCAACGAAATCCTTAAGGCAATTAACGCTGTCTGAAGTAGTCTAAAAGTTTGTAATTTACAAGAAAGCAAATAGTGAGATCAGACCTGTAAAGCGTGCACGACCCAATTTGCATTAAAGGAATGGTTAAACGTAAAGAAGTTCTTTAACCTTTTCAGCTAAGACACGATCGTATTGTGTTACTATATCTAGAACGAATTCTCTTGTAGGAATTATTTTGCGTCGAATATGTTTGTTTGCGCAAATCAAAGACGTGCGAGATACTATTTGCACAGCTTTGGGTTCTTTAAAGAGCAATCTTTGTTTTACGAGTAACATTTTCATTATTTTATGTTCCCATAACGTGATAGTGCTGGAGGTATTGATATCACAGAAAAAATATTTTTTCTTATCAATTTCGGTAATCTATACGAGGAGGCCTTAATTAATTAATTAGTTAATATTCTCTTGAAGGATCTGGAAAACCCTTACAGAAAGTAATTATTATTTAAAAGTGACTTCACTAATTTAAGTTCTCTTTCTATCAGTGATAATATTGTTTAATTTTTTATGTGAAAAAAATGCTCATCTGTTGTTTATTGTGCAATGTTATATTGGTATAACATTAAATTTTAAAATGTAGGAAGTTAAAGAAATTTTTATTATTCGGTCGTTTGTGACAAGTTTTCATGTTTGAATTTCTTTGGTTTTTTTTCTGTTGGTATGGAATATTATCCACTTCTTTGTTCTTATTACATACATGACAAAAAGAATTAGTGTCAAATACTTTTTAAATAATTAGAATAAAGGCAGAATATTTATTTCCTTGTTAAAGTTTTTTAATTAAATTGTGAAAAAATCCGGTACATAATTCTAAATTTAAAAACTTATTAAATAATGGTAATTTTTGTGCTATGGAACTGAATACAGAAGTGTGTGTAATTGCTTCATATTGTGGTAGAAGGATCATTTTCCAGAATTTTCTTTTAATATGAAATTATAATAAGGAATGAAATTATTTTTTCGAACTCAAAATCTGTAAAAGTGATATTTTCATTCTCATCAATTAAAGCAAAATCCAACGCCCGATTATAAGATTATAATTTGCTGTAACTCACCACTGCTGAAAATTCTGAAAAAATATTTCTATGTTTGAAGATTCTTAATTCTATATTGCAAAGTCATTAATGTTTCCATTACATCCATTTTTGTCTGCTTCTTATTAATATTAAATAATCGAGCAATTTAATTATCTACTTATTTTATTTTTTCAAGAAGTTAAGATTTGGTAAACCAATTTCAATCAGTAATCTTAACTAATTAAAATATAAACTTTAATTTGATAATTAGTTTTAAAACTAATTTGCCTTGGATTTCTTAATTTTAATATAAACATTAAGTTGATAATTAGTTTTAAAAATAGTTTACCTTGGATTTCTTAATTTTAATATAAACATTAAGTTGATAATTAGTTTAAAAAATAATTTACCTCGGATTTCTTAATTTTAATGTAATCATTAAGTTGATAATTAGTTTTAAAAATAATTTATTCTGGATTTCTTACACTATTCTATATATTACTCAAATTATTTTATTACCCAAATTTGGCTAAAATTTAAAAAATTGTCTACGGTAGGATTCAATCTCTTAGAGTTATCTTAAAAATTCCGGTATCTGAAGTTTCCGCATCTAAACTATATTGTGACTTTACTATCTCTTCTCTAATTAGCTCTAAGTCATGAGACGGACCAATTTAAAGTAAATATAGTTTATCTAAGCTGACAGTATAGATGAGACATGTTGACTCTCCCTAATAAATGAGGACTTTAATCTCTCTAATTTGAAACCTTTCGCCCAGGATTATTTTCAGAAAGAGAAGCCTATTCATTGGAGTATAATAGCTATTCCAACCTAAAAATAGTGACTTTCAATAATGTTGAGAGAAGTTAGTCTCTGTAAGTATTAACCGCGTGGAAATTGGAAGGCCAGGCTAATATTAGTGTGGTAAGCCTTCTTTAACAAAGTCCAGAAATTATGTATTAAATCCAAAGCCTTTTAAGTTATCTGGACCACATATGTTAATTTAAATATTTTTATCAACAATATTAAAAGCTGGATTCTAAAATTATGTTTCTTGAAAATTTCTGTAAATTCCCTCAAGGAGATGATTTTGTTCTTTTACTATTTATTGTATAAAAAGCTTATATGCACGTTTGCTATTAAAGGTCTTGATGCTCTATTTAAAGCATTATCTTAAAAATATTTGAGTGCACAGTTAATAAATAATTCAGTGCATATTTTAGACAGGCAACTTTTAAATTTACAGTAATTTTAATCTTTGCAGATGCTTAGGAAAATATCAAAAATCTTTCTTCTATAAAATTATTATTTTAAACTATAAAATATGCATTACATAAAGTATTTGAAGCGTTCAAAATTTACTCAGTTCAAAGTTTTGGTAACCAAATTTTAGATAAAGAACGCCTTATTTGCTCTGAAATCACTCAGACTACGGAAAATATGGTCATTTTATTTCATGATATTCATTTAAGGGAATATACGACTCGTAAACCTCGAAAAAATAGGACAAAAACTGTCACATTCGATACATTGTATCTCTGAAACTATGCATTTCACAGACTCGCTTTTCTACTAGAATAATATCTATTCTTTCTGTTATAGTACACGGAATTTGAAACCTTAATATTTGTATGTATTTATTTGAAAGAGTAATAAATATGGGAATAATTTTTTTAGATAAAATGAGATAGTCACCTTGCGCGCATGATTATGGATAAAATATTGATCTAAACACAATATTTTGGTTATTTCAGAAATCCAAACAGTCTGTGTAAGAAATTAAACCATTTCTATTTTATATACCAATTTAAAATAAAGTGTTAAAAATAGTTAAAATTTCAGCGTTTATCCCCCCACTCACAAATCCTCTTTGGAGAGAAAATGTACAAAATTGTGATTCAATTTATAGAACAGAGCGTTATACATATTCAATGAAAATTTTATCTAAAAATATCGATAGTTCTTGAGATATAGTGAATGCAATATAAAAATAAAAATCCATTTTTAGATATAGCGGTTTAAAGCACTTTTCAATGTTTACGTTGAACAGCTGATACATTTCCCTTCATAACTTTCATAATTACTGGAATTTTTTAAAGCTGATTGTTTTATAAATTGCTCAGAAATAACTGGTGAATAATATATATTTTTTTCATAAAATCGAAACTTTTCGAGACTTAACAGTCGTATGTCTCCTTAACCATTTAACTAATTTTCCTCCGCGTCACCTTCCAAATTATTACATTAATTTTAATCTATAAATTCATTTATATACGTGATAATTCGATAAAGAATAACATGGAAATCTGAAACAGCCTAAGAAATCTATCAATTATTATCTGAATAAAAAAACTGATACGTTTCCAAAACAGAAAGCGACATCTAATTAGACAGAATAGGAAACAAGAGAGTATAGCTGTTAAAAAACATAAAAAGATAATTATCTTGATGACTATTGAGCCTCTGACTGCCGAATTTTTTTAAATCGTTATTTCGATGCAACGTTCACAAACATGTTCAAATACCTTTGAACCAAGCGAATTGTTATTCATGTGCAAGGCTTTATTAGTATAATACGATACGACGCTGTAGTAGTACTGAGTAAACGCTAAGGCTTGCGAAAATCGCAGGATGAAGCAGAAAATAGACTTGCTTCCAACCCGCGGAAATAGCGAGATAAGCATTCAGAGAATTAATCACAGCGAGAAATGCAGTAAAATCTTGATAAAGAAATCATAGTCCGTTAAAAATTTATTAAATTGAAAAATAGATTCTTTGCCAAAAAATGAATGTTAGCGCCCTTCACAATCCTAATTATACCTAAGTAATAATGTTGTAACAAGTTACAAACCTCTAAAAGGAATTGGTCTGACAAATGAAAGCGTTTATTTCCTGCTTTTGAAATTACTGCCAGCAGCATCTCGACAGTTTAATAGCATTGCCAAAATTATATCTATAAAAAAAATTAGTTGACTAGCTATTGGAATACTGCATGCGATTTGTATGTTCACAGTGCAGACAGATTATAGTATTCAAGGAAACTTACTTTGTTGTAACAAAAATGTTTCAAAAATCCGAACTTTGTTAGTAAAATTGCTGTTTTAAAATAAGGAGCAATACACTTTAAGAATTTCAGTTTGTGTCATCCATAGGATATTCATTTTTATCATTATTGTATCGGAACTAAATTGCTGTTTTGCGAACTTTTAATACAAGATTGCATTTAAAAGCAATTATTTAATTGTATTTCATGAATCGGGTTTAGACGGTATTTCAAAGGATAATAAACTGAAAAATTAACTTATTAATGTTCAAATCATGTTGAATCATAAGCAAAATATTACAAAGTAATGATTATAGAAAAGATATATGATAATAATTTTAAAATATAAATACAAAAAAATGCGTGGTAGTGATTTTGAAGTGTAGTACTTTATATAAATTACTGTGAATTGTGTTACATACTAATGAATTTAAAAAATTCTAAACACATCGAGGCACATTGTTTTGAAATAAAAAAAAATCGTACCTCCTTTCCTACATTTTAACAAAATATTTAACTTTAATTAAAATTAACTTAACCTTTGTTTACTAATAATGAAGTTAATTCATGTTGGCGTGATTCATACCAATGCGCTGAGCAAGAAGAGGGCATAAGGAAGGAAGAGGATTATACCAATGCGCTGAGCAAGAAGAGGGCATAAGGAAGGAAGAGGATTACAGAGAACATAACTTCATAGCAAAGAATAAGACAGAGTGTGATCAGATGTCAGATAACGTACACGGTAACGTTTGTTAGGTGACGGTGATGTCATGCGAAGTGAGTCAATTTTTTTTTTTAAATGTTTTCTGTTTGATCATCAGCGGACATCAGCTATCTATTAATCTGCTCTGTTGTGTTTTATTCTTAGTAACTTGGATTATTTTTTTATGCTGATTCATAAGCTAACTGTTATTGTATTGAATTTTAACGTATTTAATTATTTCTTTATTTTTTCTAAAATTTTCGAATGAACGATAAGAGTCATTTTCATAGCAGACCTATTGAATTATTTTATATAAATCATAAAACTGCTGAACTTTAGTACAGTTTTCTTTGCAAAAAGAAAAAGAATGGATCGATTATATTACAATTTTCTAAAATAATGCATATCAAAGCGATTATTAACCATCATTATTTTCTTTCAATTTCTCCTAGTAGATGCGGACATGGAAGTCGTGGAATGAACTGATTAATTACTTTAATTACACATGTCTCATATTTCCTTTCCAAACTTTTGCATCTGCAATCATCTTGGATGGTGGAATTATATTTTCTCAAATATCCCTTTGATTAGAATTAATGTTTTAGTATAACGTAGTGAATTTATTTTAAGTAAAATATAATAAGTTAAATAAGTCAGAGTTGGAAGAATTTCAAATTCCCTAGGTAGGGAAGCCACTTAACTTGAATTAAAATTCTAACAATTTTAATACACAATTTTATTTGTACACATATTTTGCCAATTAATAAATTCCTTAATCTTGCTTTCTTTTTTCTTACATTTTTGTTTACGTTTATAAATTTACTTCATTATTTTAGCTTCTTTCATTATCTATTTAAAAAGAAAACTCCAAGCCCTTGAATGCCGGGTAGCCAGATGAGAAGTAGATTCTAGTAAATCAAATGTGTCCGTCTATTTTTCTAGAGCATCCATGTTTCAGTCTAAATTTCTCCTTTTATGCCCCTTTCTGAACCTACGAAAGAAAAAAATGGTTTTTTTTATTAATACAGTGCAACCCGGTTAACAGAATTAAAGGGGGGGAAGCCGTTTAGGATAACGATTTTTTCGGTTAAGCCGTGAACATCTATTGCTATTGTTATCTAATTACAGTATGTAGTTCTGAAATTTTTTGAGTGTAAAACGAATTCAAATTATCTTTGTAAGCTGCACTCACATTCTTTATTCGAGTTAACCCTCCTTCGCCCCGGTGAGTTCTGGCGCAATGCGCCTGACAGGCACAGGTAAACAATATTGTAATTAATATTTTTAATACCCATTAATTTTCATTTTAGCATTCTAAAATTAATTACTGACCTACCTGGGAGGCTTAAAAGAAAAAAATTGAGATGTCGTTGAAAAAATGTCTCTCCATCGCGATTATTTCCATTACAGTACAGTACTTTTTTTTGGATTTACAATTTTCAGATTCAACCCGAGTTCGGTTAACCGTAGTTTTACTGTATCCCTGACAAACTGAATAATAAACAATTATATTGCAATTAATTGATGCAAGTGAGAAAATTTCTAATTTTCTGCAAAATAGCACAAAATATGAAATAAATCAAGTATAATAAGGCAAAAGATATCGTTTACTTGTCAGAGAAACAAATATCAGCCCTCAGACGAAAGATAATAAACTTAACAACAAAAGCAAAGTTGTCTTTCATCTTCTGAAATGATCAAATCCTTTTGTAAAGAACTTTCTCTGCGCATCAACTGAAGTAAGCATATTGCTCTCTTTCAAAGAGACGAAAGTGACTCAGACAGGAAAGCTTCTAAAGATTCTTCCCTAAGGCATTAGTGCAGATATTATTTTTCTTTTTGGTAAGTATACTTTTTTCTTGAAATGACCGATTTATACTATAGCTCATATTATTAGCAGAGAGATTAGCTTTTCTATGTGGAATACGAAAAAAAAGCTGTTCGATTGATTTCATTCAATACGAAGCTAATTCTGCCTTGCAATGGTATATATTTGTAGAACATTTTTTTCTGTTTCATTTATCTCTCCCTCTAACTATTATTTGGGACAACGGTTAGCATTCACTTGTTTATTAATATCCCGAAAAAATTAGCCTTCACAATTCTATGAAAATAACCTGAAAAAAAATTAGCATTCTTCCATTACAATAGCATTAAGTTCCCTTTTAACGAATTTAATCATGTCTATTTAGACGTTTAAATTATCGTTTCATTAGAATTAGAAAACACTTTCTCAATGGAAATGTTTAACTTTAAAGTTAAAAAAATGATGATTTATTGTGGATATACAATAGCTATTTTCAATCTACTAAATACACAATGGAAATAGTTTAAGTTAAAGCGCAAATAAATGTTGATATTTTGTGGATGTTAAACAGTTATTGTCAATCTACTCATTACATCTTCATTATTTAAGCTTTCATGACTCTATTGGTCAATACCATGAATTAATTGGCCAAACGAATTTCAATTATGAGAATATGCAGGACGACCCTGAACTTCGCCGAAAAACTTCCAAGGACGATCATATACGTCAAGATAAACAACGTTTTGTTGGGGTCTTAAACATAACAGGTGACTACAGGAGACTCTTTGCCTGTGAATTAAGTAAGAGAAAAGGATGCAACAAATGAATTGTACATCACAGGTTTAATAAAATACAAATTCACAAGAGATGAACATCGTATTTACATGGATAACAACAATAAATCGTGGACAGTACTCGAGATAGAATGATAAGTAAGACGTCATGTCAACAACAATCCCTTAGAGTATCTTAAAGTGAATGATCAATGCACTTACCGTTCAAATAGATGCGAACTTCGCATGTTGGTGCTCATGCTACTGCGTTATTGTGCTATTGTGGATTTGTATTCCATAAAACTGGGATGTATACTTTTCTTTTACTTAACTCACTGGCAATGAGCACCTGTCGATCGACCTTTGGGTTTACACCCCCATGTTCTAATGCAAAATTGTTTGTCTTGACCTCCGCGATCACCCCTAGAAGTTGATCGATCTAGTTCTGGATCATCCAGTACAAAAAAATGAATTGAATACATTTTTTTTACTCTTCAATAAAGTAAGGTATCTTCATTTTTTAAAAAAATTGACCTAATCGAATTTAGGCGTATTTCTTACATTTTTTCAAACATCTTCTGTTATTACAAATGCTTAGTTTCAGTATAGATGCAAATATAGTTTTTAATTTTAAGTGGTTTCGAACTTCTCGCCATTTTTGCTATCTATGGAGCGACATGACGAAATTACTTTGGTGTAACGCTTTGAAATTAAAACTACAGATATGCTTATAGATCAAAAGTAAAATTATCTTCCTATCTTTAATATAAATTCAATAAATCATAATCATATTATTCAACAAAAATTTATGATATAAATCGTATATTTTCATAAAACTTATTTTGATACAAATTTTTATCATCCTGTTTTAAGTTTGGTAAGCCTTTAAATATTTTAGTCAAAATAACTTATATTTTTGTGCGAATCAGATAGCTTATTCTTTCCAGTCCACGCAATGTTCAAATAAATTTTTGCCTAGACAAATATGTCCTCATTATCCGTTTTCTCATGTTTGCCGTTATGATGTCGTCACATTGCCCTTTGATATCATATGCTTTGTGTAAATTCAAATTTACACGTGATCTTTGAGTCTTATGCTTTTCACCTTTATAAAGGTCATTCAGGTCATCACTCATCGTCCCATGTCATCATGTATTTTGTTTCTAAGATTCAAAATCCCTTATTCAAGCTTTAGAAACAGCGCGCGTCATAAAACACGTAGATTATATAAGTACATTCTGTTATTCACTGAATATAGACATGTATATTTTATGTCTACATATTAACTTCTTGATTTGTACTTAATATGTCTAATTTGATTCTTATTTGCATAGGCCATATATTTCTCTTTTGTGCCAAAATTCTCCCAAAATTAAAATAAAAGTAGCTTTCACAGAAAAGTAAATTGGCATTAAATATAATATTTGTTTGAGAGTTATTTGGATTAGAATGAATAGCAATTTCTTTTTTGAGCAATAGTTAAATTAATATACTTTGACAAACAAAATAATTATTTTCACTTTTTATTGTAACTTTAAGTGAGATCACCTATTCCTACCCATATAACTAAAAATAACTAACTAAAAGAAGACGTATCTTCATCCCAATTCAGCTTTAAAGCTCATAATCTTTCAAATTAAAATTTTTTTTAAGCAAATATATTCTTAATGGCATAATAGGTGTCGATCAACATTTTTTCCATTTTCTGAAAGAATATCGTTTTTTCCCTCGAAAAATAATCTATCGGTTCCTGGTACAGCTTTTTTCAGCATCCAATTTCCTTCATTCTGCTGAAGATAAATCAATTTATTGATCTAAACCACATATCTGTTATAGAAAACAAATTTCAACTAGCAACCCGAAAGAAATTCAAAATAATCTCTGAAGATGGAAGCCGTAAAAATCCAACTCTTTAAGCATAGAAACTTTCGGTATTCTTCTAGCAGTAAAGTCTGTCATTAGCGTATATTTTTATGCTTTCCTCTCTATAAAGTTCGCCCACAAATGATCTCAAAACAGCGAAGGATTCCATGTCGTCGTTATTGCAAATTGCCCAATGTTATTCTTCAGCATTACATCAAAATTGTTGTTTCTTTCAAAATACCTAAGTCTTCGGCGACATGCATTGAATTCTTCAGATGATATTCATTGGCTTCCACTTCGCTATTTATTTGCTTCGATCGAAATTAATCTAATACAAACATGTTCTGTTGACATTAATTCCCGCAATGTTTGGATAAACCTTTCCCCGTTTTCAGATTTATGGTTCTGTTTGTGTCGAAACTCGGCTATATTGTAATGCTCGCGGAACATGGGATGTCATGTACTTGGCATTTTGTCTAACGATCTGAACTTGAGGAATGTTTGTCTAATTCGTTTTTATACTAAGTTGTTACCTGTTATACAGCTGAATGCATAAATTCGTGAAGCGAGCTAAGCATTGTCAAACTTTATATATAAAATTTCTTTTACATAAAACAAGGTTCTCGGAAATGCTACAAACCGTCGGGAAAATCGGCAATTGTTTCGATTTATTCAAGTATTGAATAAATCGAAATCGATGCCTAAGATTCAAATAAGTAAGATAAGATAAGTGATTGCCTAAGATTCGACAAACTTGGATCTGAATTTTTCCCCTTGTGTTCGGGTGGATTTCAACCGAACGATTAGAATTTCTCTCCTTTACAGAATCAATTTCCGGCAATCACTAATCTTTTTGCCGAAAGCATTACTCCTCTGTACATGTATCACCCTTTGTATGATAGCTAGAATTTTTTTCTTGTGAGACAACATATGAACAGGTAATTTCATGACCTGATGAAAAAAAACGATATATCTTATTTTTCAATGACTTTAGAACGAAGTAGGTGCTTTTCTATTAATGCCTAAAAAACTTGATATAATATGAGAATTTGGGTAAACGCAAAATGCAGGTTAACCCTTTATCAGGCCATTTTTTTCTACTAGTGGTATTATAAAATAACTTAGGCATTGAGATTAATTTAAGAAAAGTAATTCATTTAGCTTATTAGATGGCATTTTTTGTTAATTAATTTTATTAATTAATAATTAATTAAACCATGTCAAAACACTTCGTTATTGTTTGGGATAAGAAACTGGAACATCCCTGTTTTTGTTGCATCGAAAAATTTGGCGACAACTTACGCCAACCTTAAAAATGCGTTTACAAATTTATGAATTTGATGGGAAGTATATTCCCACGGCCTTATAAAGGGTTAAGTCACATGGCTGATCTGGATTAGTAATTTGTTTAAATATTTCTGATCTGTATTTTGAACATTTCACACCATTTTCCCCAGGCACTTTCTTATATTAAGATCAGCGCCTATAAAATGCAATTTCTTATGTAATAAACGTCACAATAACTCTAATCATTCGTTATTATGATGAAATTGATCAGAAGTGACTCATATCTGACACAAAATTAAAGTTTAAATGTTATGAGGCAAATAGTCTAGCTTTTTCAAAGGAATTCGCCCTCGTTTAATTCTTTAGGTTATTTGTAGAAACAAATACGTCGGAAGGTAACAAACTTATTGAAACTATTTGAGTTTATTCAATTTATTTTAAGAAATGAAATTTGAAATTAATTATAGGTAATAATTTTTACACGAACTCAAAATTTGTTTCGATTTCTAAAAACTAAATCACATAACTTAAAATGGGTACGTAAGGCCCTTTTAAGAATGCCTTGAAAATTTCCAAACCTAGTTGATAGTTTTTTACATAAAATATTAGTCTATTGTTTTATGAATATTATCTATTCTTTTCGTAATTAAAGAGACTCTTTGTATCTACTTGATGTAAAATCAAAGGATCGAATGAAAATACCTTGCAGCAAGCTGAGTAAATAAACTTTTCATATAATGGTAAAAGTATTTTTCCATGAATTCTAAAATTCCTTTTTTTAAATAAGAAACATCAAGTTGTTGTTTTTCTGTCAACAGATAAATTTCTTCAGGAAAAATAGTTTGCTAAAGTTTTAGCAAACTATTTTTCCTTAAAGTTATGCCATTTAAAAATTTCAAAATAAATAACTTTGATTATTGAAATTAGCTAAATAGGAGAAAGTATTATCCTATTTAGTTAATTTAAATTCTGTCTATCTCGGCAAGAAAATGCCTAGTTTTTATAAATCAATAACATGCATAATTATTTCACAAAAAGAAGTTTCCCATTTTTTTTTTAGATTAAACAAAATTACATAATTTAAAAATAAATAAGAGATTTCAAAATAAATAGCATTTGATTTAAAGTATTTTTTCTCATTTCCATATCTCATAATCACAAAGCACTGATATATGTAACTCTTTCGAGAAAAGTGGTTTGCTTTTGTTTCAAATTAAAATTATTTAAGCCGCGAGTGTGAAATTTGAAAATAAATAGCTAAAAATACTTTATATAAAATTTATTGTTTAAACTATCTCTTCGTGATATAGGGTGAATTCTAAATATCAATCATTGAAACAATTGTTGACAAAAAAGTTTTATCTGTTTTGCAGACTTTTATTGAACTTGACTTGTTTCATGATTGTATAGAAGGAAATACTTGGTTTTTCACTCTTTTTTGATGTTCTAGAGTTCTAAAATTTTGTACATTTGCGTAATCGCGATGACAGTATACTATTTTAATATATTCAGAACTTAATTATTATTTAATCGATAAATTGTAATTGAATTTGGATTCCTGGCAGTGAATTTGAGAAAAAAATTGATTACAACATTGTATAATATTTAAAATAATGAATTATGAAATATACCAAGCATTGAAGTATAGAAAAAATAAATTAGAAGTGTTTAAAAATTTTTAATAAGTATTTTTGTTGGTGTGCTGAAAAGAAGAAATTAATCTTTGAATGAAAGGGAATAATTTTATACTGAAAACGAGACGATAAAGAAATTAAGCTACAGTGTATATCACAAAAAAATCCCCAAATATTTATAAAAAAAATCAAATATATCCCAGATAGCAATTTTAATTTGCAGCAAATTTGCAGCAGACTTGCACTGCAAATCTGCAAGCTTTCTGCAAATTTGTCACGACAAGTGTGCAAGTGTGAAACAAGCTTGCAGCAAGTTAACGCAAGCCTCGAAGTCACCATAGGACGAACTTGCAGCAAGCTTGCATTGCAAACTATAGCAAAAACAGAGTACGAACACAACCTCGTTTAGAACTCGCGACCTACCGCTTCTAAACCTGACGCTCTAACCACTCGGCCAGATAAACTCTGAGAAAAGAAAATAGATTTTGCTAATACATCATTCGATTCGATTCGCATACGATTTATTTTAAACTATTTTCTTGATTTCGTTAATTTTTTGAGTTGCGAATATGATTTGAAGTCAAAGAGAGAGCGACTTTCGCTAATAACTACGTTTTGTTATTAGAATAAATTATGAAATTAGAGTTCAAAAGTAATTACTTTAAAATGGGACAAAATGTATAAGTTAATTTTTCAACGAACACTGACTGTTTTTCGGTTTAATTTTGTTTATAAACGCTAAAATTTCAACATTCAGAAAAAGGCAATATAGTTTTCTTTAAAGTGCGAATATTTAGTAAAAAGATGGAAAATGTTTCAATTTTTTTTTGTAAAAAAGTTAGTTTTTTTACAAATTATCATTGATTTATTCAATTAATAAAAAGAAGGACGGTCTAGGAAATGCTATTAAAAATCGGATGTTTTTTTAAAACAGAGGCAAAGATAATTATCTCTTTGTGCTATCTTTGTTTGCATCACGCTTGTTTTGCAAATTTGCATTGCAAAGGAGGTGGCGCTATTTGTCACGGTGAACTTGCCACAAGTTCGCTTCAAGTTTGACGCATCAAATTTGCTATGACAATGCAATATCAAATCAAAATCAAACTTGCTGCAAACTTATCTAAGCTATCTGGGATGTGATATGAATTCCAGTATGCTTAGAGTATTTCTATATTTGTTCTACAATTTTACGTTTTTGTGTTGACTCCCGGGTTTTAGATTTTTAAAAAGTTAATTTTCTACATTTTGGTACCCTAAAAAAATATGTTTTTAAAAACTTTATTTTAAATTACTCTGTTACTTTTAAATTTTGTACTAGACTACGATATTCTACTAATATATTTAAATGACATATTCAGATATTGAAGAGCAAATTTAGTCTGGAAATTCGATTAACTCCATAGCTTATTCTGAATCACCTATCTTGTAAATCTCCGGATCGTGTTTCCATGTGCATGGTTTCACTGACGTTGTCATCCGGAGAGAATTAGGACAGATCTGTTTATTATTTATGACACAACGTCAATTCCATATGGCTACTATTCATTCCTGCCGTGTAATTTGATTCGATATATTAACGGACACAATATGATGCTTTTTGTCATTTGTCTTGTTAATGTTACGCGTTAGATATGTCTCTTCATGTAGTATTAGATAAGGGGCGAGTAGAACATAATTGAGAGGAAATATTCAGAAATAATGGCTCAAATTTAATCCACAAGCACACACTTGGGGTCTTATTTGACCTAACTATTTGTCTTTTATTATCTCGGAATTTCTCAACCCTGATGTTGTTACTTCCTGTACCTTTATTAGAGGTTTGGATGGAAGGGATTAGAGCAGCAGTTACAGGACCAACTAGGTGGTTATTTTTCACTGTAGTTTGGGGTAGTGCATGCGGTAGTACATTACATTCGTATACGTCATGTATGTCTCTTCATGTTTTATTAGCTAAGACGAGAGGAACATTTTTGAGAGAAAATATTCAGAAATAATGAATGGCAAAGATTTAATACGCAAGCACCCAAGTGGTGGGGTTTTTGACTCCGCGATTTCTCTTTTATTAAAAAATTCTTGAAATTTCTCATACCTGATGTTGTTACTTCCTGTATTTTCATTGGGGGTTTAGAAGGAAGAGAATAAAGCAGCAGTTATGGGACAAACTAGGCGGTTATTTTCACTAGGATTTGGGGTCAAAGTAACTCCGTGAGTGTGTTAGGGCATTAGATTCGTGGGTATGACTGAAGATATGAACTATTTGTAAATTAGGTTTTTTCTTGATGATGCAAATATTTTTAAGCTGTAAAAGTTGCATATTATGTATGTAATGGGTTTTAGATGAATATTGTTGGTAGATAAAGAATGAAAGCATAAGAGCATACAGAAAAACAGACACATGTTAATAATTAAAAATTCATAATTTTTTATTCGTGTTAAAAACTGCAATTTTATCTGAAATACAGGCTAATATGCACGGAAAAAATATTAATAATAAATAATAATAATAATCGCATTTCTTTTGTTACAAGAATCAATATAGCAAGAAGTGATTTTCTAAAAGTCTGGAG
Source organism: Araneus ventricosus (assembly GCA_013235015.1). Taxonomy (NCBI): domain Eukaryota; kingdom Metazoa; phylum Arthropoda; class Arachnida; order Araneae; family Araneidae; genus Araneus; species Araneus ventricosus. Next base: position 14,876 of record BGPR01001425.1, read on the forward strand.
TCAAAATGATCGTGAATGTGTGTTAATGTTACAAAATCTCGTGCGTGTACTAAAGAGTTACTTGCATTATATTAGAAAAAGTCTGTATGAGTTGCCTTTTCTTTTGTGAGGCAGATGTATTTTCTTTCATTACTATTAGTTAAAATTTATTGGTCATGAGTGTAATAGGTTTATTTAAAAATCGATAACGACTATGATTTCTTGATCCTTTAAATCATCTTTGTAACCTAAAATCTGTAAATGTGATATATTTATAAAAAAATATTCTCCGTCAGAGTTCCCAATTCCAAGAACTCAGAAAGTGATAAACCAGATTTGACAGATATATAAGTATTTAAAAGACTCTTTCAATAGAATTTAAACCTTTACATTCTGAAAAGTAATTATATTAATAAATTTTCACTGATTGTAAGCACCAAAGATCAGTCATTATGTAATTAATTGTTGTATTGTAATGAATATTTAGACCGTGGCAACAACTATAATTTATTTTTATTTTCGTATATGAAGTATGTTGAGTCATTGGAAATCAAGATCATATAAAAGGAAGTCAAAAAAATAAACTAAGAGTTAATCGAAAATAACCAAAACCAAACAAGGAATCCGTTCTATTCCACTTTTTCAGGTGTTAAGAACTATTTGAAATGGATTCAAAATAATAATTAGGAATTGTTTCTGTACGAAGCTAGCATTACTCCAAACATAGCTTCTCATAGCCCGAAATTTTCCCAAACAAAGGACAATGCAGATCTGAACATCAAAAAGCATATTTTCAAAAGAAAGAGAAAAAACACACACATTAAAACGCTAATATGATTGATTAAAATATTAGCCATCTGGCTATAAAAATAGCCTTCATAAATAGAAAAAACTTACCCTATGCCTATAGTTTAGAAATGAAAAAAACCTTAATGTGTTCACAAACCCACTCTAATTTTCTTCAAGAAGGAGGAGTTATTAAAGAAAATACTAGTCCCATGGCTCCATCTGTATTCGAAGAAACAAAACGGAAGAGGCAGAAATTTTTTCAGGGAATGAAACCAATCCAGACATATTAAGAAAAAAAGCCCTTAGTTTCCATCTATGCCTCAATGAATGTGAGGGTTTTTTTAGATTGTATATTTCAGACTGCTTTCAAGGATAATATCTTCAATGCCGTGAATATTAAAAGGGAAATGGTTGTCATTGAGAGTCTTTAAAAAACATTGGAAACCCTTAAAAAATCATTTCTATTATTTAATATTTTTTAATTCTGTTCGCTTGACTGAAAATTACGATTCTAAATACTCTAGAATCTATATTGGAATGAAATTCACAAAGATTTTTACACTTAAAATTAAATTCGGCTCTTTTATCATACAGGCCAATCAAAGTTTTTGGCTTATTAATCTCAATTTTAATATCTAAAAAGTACCTTTATTTTGATGAGAGTTCGTTTTATTAAGTTTAAGTTCTTTTGGATAACAATTTATAATGAAATCTAAGTTGTCAGAATTTAAAATAAGCAAATCATCTATGTATCCGAAAATTAGATGATTTCCAATAATTTTATCCTCAAAAACGTGCAAGAAGATATTGGCTAGTGAACTAGAGAATGTAACACACATCGGAAGTCCTGAAATCTGTTTAAAATAATGAATACCATTAAGAAGATAATTTTCTTTAATGCTGAAATTACAAATTTTGAACCAGACAGTTTTCTTAATAATAGAGTCGTTAAAAAATTCATTGTATATGAAAAAGCAAACTTCCATTAATTTATCACGTGGCAGATTAGTGTGCAGATTTTCGAAGTCAAATTAATTCAAATTGCAAATTTTGTTATTATTCAAGAGGTCCAAAACTTCAGCATTATTGCAAATAATGAAGTTATCTTCTTTTTTAATTCCATCTAAAATAATATTCAGCTAATATATGCTGAGTCAAAATGCTGCAATTGTCAACAAATTTGGCAGTGAAATTTTGATGAATCTCTATGTTTTCCACTTTCCTGAATTCAAAATGCAAAACATTTATGGAATAATGTATGTTTACTTGCAAACAGTCAATGATTTAAAAAAATTTTATAGAATTATTATTTAAAAAAGAAAGCAGAATTAAAACTGGACAAGAAAAAAATTTTTATACAAAAATTAAAAAGAATAAAAGAATTTAATTGAAAAAAGAAATGAAATTAGAAAAATTACGACAATGTTTAAGATGCGCGCCATTGCAGCAGCATAACAAAAAACAGAGAACAATAGACAGATATACCAATAAAGCCTAAATTAAAAAAAGAAAGTAATACAAGCAATCCTATAGTATTTGAAGTAAACGAAATGCATACAACAAAAACAAGGAATCCATTCTAGTTCACTTTTTCAAGGGCTAGAAACTATTCGAAATGGATTCAAAAGAATATTTAAGGAGTTTTCTGTAGAAGCAGGCCTATTTTGCGCCAAGACAAAGCTTCTCATAGCCCGGACTCCCCAAATAATTCGAAAATACATCGAGGTAGATGGATGAAACTTTGCATGTGATCTTTATATCAAAATTGTAAACTTTTATTTAATTTTGGACAAAATCTGTTGAAGAAAATTCTGTCTGTCCAATCCGTCTATACGCATGTGAACACGATAACTCAACAATGCAACAGGCTAAATGCTTAAATTCTAGCATGTGTTTTATTACTAGATTTATTTTTGTTTCAGATTTTGGACAAGATCCATAAACGATTTGACCTTCTACCTATCTGTCAATTCCTGCATATGTGAAAGCAATATTCAAAAATGTAACAAGGTGAATCGGTTAGTTTTTGTATATGATCTTTGCGTCGAAATTGCGGATCGGTATTGATTATATGGGAAACTAACAATCATTTATAACACTATTTATTTACAGTTTCCGTTTACTGTCTGTTTTTTCAATCCGTCCATGTGTTTGTTAAAACGATGTGCAACAAAATTAATGTATCTAGCTTGTTGCGCAACAAGCCAGATACATTAATTTTTGCATGTGTTCTTGACAGTGAAATTGTAGATCTATATCTATTTTTGGACTCAATCGGGGAACGCGAAATTGTCTTAAATCCTATTAGCAGATGCGCACAATATTGTTACGATATCTTCACGATATTGAGAGGCATTCGGAATATCGAACAACAGCATGGAGATATCGTAAAAATATCTTGTGTTAATACGAAATGCAAACTGGATTCTACTACTAGATCACTACGAAGCTACACATAAAATATGCCGTATTGTTTGTGCCATCGAGAAACACTCGTGCTAGATCAATAAACTGAACTCCAAAATACTTATATATAATTAGTGATTTCTTTTCAGATGTCGGTCATTTGAAAGGAAAATAATGAAGCAGACGAATGATAATAAAAATATGACACCAGATAAGCGCAACAAAACCGTTACGTTAGATTTCTACGAATATTCCAAAAATATGAAGACTTTCCACTTTAAACAAAGAAATGGCACATAAAAAGACAGTTGCGGAATTCAAGGCATTATAGGATCCTTAAAAAATATCTCATTTGTCTTTCGATGTTCAATTTACAGCTGCTAACTAAACCTTACAGATAAACTGAACATAGGCTTAATGCTTGTCACCTCTTATCCTCAGAATAACATATATAAGTGTGGATTCCTCAACATGTTTGTTAATGCATTAGCATGTGGAACAGATAAAAATAAAAAAGGTATAAATTAATTTTAGACTGAAATAAAGTATTGTTATCAGAGGTAGGTACATTTTGGTAAAAAAAAGTTAACACTACTTTTAAGATGTTTGTTTTGGAACCCTGTTATTTCCTAATTGCAAAACTATAATTTAATAAGAATACATTAATACTTCCTCCGTCCCAAATATGGCATGCATTTGAAAGAACATTAAAGATTAATGGAAAAATAATTTAGTTATCAAGTAGTACTAACCTTTCATTAACACTTGAAAATAAAAAAAAATTTGAATTCGATCAAGTCAGGTATTTTGAATGAGAAAATAAATATCGCAATGAAATAGCACACACTGTGTAAACAAAATGGCCTAAGAAAGAATAACAAATCGAACCAATTAACAAATTCCTATAAGATTCTTTATGTCATTGAGGTGCAACTTCGTTGTGATGGATTGCTAAAACTAATTTAGTTTGATCTCAAGAAGTTCTGAAAATAAGCCCTAATGCCATTTCAAATGAGATTACTTTATATTTTAAATCTGTTGACATATATCTCTGTAAACTTACTTTTTTTAACTAATATTATAATTTCTCAAATGCGTACCATACATTTGGACAAAATTATATTGAAATGTGTATCCTATATCCAGACAGATGGCGTATATCCTATAAACAATGTAGTTTCTTTTCAAAGCGGTTTACTAAAACTTTACGCCAGAGTTTAATTTGTTCCAATTTTTCATTTAATATGAACATTAACATGCATTTTAGTGCATAGAAAAACTTTAAATCCCATTTCTCAAAATTTATTTCCCATTCAGATTTGAAATTATTTTACCAATAGACTATATGAAATCAGGTGATAGTAATAATATCTTTATGCATTTTCTTCCTCAAAGGACTGAGTATTCCAACAAGTGAAAATCCTCCAAGATTAAATCAAAACAACAGAAAATGTATAAAATCCATATCATGACTCACGTTAACCTTTCTGATTAGAAACTAATATTTAATTCCAAACAATGGCTCAAGGAATAGTAGAAAAACTTAAATCTTGCTGACTCCAGCATTTTCCTCTTAGCATTGTTTTACATACTTTTATTTAATTTGACATGTTTGTAGGCATGGAATTTTTAAATAAAATTCTCACTCACTTCTTGACGTGCTAGAGTTTTGAAATTTTGCCATCCTGTGTATTCGCGATGGCAATACGCCAATTAAATATTTTCAGAACTTAATGGTGTAGCGGTTACAATCAACTGCCTTCTCCTTTCTATGGTAGGTGGCGCTACTGGAGCCATCTTTTTCCCATGATGCCTCTCTGTCATTCTTGTCTGTGTGCTTATCTCGTGATGTTGTACTCTGTTTTGTCTTGTGTGTTGTAACTTTAATGTTCTGTGCTGTGGAACGTAGTCTAATATAAAATGGTTCCTGAAGTTGAATGGATTCTTCAGCAGCACTACACACAAATTTGAGTCTCGTCCCTCTATAATGGTCAGTTAATTGGTTAATTTAAGTACACTTTGATGCCATGGAAATGGCGGCAAAACCTGGTATTGAATTTGAAAAAATAATTCATTTTAAAGTCAAATAATATTTATAATAATGAATTATAAATTAAAGACTGAAAAATAATCAAAATAAAGAATTCTACAACATAGAACTATTACTAATATAGACTAATAATTATTAGCACAGACTAATGAAAGTCTCAGTTTAGAAACTGATTTACTATTAAACTTATTTTAGGAATGTTATTCAGTTAGGCTGCTTTATTTAAGCTTTTTGTATTTAAGATAAATGAAATACGATATAAGAAGGGAATGTGTTTTAAAAGTCTCGGGACATTTATTAAACTAAATATGGGAGTAAGAATACAGATTCTGAGAATATCAGATAAAATTTAGATGGCAGAAATCTGGTTTTCACAAAATTCATTATTTAAGATTAATGCAAAAGTGCATTATGGTATTTAAAAGTGATAATTAATTTTACTTAAACTCCACGCTGCGATAAATATATCAGAATATATATAAGAGAAAATAAGTTTTGAACTCCTGAAGGACAAATCCGAAACAAATCTAGTTTCCAGACATCATTTTTCTCACTTTAACTCTCACCATTTCAAGATTCCTAATTATTGGAAAAGCGTTTCTTCAAAGTTGATGAAAGTAACTGCTAATTAGCGAGTATAACTTTCCTGTACTTCTGCAAAGCCCAGTTTAAATTATACTGTCATATGGAAGTATTATTTCATTTTTCAGCCCGAAATGGAGAACTAATTTATTTAAATAATGGCTAGGGACTGTGGTGCAATTATTTAATGGGTTTGTGACAAAGAAGAGACATATTTTCGTCCTCATATATCTTACGAAATTTTTTCCAGCTGCATTTTTGGAAGCTATAATGATAATTGGATCCAAATTGCTCTCATAGGAAGTCGATGGTATTAGAAGCAATTTATATCAAAGAAAGAAAATATATTTTGTATGAAAAAGCACTTCTGTCACAAAGGGATAAACGCAGAAATATTGGATTATTTGGCTTTTATTTTCATCCATCTTGAAAATTAATTAATCGAAACAAATCAGCGATTCAAATTAAAATTCATTGAAGAGGCTACTTTTAAATTTTAACATTCAATTGAAATTAAATAAATATGTTTATTTTATTTAATAATAATCAGAAGCCTGTATGTTACCTTGCTAATTATTATTTTTCTTTTAATGGATTTTCAAAAAACTATAACTTACTGAAACCATAATTTTTTATAGAAAAATTCGTTTCGTGATAGTCATATTAGTAGTCAAACGTGATATGAAACTTTGTGTCTTATATTACAGAAAAAGGAATCAAAAATCGTAACGGTATTGTTATTTATGTAAATTGTTTAAGACTGTGTGTTTTGTTAAGAATTGCCTGTATTCCGTTATATGCGAAAATTGGAATTATAAATGCACAAATTTATCAAAATTACAATTTTTAATTTCCTGCTTTCAATTGCAATAGAACTCGTATGGTGCTTTATTTAATATTTAAAAGAATTACGTATTCAAATAATTTTAATTCAACAATCGCTGATCGTCTAACATTTTTTGTCTAGCTTTTATGTATTTCGGATTTTTAACTCATAAGTTTTAAGAATTACTGAAACAGTTTTAGTTTAAATGTATCACCAAATATCCAAATTCCATCTGAGCACAGTATTTTTTAAAATTATTCTTTACTTCTAACTAGAAATTCCGAGGACTAGAAGTTTGAGAAATCGAGTTTGTGTTGAATTTAAGATCTTAACTATTCTACTGTTCGTCATTGAAACCAGACTTGAAATGAATACCAAAATAGATTTTAGTTTATTTTCTTAAATTAAAATTTTCTGGTTAACTTTATTCTGAGGATACACTTCTGCGTTGAAAAGTACTTGTAACTCTTTAAAAATAGTGCACATTTTTATAAATTATTTTAAACAAGCAAAAACTCTACTTGGGAGTCACTTTATCAAATTTCATTGTTTTTATAAATTTCTGTTATTATTCGAGATTTTAAGTATACTTAGAAAACGTAAATGATGAGAATACACTGTCGAAAATCTAAGATTTTAATCACGAAAAGTTTAAAGTACCAAAGAATGTATGCCTATAAGCTACTGCAAGCTAATTACAACAACTTTCTTTAAAACATACAAAAAAGCTACTAACTTGTTAATAAGTACAACATTTCTTTGAGAACTTTATTTTCTGTTGACGTGTTTTGACCTATTACTACAAGGACTTCATCAGTACTTATTCTTAAATTTTTAAAAGAACAACCTTCTGACTATCTCTTATTAAGGATTCTTAATGCACATTTAATTGTGTGCTGAATCTTAAAATGTTCGCCAGCATTCTAGAAAAACGCAGCATTCCATCACTCCTGATTCCATCAACTGATTAGCGGAAATTAGGTGATGCCTCCAAGGACTTCATACATCACTCTACTAAATCACATAGGAGGGAACAATCATTGCATAACTAATGTTTCGAGCAAGCGGAACTCTGTAAGGTTGTGTTAGTTAAAAATTAATCAAAACAGTAATTACGGCGTGTTTTAAAATTAAGCGGTGGTATGCGTAATGAATTAAATTGCTTAAGCTGCTTTATTAGGAAATTCTAATGTTCGTCTCTCAGTGTTTATTTTATTTCTATACGGAATTTCCAGTGAATGATTTAGAGCTAGAAAATATTATGAGAATTAACCTTTTACATTTAGAGACATTAATTTGCATTTTTCACTTCAACGTTTGTGCAGTAAAGAAAGACAAACTATTGTTCCTCAAAAAATTCGACCTCAAAAGTTTTATGAATATGAACATCATGAGTAAAAAAAACAGTATTGGAATTATATATGTCTGTGACACGAGAAATGAAAAACGCATATAAATAGGCGAATGAAATTTAGTACGGGGTTTTTACTTAAAAAAATAAAGATTTCTGTGAAATGTTTGGTGAAATCCGTCCAAGGAACACCTGTCTGTCGGTGGATGTGGACATGATGAAAACGTTACGAGCTGGAAAAAAAAATTCAAGCAGTTTACACTAAAACAAGTTTACAAAAACATCTACACATTGTTTGCCACGTCAATCATATATAAATGACACTAACGTTCCTGCAACGGTAAACCGATAGTACATTGAATACCATGTCATTCGTATTTGAATGACACAAACATTTTATAATCTATTATTTTAATTACTAAAAATGTTTTAATTAGTTAAAATTATATTTGGTCTCCAGTGTATTTTACGTATCAGACCTTGGCGTCCAGACGTCAATATATTATGATAAATAAAATTCGCCAAAGGAAGAAAAGATCAATGCTTGTAACATGGGGAATGACCAATAATGAAGAATTTTATCAGAGATTTGATTCTATTAGACAATACATTTTTGGGTAAATATTTCTATAACTGATTATGAAAGAACTGTGACAAACTATTTATCACCGTCACTAACATATAACTGTGCACAGGACATATACGACCTCAATTTTCTTCCCTTATTTTAAAGAAAAAAAATATGAAATTGATGGTACTATATAATGAAATAATTTAAATACAAAACAAGATAATCAGTTTTTATTTTATTTAATGCATCCTTAAAGCTTTTCTGTGAAGATTGGGAAAAAAATGTTGAATGTACATTTCCTCATTTTTGTTCATTGACACTTTTTTTTGAAATTTTTAATAACAACGGATGCATTTTTCTCTGACATTTTAAAAAAGAGCATTATAAAGCTAGAAAGGTTTTTCAAAATAAACCTTTAAATATATTATTAGTCTTATATTATAACTTAAAGGATGTCTAGTTACTGTCTCTTGTGTATTCTTATATTTTCTAACAAATAGTTGTATATACAACCATTTTCCTACATGTTCATAAATTTTAATATGAAACGTCGTGAAAATTGGATGCTGAATATGACAAAAATGTAAATTCTGCACCGTTCCAGCTTAAGTTTACGTATGAAACAGACGGTATAAAACATAGTTTTTCTGTTTGATAACTATTACAAAATTTATTGTTCTTTGTGAGATTAACCTTTTCTAAAATGTTGAGGGAAACACTTTTATGCTCAATAATGTATTTTCGCTTTACTGCTTTGTGACTTTTTCTCTACATATTTTGCAAAATCCAGACTCGCAAAATGTCACGTTACTGCTGCTAACAATTCGTTCTAAAAGAACGATTATAAAGGATAATTTAATAAATCTTGCGCATTGTCAAGCAACAATGCTTAGTTCTTGTATATAAAACAGTGCTATTGTATAAGCATCAAATAAATCACATAAAGTTTTTCCAGCGAATTATTTGGAAATTTAATAACCGTGTTCTTTGTTAGTCTCCGTCCGTGGTGTCTTTTCATTAAATTGAGTTTTGTGATATTCTAACATTTTATTATCTTTTTTCTTTGATTAAATTCTTTGCAAACAAAATAGTTCGAACTGAGATATTTTTTTATTTAACAGGTACATTATTTTTTGCAGGGACTCCTTCTAAATTATTGAAATGGAGTCAAATTTCAAACCAAGCAATTGTTTCCAGAGGCATCATTCCAAGTATGTGACCAATATGAAAAAAATGTCTCTTTGACTAAGTGAGTGCTTTTGAGTTGTATTTTACATTAAGTGTCTACATTAAGTTGCTTTCACTTAATTTCCAATTTAATATGGGAAGCGCAGCATTATGCCATAAACAGGATGCCCCAAAGTCTCTTAAAAATTTCAAAAAATTACTAAGAAGATAATTGATGAGATATGCTAGTCAAATTTATCCTATTTACCAATTGTTATAAAGTTTGTGATCACGTTGCTTTTGGATATTCAAGGCGGCCTGTTAAGGATAGTGAGGTTGAATATGGCCGCTTAAAATGGCTACTCCTCAAGAAAAATGAAAAAGAGCAAGCAGTGAAACAAAGGACAAATTAGGGAAAACATTAAAACATTCACCATCATGTCGGTCAATCTGCGCATGGCACAAGGAATTTATAGAGATAAAGACAGTATTAAATAACGAAAAGAATAGTCTTATATAATTCCCTCTAATGGTGATACTGCGCTACAGAGAAATTGGCCAAAATCCGATCTCTATCGTACATTGTTTCGTAAAACTAATTGAGCTCTTACGTACACAGAGGCTCATATAGAGGCGTGTAAAATAAGGCCATAATAAACCTTCAATGTCTACTCCTTATTCATTCAATTGTTTTCTTAGTAAAACCTTGACATTGTAAAGAGACTTTGTGGACACCCGGTATTTATTTCATAAGATGGTTTTCTTTCTGATTAGCAAAGTCTAACATTTGAATAGGTATTAAAAAAGTGATTTTAGCATTGCTTTCAGCGTTGTGTTCTTCGGTTATGCCAAAAAACATGTTAATAGTTGATTTTAAAATATGAATTTTTAGATAAAATAGGTTTATATATATTTTTTATTAATTCGTATAACCCTAACTTAATAGTAACTCACAACGCTTCCTTCATGCAAGCTTTATCTCTGGGAACCAGTCAAGTAAAAACAAAACGAAAGACAAATAATATTCAGATATTCTGATACTCAGAGGGAGAAAGGTCGTTTTACTTTTAAGAATTATATATTTGAACATATACAGTAATTAATATCCATCTTACTTATGATATATATATATATATATATATTTGAGTTATTTTCACATGCTCTTGAGACCCAAAGGTATAATTTTCGACCAATTTTCACAAAAGTCGAGATTAATACTCTTGATAGAATTGTATAACACTATGTATAATTAATTTATTAATTATATATAAATTAATATGATTAATAAATTAACAAAATTAACTAATATACTTAATTATATATAATTAATAGATAACAGCATGGAACCATCAAAAGCATTGGACAGCAGGATTTAAGGGCTTTGAATGTAAAACAAAATTTTTGTAAATAAAACACAAATGTCCATTAAAATGGACGCGGATTCTCAAGAGTATATTCCGAGTTCAAACAATTAAATTTCAGTTCTTATAACTACAGAAGTTTTATAAATAGAAGCATCTAAATATGATCTACCGGAAAATTTCCGCATAGTGACTTGAATGAACTGCGAATATGAAGATTATAAGAATATTAATGATATTAAACGCAGCTTGGGATTAACTTTCACATAATTTCTTTTTGGATTTTGGAAAATATAAATTACCTCTATGCTTATGCTATGTATACCATTCTCTACTGTAATAGATATTGAAAAAATATTTTATTTCTTCTTTTCCATAAAAGCAATTATATACAATAGAAAAAATATAAAATCATGTTAATAAATTAGAGTTAATAAACTAGACTTCAATTACTTTTAAAAAGATGCCCGTATCAGTATTTTACTAAGAAAAATTCGCAATATATTTCAGAAAAAGATAGTTTTTAAGTGTTTGTGAATATTAATTATATATTTAATAAATATGAATAAAGAAATTTAACAGCTTAATTTAAAAGATGAAATTTTCAATAGGTTATCATTATTTATTTAAACGTAAGGATGGAAAAAGCAGAGGACTTGTATGGGTTTCATATTAATCTAAATATTTAAAATTAATGAGTAGATTTTATCCTATATGAGAATTAGAAAGAAAGTTGATTAATTTAGACGTCTGCAGTTAATTTTAAGTAACTCAATTATTAATTCAAAATTAAAAACAAAAGGCAAATAGATAGCACGAGTCCAATCAAATATTCATTTATCCTACACCCAATTCTTCATGATTTACGAAGCTTACACAAGCGAAACCACGTACCACGCTTACCAAAAACCGGTTATCCGTGACAGACATTGATGTGAAATTCAGAGCTGTGAATACGGTAGTTAGATGGTTATTACCCAACATATAATCTATTCGTGGACTGTTATCTCTGACCCCATTAGTGGAACGGGTTACTACTGCAGAGAAAGTGTTGATCTTGACCGATATCAGAGCTTCTTTTTTTGCGCTGAAATTTTTCTTTTCTTTTTTTCCTTTGCCCTTCCAGCTGTTTCTACTTTGGGTGGAGTAATGGCGATAATTTCTTTTTCGGTGACTAATAGCTTCAAAGGAGATTTCCGCATCTAACTAATGGAGTAAGACTTGATCTAGTCTTAAGGCTTACAGCTATCATCTTCCCTAAGGAGACTATTACCGAAGTTTTGTTTGCAAAATTTAATGAATAAATGTTATTGCTTTTAAAGTCATTGCAAATTATAAATGTGTGATATATAAGGTAGAATATGTTGTATATTTAGCTAAAAAGAAGATGTAAAATGAAAACCGTTTACCATTATGCCAGAATTCTTACGTGATTATCACAATAATAACTATGATATTGATTTGAATAAATAAATAGCAATTTTTTACATAGTGCTGCCTATAATTTAATGACTATAGTTCATGACCATAATAGTGTGATTAATTTAGTTTCCAAATTTTAGCATCTTGTCTTAAACAACATAATTTAATATATGATTTTAAAATCATGTTTCATTCCTCAGATGATATTACCGATAGGAAGCCTTTCTGGTTCCGAGTTCGGGGTATGCGTGGTGATAGAGATAAAGATGATATTATGAATAAAATGCATAGGATTTTCTGAAATTCTCATTAATAATTTGTAGCACAGAAATGACAAACTGTAATACCATTCCTACATTAAATCTGTTAATTTAATGACGTTTGTGTAGTGCTCTGCATTACTTGTCCTAATTTATTTACCAGATAATTTTGCATATAAAGCGATTGAAGTTTGCACAAATATTTTATAGTAATTTTTAAAAGATATTTTGTTGCTGAATTGAATGGTTTAAAATGACACACAAAAGTCAAACTTGTCAACTGACATCCTCAATACATCATACAATATATATTATTAACAATATATATTATTCACGAATGACTCGTTTGTTCAACAGTTTCGTAATTGTAGAGTGAATCTTACCTCAGAATACGCATATTCTTACATGAAATATAGAATTATACTTCGTGAAGACTGTCAAAGCATCAGCTGTTATTGCAACTAAAGTGATTAATTAATAGTCGTTTGAAAACACATTTAATACTAATTAAATAAAAATACATAAAATGCTTTGTTTCTAATGAATCTAATAAATCTTTAAATATTTTCAAACTGATTATCTACACTTTTTCTTTTGTACGTAAATTTTCGGTTAAATCCTTTAATGCTAGAATAAAAACATCGTCGCTTAACAAGCAACACCACCAATCTCATTTTTTGAAATTTCAAAGAGGAAGAAAAAAATGAATTGTTCCCAACCAATAACGAATATTTCTGATTTTTTTAGCATCCAATGTAAGCATGAAAGAGCATGTTCCTACCAGATGTGAAAAAAATTCAAAAATATTTGTTATTAGTTTTGAAAAACTGAATGTTTTCTTCCTCTTTTAAATTTCAAAAAATTGAGATAGACGGTATTGCATATTAAGCGACGACATGAACTTTAGAATTCTTTCAGCTTAAGCTGTGTTAATGACAAAGTAATAAGTTGTAATAAAGTTCTCCTGACTCTCGAAGATGTAAGCTATGTAAAGTAATAAACCCTTTACTATTTATAATGCAGACCTTTGACAAATCCTTGCTATTCTGTATATCAGTTGCATGGACTCTACTTGTTTACTAGAAGAACGGATGACCAACAAGAATAGAAGTCATACATGCATCTTTTTTATTCCATATCCGTAAAACTTAACAAAGTATACTTGCTGAATATTCTAATCTTTAATTGGATTCCTTGACTAAAATGAATAATTTATTTCACCATGTAGTTGATCTGATGAATATTAAATTACCTAACAAATTAATGATGATGTAATTAGAACAATAGAGGTACCTGTATATTTATAGTCGTGTGAATTATTTCATCTCTTTATGAAGGTTCAATGCTAATGTTGTAGTTGCTGAAAATATTTGCAATTAAAATCATTTAATGAATTTTAATGTTTCGTATTATGTTTCAAGGAATTAGGTTAGATGAAATTAAATTAAGTTGATCGTATTGATTTTGAGAATATTTATGTTCATTTCTGTCGAGACGAATTGTTAAGTATCCTCAAGTATAAATAGGCTTAATTATGCTAATATTTATTCCAACATTTCATGTGTCCTGGTAGATTTGCAAATTTTCTCGATGATTTTGAAATCATTTTAGGGAAATGAATTTAATTCATAGCCGTGAAAGCCATTTGAACGCTGTCAGTATATTGTGCAAAATGAGCTATCCGATTGGAAATAAAATATTCCATTCGAATTAAAATCTGGGAGAATCTGCCATTAGCAAAATTTTATCATTTTCACTTTTTACTATATTAAGAGTAACGTTTTGCCTCACTAAAACAGTATAAATTTCGAAATGACTAGTTGATGAATGAATTTTTTGTTTCCATTTTTTGTCCTATAATGAATGAATCCGTGCGAAAATTTGGAGATTTTCAATTGCGTCTGTCTATCACAAATTATTTAAACATTCAGTCTAAAAGCTATCATACGTGAGGCCTGAAATTTTACATCATTTGAATTTTTGTTAAAAAGTACATGTATCTGACAAGAAAAAGTTACGAGGCGTGTCTGGAAAGTAAGTACTGTTTCGTTCTACTGCCACCGCAGCGCTAGTGTCGCAATTCCGCGAATGTGCACACGTGTCTCTGGTTCATTGTCTGTCCACTGACGCCATTGCAGCCGGATTGTGTTGTGTTTACATGTGTTAGTGAGCGTTCAAAATGTTTAAGACGATTGCCGATCCCGCCGACTGTGAAGTGCGTTCTGTAATACGGTTTTTGAACGCAAAGAATGTTAAGCCAGCTGAAATCCATCGTTAACTTGTAGAGATTTATGGTGAAAATGTAATGACTGATGGAATGGTTAGAAAGTGGGTTAGACAATTTAATGATGGACGTACCAATGTTCATGACGAAGCACGGAGTGGGAGACCTTCTGTTGTCAATGATGGTTTGGTTGCAAAAGTGAATGAGAAAATTCGTGAAAACAGACGGTTCACAATAAGGATGCTTTTTGATGAGTTTCCACAAATTTCAAAAACTGTTTTGCGTGAGATTCACAAATCGCTTAAATTATCGCAAATTGTGTTCCCGTTGGGTTCCGAAAATGCTTACGGATGTCCACGAAACGAAGTGACTTGGCAGTGCCTTGAAATTTCGTACCCGATGCAGTGAAGAGGGCAATGAATTCCTAAACAAAATTGTGACCGGTGATGAAACTTGGGTTTGTTCTTGAACTTGAAGCGTGATTTTAGAGGTAGGCGCTTTGACAGCGATGACGGCGCAAAAAACGGTGCTCAGCAGTGGCTGTCTTCATTGGCGGCATCTTTCTTTGAAGAGGGTATAGACAAGTTGGTTTCTCGCTATGACAAATGTCTGAACAATGGTAGTAACTATGTAGAAAAATAGTTTACGAAATGCTCTTTGTAAAAATAAATTTTATTTTGAAAAAACATTTTTTATGCGAGTTTTTCGAAAACGGTACTTACTTTCCGGACATGCCTCGTATTTTCTGTAAAATGTGCCGCTGTAACATCAGCTAACTATTTTAAGCATTTCTAATATTTTCCGTTCTCAGGTAATTTAAAGCCAAGAGATGTATAAAAAATGTGATTAAAATTCAGTAGTAAACAAAAATATGCATTTGTGTAAATAAAAATATAGTAAAAGAATATAAGAATCATAGGTTTTACAGGCGAGTAATTTCTCGAAATAGCAAATATCGAGAATATAGACCTTTTGTATTTTAACCCAAATTGTATTTCAGTGACGAAAATAAGCTTCATTTGCAAGAAAGGATCTTTGCATAAAAAATCTAACTCTTATTCGAAACTGGAACAATTAATGAAGTGTTATTTTCAGGAAAGTAATTAGAAATATGAGAATTACATTTTACATTTTCGAAAAAAGGATCGTTCTAACGATCATAGAAATTTTTATTCTGAATGAAAACATATAATTTATTAAATTATTTTTATTAAGACAAAAATTATTTTATTTGTATTAAGACAAAAAAGAATTTAAATATTTCGCAGCATTGTTTCAAAATTGTTGAAGAGATCGGTAATTTAAAAAAAAAATAGAAATAGACTTCAGGGGTAAAAAATTCAAAAATTGCAAACAGAAAATTACTGAAGTTCGTAGCAAAAAATAATTTTTAACTTTAAGGAGTGAGTAAGGAAAATTAAATTTTGCATAACATGGCTTCTCCAAAAGGACGAAGCTTCTTTAAAGAAAAAGAAGATATACTCTTCTAAATTTCCATTGTATACTTCAAAACAAAACTTAATTAATCAGCAACTTCAGGCGTTTCTTCAGTTACTTATTTTAAGCGTACATAAAATAAATCTTTTCAAATTTGAGATGAAATAACATTTTAGCTTAACTGAAATTAAAGTATTTTTGTGCTAAATTTCAACGAACTCCTAGACATTTATTGCCACATGGTATATCACGCTGAAATAAACATTTCGCACTACACTATAATTTTTTAAAGATTTCTTCATGAACAGTATGCTTTAATTATTTTCGCACAGTGCATCTTAGAAGCATTTCGTGTAATATTTCTTCTGGTTTGAATTAAATTTCAAGGAAGAAGGTTTTCATGATTAACATGGCAGGTCTGTTTCTTGGAAATATTTTTTTCGAAAGTTAATTAAAGAATATTTTCAAAACAAGCTGTTTATTAAATTAAAAGCCAGGATTTATTATTATTCTTAGTAAAGTCAGTAAATTATTTCATATAAACAACACAAAGGGTAATGAAAAACTATTTTTAAAATTATTCAAGCATGTCTGGCGTAATCAGGGTGGAAGAATGTTTTCCATGAAACAGCACGAATAACTGTTGTTTTCATTTAACGAAACAGATATTTTCACCCAAGAGAAAAATGAAAGTTAAGAAAAAAGATCACAAGATAATTGTGCAAAAGTAGATAAAGGCTTTTCTTTATGCTTACCTAAAGCAGTTTAGCTGTATATTATTTTATTGCATTTACAACCTATAATATTATAAATTATGAAAATTTTCCAATTTGGTAGAATGCCCTCACTTTTCTAATTATAAATCTGCAATGAAATTATATGCTTTTAGAAGCATTTTTTCTCTATTTTTCAAAGATAAAGGAATTTTCTTCGAATGATAGGTTTGTGTCATAAATTTGATGCATCAATTTAACGGAATAATTAGTAATTTTATTATATTAATAATTAATAATAATAAATTACTAATCATCTTATTTATAAACCCGTGTTTGTTAAATTAATCCTAGCTGTTCACCTAAATGCGCTTTTATGTCATAAAGTATGATCCCATACATTTTACTCCATGCATTATTGTCAAATGTTTTGATTGTTTTCCTAACATAATTTTCTATTTATTGAAACAAATCAGTAAAACTAATGTTCACGAATGCATTTACTTCCACAAAATTTCATTCTATTAGCAGCAGATCTTGTTTAATTTCATGAGCTATATTTTTACTTAAATAATAACGATTATTTACTTAAATACACACGATTATTAATATAATTGCAATATTCCTAGATTTTTTTATGATCTGTCTCAAATTAAATTTAAAAATATTTCGAAGCTGTGTTTTTATTCACATTTATATCGATTTCATTAAATTTTATAATAAAAATAAGTAATTAAATTATACACTATCAAGGAATGTAAATTATATATTTAGCAAGTAAATAATTATTGAATTTGGAATATTGTTGTTTGATAAATTAGAACAGTTTTTTTCATTTAAATTTAAACTAAAAGCATATGGTTTGCATTTATTTAAGGGAAATTCTTAAATAATGACATATTTCACTACGGGGAGTTTTTCCCTCATAAGAGTGAACAATTTCTATATTTTGTTTTCAAAAGGCTTAAATATAATCTGCATAATTTTAATAACAGTATAATGCAAATTGTTTTCGGTAATTATTATTGGAAAAAGAATAGATATCAATAACTTTTCAGGATTATCTTTAATGCAAGAAATAAGAAGGTAGCATAAGGAGTTTAGATATAAGGTATAAAGATTTGAAAAATTGATTTAAATGCAAGATAAATTCAGAAATAATCCAATACATAACAGCTGTAAGATATGAATGATTGTAAAGCATCTAATGCTGCCAGAATGTTGATTTTAAGTACAAATAAACAGGATGATAACCCTTGAAATTCGTAATCTTCGAATTTCTGAAATGCCTGATCATTTACGGCGAAATGTATTAAAATATGTAGATTATGAAAAAAATAATTAAATAAACTGATAGCGCTCTTTACTTATTAGTAAGAAAAACGAAGTCAAAGGTTCTTTATCGATAAATTAGAGAAAATCTAACGTTTATATTTATTCCTATTGCTTTTTATTAGTTATGAAAAAAATCAAAGAATATTGAGCAGTAAATGAAACTAAAAGCATGAACTGATAAAAAGAAATTTTTATTTAAGTGATATGTATATGTATAGCCTTTATATATAATGCGATTTTTAAAATAATTGAATTTCCACGTTGTTGAAGGATGAAATGACTTATATAATCATCTCCAAATTGTTTCTTATTATAAAATATTAAATTAATAATTAGTAATCTTCTTGATATTAAATATTCCCACTAAAGCTTTAATAAGATTATGTTTTCATTACGTGTCATCCAGAAAAGAATGGAATAGATTTTGAAAGTTATTATCAAAATCTTACTTGGGGCAGTTTCGAACTTTTTAATAAATGAAATATTGATAAATTGTTTTTGGGTTTCTGATGGTTTTATCTTATAGTTTCTAGTTATTTGCTAGCATTGATTTTATACTCATTATTTAGCAATTGGAGCAATCATGAATTAAATTTAAAGTTATGTTTCACCATTTACTTAATTAGTATCATTCAACCCAGTGCGTTTGATAAAGAAACTTCAAAAAAAAATAAGAAGTTAATTTTCTACCAAAAAAAATAGATTATTTTTCAATTTGTCTTATGAAAAGTCTTTTTTTAAAAAAAAGTATAAACCTGTTTTATTGGTGAAGAAAATTTGCAAATAAAATATATAAGAGTACCTTTGTAAATTAATCAATGTCAAAATTGTTTTCAAGCTTTCAAAAGTAATTTCTTTAATACTCTCAGCTTAGATTTGAAAGCCAGCCTGAAAGTATAAAAAGATATGTTTAAATCTATATTTGTCTGACCCAAAAACTTCCCTTTCCAACCATTTCTGAATATGAATAATAGTTTTTCTATCGAGAGTTGAAATAGTATTTTGTACAATTTATAACAAACATATGACGGAATTAATAGGAAAGAAATTCCATACAAAAGTTCATTCAAATGAGAAAAGTCGTTTTTCCTTCGTCAGAACTTCAAAAACTCTATACCTTTGGTAAGGAAGGCAATGTGGAATAAGAAAACCCCAAAGCCTAGTTTATTTATAACAACCTCGCGAAAAAAGTCATGATTTTTTACTGGTTTTATGCATGGAAATAAATGACTCCTATCATTTCTCGCCTTTCAAATGTACCCATAGCGCGTGGGCTTAAAGTTCTTTCAAGAATCCAAGAATATTTCAAGACTTTTATGGGAAATAGAACGACGGAAAAGATAAATAGTGTAGACTGAAATGGAAAAGATTTATGTTGAGTACTTCTATGTAAATTCCTTCCTTCTATAAGATGTAACGTATTTGTTTAGATCCTTGTAAAGTGACTATCTGAAGTGGAAATACAGATGGTCGATCTCACAAAGAAATGCAGGGTGCAAAAATGTACGTTTCGGGAATTTTTAGAAAAGAATAGCTTGTATATACAGATATTTTTTGTATATAAATTGCAGTGATTTTTTTTTTTGTTATTCTAAAAGCACTTTCAGATAAATATCTACACTGCATTTGGTTGATCTTAGAGTAACATGATGTTGAAAATATTTGGAATAAAAAAAGAAATTCGCTTAACTTGAATTTTGTCAAGGAATAAAAATAAAATAAGGAAACATCGTTTGTTTCCCACGAGCAATATCAGGTACAAATTTCTTCGATTCTAAAAGCGTCTGTGTTTAAAATGTATTTATTTATTTGCATTTTTAGTTCAATTTACAATCCACCGATTTTGAAACACAATTAAGAAAATGTTGTAACAATGTAGGAAAACATTCGCTTGCTGTGATTTTCAATTTATTAAATTTTCACGAAAGCTTTATCAATTATTATGTTTATAGAACTTATACAATCTGAAAAATAATCCATTTATTTGGTTCAAAAAGTTTCTTCTTTTGAACTTTAAGGAATGATACCTCTGATATCATTCTCTTTATATCATTCTCTAACTATTATTTTTCTATATCCCTCTTTTAAATCTTTGATACCATACCTCTTTGAAACCATCTAGTTTTACTTCTATAATGCTTGTATACACTGATGTCCAAAAATTAAGCACAATTCTTAAGATGCGAACATATTGGAGTTAATATGGATACTATGGTTCGCAGTCAGTTGCGGAAAATCGTGAGACTTACTATCGTCGGAACTCACATTTTACAGTGAAAATTCGGTCACGAGGGCATTTAGGAGGGGAGCGAAAAGAGAGTGATGAAGACGAAAAGAGATTTCGATCCATCCCGTTTGACGGAAAGATGATAATGAGTTGTAACTTTCATCAGTGGTGTGTTTGATGTGCATACTCAATACATGCATTTTCTTAAAAATAGCACGAATATTCGGGAAAGTTTCTTAATTTTTTTCCCTCATGCATTTTCCTTATAGCATGTAGAGTTTTCAACCAAATTGTTCGAAATTTACAGAATACTTGATATTATGTAAAAGACGCCTTATATTAGAATTGGAATTAAATACTTTGAATATTAGAGGAAATATGAGTATTTGTAGAAAATAATTTTTTACTGCACATGTGTAAAACGTAGTGTAATTTACTTCATAATTTAAGAGCCAGATATATAGGGCAAATTTTATAAAAATTCCAATTCAATACCGTTAATATTCAGAAAGGTATCAGCATTGCAAGAGTTGAAATGCTTTTGTTCTTTAAGAGAAAAAAAATTACGAAGTTTCATGCACGTACTGAAATTTTTTAGACTTAAATCGTCGAAGAGATATCATCGAAATGTAATTTAAATTCTGTGTTTAATTCATAAGTGTACATGAGCATTCAGGATATTCAACCTTCACAAAATTCATTATTACTGTTCGAAGATTCAAGCTTAAAAAATATCAGTTTGTGCAAGAACCCTTGTCATTTTGTTTCGCTTAAAGAACAAAAACAATTCAGCTCTTGTAATGCCAATATCTTTCTGAATATTTACGGTATTTAAATGGAATTTTTATAAAAGTTTCCCTGTGTCTGGCTCTGAAGTTATGAAAGAAAAATTACGCTATGTTTCGCACATGCGTAGTAAAAAAATTACTTATTACAAATGCTCATATTTCTTATAATATTCAAAGTATTTAATTTAAATTTTAATACAATGCTTCTTTGACATATTGTCTACTGTTTTGTAAGTTTCTTAAAATTTGGTTGAAAACTCTGCATGTTATGAGCAAAATACATGCGCAAAATTTGGGATTTTTTTAAAGGAAACTTTTATATATTCACTAATTTTCGTGCTATTTACGTGTAATTATTGTGCACATCAAACAAAACCATTAATAAAAGATTCAAATCATTATCAGTTTTTTGTGAAAGGGGATGAGTCGAAATCTCTTTTCGCCTCCATCACTTTCTGGTAGCCCCCTTAAATGCCCTCGGACCGAATCTTCGCTGTAAATTGTGAGTCCCGACGATTGTATTCACACGATTCTCCGTAACCAATTGTGAACTATAGTATTCATATTAACTGCAAATTTTTCGCATCTTAATAATTGTGCTTAGTTTTTGGACACCAATGTAGTTAATTTGAATCTTCTAATTTTTGTTTCTAGAGTGTTCTTTCCTGACCAATAATATGAAGATTTCTTATTAATTACTTCTAATTCTCTTCTTCAAAATCCTATGAAACATGTTTTTGAAACAATTCTTTGTTATACATTGGCATGACATCCTTAAGGCCTCTTCAGTCTTTTCAAATAAATCTAAGTATACACCAACATATTCCATTTCTACAAGGTACCTTCACTTTTATTGAAATATTTCACACGGTGTTTTTGTTACTGGCATATTTTTCTAGGACAAATAAATAATTTTGTAAAAAATTAAAAATTATAAATTCTTAATCACTTTTTGGATCTCTTTTATCTAATTACAATTTAATTAATTAGATAAATTCCTTTCACCCTTTAACTGTAAATTATAATTTATGAATCTCCAGAGCGGACACTATTGCTTATATAAGGCAATAAAACGGAACGGCACACACTGGTATATGAATTAATAAAAGTGTCCAAGTAAAAAGATATTTTTTTAAATTTTAATACAAAGTTTTAAGAAAACTTTCCGAAATACATTTATGTTACCACAAAATGACTTTCGTGGAGGTCTAAAAGATGATTTATTATCACGATATAGTTTATATTTACCTATCTAGTGAAATTTTTCCACCATTTTTCCTGGGCCATTAACTGTCGTAAGCTTATATTGAATGGTCTCCCATGTCTTCAAATTTCCGATGGCTTGTGCTTTGGCTGATAATGTAGCTCCACTAATTGACCAAACGGCTTCCAAACTTAGATGCACTTTTGGCAAGATAATCGATAAATTTCTTCTTGACATTTTTAAACACAGTTCAGCCGAGCGTTTTATAATTCATGCAAGAAAATTTGCATAGCAGACGAAAGATGTTTACTGAAAATGGACCTTAAAAAGAGGGTATCAGATGAAAGTTATTTCAGCAGAAACTTTCCTCATAATGTAAGACCTACATTCTAATTCGAAAATTCAAATGTTAGCTGTAATGATCAACTGTCAGAAAGATACAATCTTCCTAATTTCTTATCTGGGCTCCTTTTTTCTGTAATTCTTGTGTAAAATTGTTTTTGTGATTTAAAACTTATAGAATATTTTTTACAGGTATAAAATTGAAACATTATAATTGATAAGTTTGTTGTTAAAAATACATCTTTGAAAACTATTAATGATAAAACATTTTCGAATATATTAACAGATTATACAGACGTATTGTTTTACTCTTTTCGGGGAAATTCTCATTTATAACCATTAATTTCAAATATTTCTGCAATATTTTTTTCAATCACACAAAATGCTATTTTAATACTGCACTGCTAATGTAAAGCTTATTATACGTTACATAACTTCATTTTTTATCCATTATAATTTTCTATAATTTTTTTATTATAATGTAATGCCTAATGGCATCTGAGGTTTCAGACCCAGACAAATGGGTACGCTTGCCCGATTTTCATTACATCCGCCGGGCCCATATTGCAAAATTAAGAAATTGAATTCTAAATATGTCTTGTAGTTTCAGTACAACTTATTTCAATTTAACTGTAATAACTTCACTATAACAGAAACAAACTTTTCAAAAACTGTAGATTAATTTTTAAAAATAAGAGGCAATATGTGAAATATCTCTTACGAATTATTGATGATGGTTTAAAATAGTCTATCTTTTTTTTCATAATTAATAATGAGCCTAAGGAACTTCAATAGACGTACGCAAAATACTAAATTCATGTAATAATTATTTTACTACACATATGATACAGCTTCACTATAATAAAATGAGATTTGAGTTTCAATGAAGGTTTAAATTTTAAATTAAATCACTTATTGAAATCTTAATGATAATTAAATCTATGTGTTTTTCATTTTATTATGCAGGATTATTGTTGTATTTTAGTGGAACTAACTATAAGTTTTCAGTGAAGATTTTAATTCTTACACAAATTTTAAATTCATTTTTTTTCATTCAGGTGTGGTTATATTGTATGTTTGTTTTTAATTAATTATTGATAGCATATTTTAAATGCAACATTCATCATTTTCTACGAGTTCTTCAAACTTTTCTCGTAATATTTTTGCAGAATTAAGTATAGGATATCGATAAACTAGAGTGATATTCACTGATTATGAAATTATTGAAAGGATTTTCTATAAATAACATGAAATAATACAATATTGTAATTTTTCTTATTACCATGGAGTCTTGTTATCCAACAATCTGCCTTAGCCGACATTGTCTCGGAATTCATTTTAAACTACAAATCCCAACTGATACTCTGTACTTCTGTCTTTGGGGAAATTATTAGAAAGGTGCTTTTTTCACTATTTATATAGCACTAAGGTCAGACGGATAAGTGATACCAGAGCGGCAGCAAAATGAGTATTATAAGAATCTCAGATAATTAGGCGAGTGTGATAGCAAATATCGTTGCTCTTCTTTCTTTATTTTTTGTGCTTGTCATTGTGTTTTAATCTGTTAGAGTTTTTCTCTTGTTTTTTTTAATATAATTGTTACATTATAGGGGGAAAATGAAAAAGGATTTTGTTGCACAGGAATTTGCAAGGAAGGACTTTGCTTTAAACCTTGAGGAAGAAAAACCTAACGGTTTTATTTTTATAGATTCAGTTTAATATTGCATTTCCTATTAATCAATATGTGCCTAGATAGTTATTTTATAGCAATGCGACTTGTCTATTAGGCTGCAGAGCTGAAGTCCCTTAAAATTATTTAGAAGCTTGTATTTTCGTTTTTATTGTAATTGGCTTACTTTTCCACTTGAAGAGTTCAATGATCAACGAAAATGTCAGAAAAAAGTAATAAAAAACGTAAAAGGAAGACGGAAAATCGAGCAAGAATTAAGAGAGAGACAGACCAGAACTGCATAGAGTTTTGTTCCCACTAACGTATCAAAATTCGCACACTGAGCAACGCACAGCGCTCAGTCGGAAGAAAAAGCAACCCTTTCTTCCTTTGAAATAAAATGCCCTTGAGCTGCGTTTCCCACCGCTCTCGTTTGGCCAGTCTTTCCTTTCCTCATTTGGCCTTTTTTCGTTTTCTCTCAGTAGTCTAGTCAAGAAGTAGTTCTTTAAATCAAATTCTGCGGGAGTTGTAATCTTTTGCTTCTTCGTGTATTTTGGGGTGCTCATTATAAATCTGAGGTTTGCCACCAAAACGTTTTGTTGGAATTTTAGTTATGGCCGAAAAACATGAAAAATTACTTAAAAACTATCAATTTTTAGTATATCGTCATTATATACCAAAATTATCAGCACAAAATTTTCTACAACTTGGGTCTATACAACTTTTGCAGCACTGCTTGTTTATGAGCTGATGAGCCGCCACTGTTTTATTGGTTAAATAACTTCTCTTTAGCCTGTTACCTGAAATACAGTGCATCCCGAAAGATATTAATGCATCGTTTAGGAATATTGAACTAAAACTTTTCTTTCATTTATTTTCCCCTATTATTTGACAGTTTTACTTATCCAACATTAGCAATCCCACTTTATTTATCGCAATTAACTATTTTATTTATATTTTACTATTTTTATGATTTCACTTTTTATCTAAAAATATGCAGAATTGCATAAATAGAAAACGACTTTGTGCCAGAAACAAGTCCAAAATGTTACTATCATACTCTACAATAACTATAACAGATGTGTAAATTCTTTCAATATAAATAACTTAAAGCACACTTAAATTTAGCATTTTTCTTCCAAAAATATGGATTTTTGAATTTATTTTATTCGATATAATATATTTCCCACGTTTTGGAAATGAGTGGTTGGGTTTCCTAATTTCATTGTAAAGGAAGTTTTAAACATTTATTTAGGTCAGTGCTAAAGTACAAGGCGGTCATAAATTATTGGAACCATTTCAAAAATTAATTTTAAAAAAACTAATAATGTTACAACTGTGGGGTTTTTTTAATAAAAGAGCAAATAAAAAAGGATTTTTTACAGATAGGTGGCATACCATCACGGCGTTGTAAATTTGCCAAAGCGAGAGATTTCCATACGCAATGGTACAGATCAGCAGACGCCGATGCGCGTTTTCTGGTTTCCTTTTTTAGTTTTTCTTGAATATCTCGAATACTATTCAGTTTTCGACATACAATTCAGTTAAAAAATTAAAGAGCGTAAGAATTCCCTACAAATACATACTTTTATTTTTCTTCTAGCTTTAATAGTTTCGCTGATAATGGCTATCAAAAATGGGAGACGTCCAATAATTTACAACCACCTAGACCATCGTAATGGCGCGTTACTTATCTGAAAACAAAGCTTTTTAAAATGCCCTCTCATTTAAAAAAATCGTAATTTTAAAATTATTAATTTTTTTCATTACTTTTTGAAATGTGGCCAATAATTTATGACCACTCTGTATATATTACTCTTTCTAAATCTATAATGCTTTTCCCTCAATTTCAAGATTTTTAACGGTTTCAACTATTATAAATACGGCATGCCTAAATTTTTGCGCTTTATTGCTTTTCCGCACTTATTTATTGAAAGAATAATCGAAGAAATGCATGATTTTTTTCATAAAAAATAGTTTGTAACGAAATATCAATGTGTAAATTTTCAATAGATTTTAAAATATAATAGAGCACCATTTATACACTTTTATATGGCACTGACGAAAACCGACGTATAAATGAAAAGACGTGCAATCGAAATTTTTATTAACAACTTTAATTATCACAAATTTAAAGCAACTAATGCAAATTCCTTTAAAAGTAATAATTTTAAATTTAGTACTATTTTTTGTAGTACTACATAGTATTGAAAACAATAACATCAAATTTTAAAATTAACCCTTTATCATAAAAGTGAGAAAAATTATACTAATTGTCTTGAATACTAATTTTACATTTCTTATTTTATACGACTATGTGCAGCACGTCGGCGTTTAATTAAAAAAATGAAAATAATAAGAACGGGGCTATACATAAATGCTAACATTTTTTCAATATTTTTGATCCCCTTCCCCCCCTTTGTCACAAAGTGCCACACTTCACCATACCCCCTCCTCCCCCCTTGTCACATGTCACGCTATATTACATAAACATATACTTGCAGTTCAGAAACAAAGCACTACGTTATAGATCATATTTCACATTTTATTTTCAAACTTTAACTATGTGTTTTAATGACATTTGTGAGCAGGGGGAGGTTTTCTTATAATGGTGAAGAATTTCTGCTGCTACCATATTCTCAGAACCTACCTTGAACCATGCCATATTCTCAGAACCTGCCTTTTTTCGAAAAGGAAGAAATATAAGTGGAAAAAAAATCACATGAAAGTTGTTTTAGCCCCCCGATTAAAAAAGTACTTTCAAATTCTGGTAATTTTAAAATGACTTCAAAATTTTATCTGCTGATTTTAAATGTTTTTATTTTAACCAAAATGTGTGATGTCACACTTCTTGTTACCCCCTCCCCCCCCCCTTTTCACAAACTTTCACAATTTCGAGAACCCCCTCCAAGCGTAACATCTTTTGTGGACGACCCCAACGGTAAAATAATAACTGAGGCAGAAAATTCGTGAGTTTTAGGAAGAGGGAAAGTGACGTATAACTGAAGGTTTTCTTCCTTTCCATCGTAAAACGAAGTATAATTTCATCAAAATGGTAGGAAGGAATCGGTAATGTGATGAAAAGGCATATAAATGAGAAACATATAGGCGGTGCTTTACTGTACTTATTCCGGAGTGGGTTCAAGTCTTAGAGGAAAATTCAAATTAAATTTAGACCTTAGAGTCTTTCTCCTCTACAGGAAACCCATTCTGATTTTGAATCTGAATGAATGAATGGCCTTTGATGACGTCATCCACCGGATTCTTATTCCTCCTCGTTGTTCGTTATTGTTTTTGAATTTTTTTGTATTTTTAACTCTGTCACATTTTCATCTTCCCTTATTTCGTATTTTTATCTTTTTACTGTACGTAACCTTTTCAAAAAATGCAAACAATAATTTTTTCAAATCTCTAATTTTTTTTAAATAAATGTCATAAATTTTGTCTTCTATTAACTATAATTTTTTTTCAATTTCAACAAAATTTCCAGGATACTTTTCAATTGTCTGCTTTCAAGAAAAGACTTCTGTGTTCAAATTACGATTAGCAGAACGTAGACAGTACTCATATTTTGTCAAATTATCTGTTCCAACTTCGGATTTTTTTTCATTTTTTTTAATGTTTTAAAACATTTAAAAAGTTAAAAAATATATTTCTAAAACTATTTTTTGTTGCTTTAAAAACAAGTTGTTTGGAAAGATAGAAAAGCAACTGCAACATAACCATTTTTGATAAATCTCCTTCGCAGAAACATACTATAAAATTAAGAACTTGTTAACACCATGTCTCAAAATTAGACTAAAAATATTACGCAAGCCAAAAATCCCAAAAAGAATGTTAACCTCTTTGTTATCGATTTCATTTTATTTTCGTTTTTATACGAGTAGAATAATGCTCTTTATAGAAAGTAAAGAAAGCTGTATTTGTATTGCACCTGCAGTCTGTCAACTCTAAATTCTTCGAGCTTTCATTTAAGTCTGAAGGCTATTCGTGACGCTTCAGCGCTTAACTTTAATCAGCTTTCACGATGTTCCAAATAAACACACACGCTCCCAGCCTCTTTTATAACTTCCTTATTATCGAAATTCTGTTTTTCAATTTTGGTTATTACTGCAATAAATATTTGCTTTTTATGGGCAATGAATTGGGAAGATGTTTAGATGAGTCTTAAATCACTTAAGCTGCTAAATAAAATCAGATTTGTTGGTGCTGATTGAGAGCTTTTGTGTTTTGGAACTGGTATCTCTAAATCAGCAGTCAGTTTAAAGCGGAGTTAAATATCTGATGCAACAATTGACTTTTATTAGTTCTATAGTAAACTATTTCCTTCTTATTCTGTATCGATAAATGTTTCAAGAGCTTTTATTCTTTTTCTCTGAAACTTCCAAATAAATATTTATTCGGTTTAAAATAAAAGGAGGATCAAGGAAAGTTTAATACTTTTTATTTAACTAATTGCCAATTTAGATTTTTATCCTTACGAAGGATAACTTCTTTACAAAAAAGTATACAAAACTCTTCTAACAATATGAAGAAATATGTTAGTTTATTTTAAATAAGCATTTTATATTCTGGTCCATGTAAAGACGATAAACAAAATGTAATAAACATTCCTCTGCTTAAAATACTAAACAATAATTTCAATTCTGAGAAGTTTAATAATTTTTCTTAATATTCAGCAGCAACTGTTAAAAGAGGTATATGAATTTCGCTTACTATAACTTTCTTTTCATTCACTAACCATTTTGCAATTACTTTATTGCCTTTCACGTATGATTAAAAGTAATTAAGTGTTTTTTTTATTAATCAAATAGTAAATATCAAGATTTTGTTTAATAAAAAATATTCAACGAAGAATAGTGTTAGCAAACGTTTGATTAATGTCATAAAACTGTTATTAAAAATTGTCATTCCTTAAATACATTTGAACTGATCAAACTACTTTAAATAAAGAGAAATTATGCAGTATCTTTGAAATATATTATTACAACTAATACGTTGTTTTTATCTTTAGATGCTTACATAATATTCAACAGAATCTATAAAGAAAATCGCAAACCAGGCAAAGAATGCCATGAATGGTAGCTTGGAAACTCCAACGGATCATAAAGATTTCCTGTTATCTACCTTAGCAGAAGAAATGATTCTGTCAAATGAATCAGAAGTTCTGCTATTTAGAAACCTGTCACCAGACACGCAATCTCCACAGTTCCAATTACAGCCGTATTATGGAGACCAACTTGAAGTGTACCGCAACTTCTACTCTTCAATCCATGGCTACATAAGCATAATGGTGTGCCTGTTTGGCATAACTGCAAATTGCATGAATATCATTGTCTTGACCAGAAAGAACATGGTTTCACCAATTAATGTTATTCTTACTGGACTGGCTGTTGCCGACATGATGGTGATGGTATCATATGTGCCATTTAGTTTTCACAATTACGTACGCACCGGGTTAGAAGAGAAAGAAAAATTTACGTTTGGATGGGCTCTTTTTACTCTATTCCACGCGCATTTTACAGTTGTAAACCATACTATTGCTACATGGCTGACTGTAACTGTAGCCATTTGGCGATTCATGGCTGTCTGCTACCCAGCACCAACTATGAGATATAGAGGAATTCCACAAGCAAGGATAGCTATTGCTTGCACATACATAGTGTGTACTATCTTTTGCATACCAAATTACATAACTTTCACAGTAGCGTCTAGTTTAGATTATCAGAATAATACTATTTACAAAGTAAATTTCAGTGAATTAGCAATGCGGCATGGTGGTTTATTGGCTTCAATCAATTTCTGGATGTTCAGCGTGATTTCTAAGTTGGTACCCTGCATAGCTCTGACAGGGCTTAGTTTCAGTCTTCTGAAGGTTTTGTATGAAGCCAATATGAGAAGGCAGCGGCTCAAGGTTGGTTCTGACAACGACAAATGCCATGACAGGACCACCAAAATGCTTCTTGCAGTTCTCTTCCTGTTTCTTCTTACACAGTTTCCTTCTGGAATGTTGGCTCTTCTCAGTGGTGCTCTGGGCAATGAATTTTTCAACAATGTGTACTTGAACTTTGGTGAAACCATGGATATTCTTTCACTTATAAACAGTGCAGTGAATTTTATCATTTATTGTTCGATGAGTCGGCAGTTTAGGCTAACATTCACATTTCTGTTCTTTACACGTTTTAGTAAAGATAAATGGGCTGCTGTACCACCATCAGAACCAACACAAACTGTCGGTACTGCATGTGTATAGCACAGGATAAAAATAACTTCAGACGAATGATACATTTGAAAACCATATAATACCGTGAATATTAAGCATGCTGTTGAAAGGACTTCTGTAAGAAGTGATCAACTTAAAATTTGCATAAGCAATTAAAGAAGTATCATTGATTATAATTTTGTACAAAAAAAGATTTTCAATATACAAGTACGTGCTTTTCTTATCAACAATAATTGAACTTCTGTAATAAATATTGAAATCAATCAAAATCTCGTATATTGATAAGTAAATAACCGAATTATAACAGCTATTATTATTAGAAGGTTTTCATATCGAAATTCTTTACATATCTGTAGTTGTTGTACTGGCCTCTTAAAGATTATAACAAATTTGATTTAATAAATGTCTAAAGTATTATAGAAATTCTCCTTTTCCTGAACCTTTCATTAGTAAGCTTACTATTTTTTGAATTATTTAGAAAAAATAAATATTTTATTTGTATATTATATGGATAATAGAATATAGCAAAAAAAATAAGAAATTATTAAACGCATTTTCTTGATGATTTGTAAACACAAGATGAACAAAAGCCAGATATTGTATGTTGACACAAATAGGTGGTGACAAATACACCGTGTTTCAGTTTTTTCCCTCTTGAATACTGAACATTCGCCAAACCGCATAAAAACTTATCTAGTCTCTGTACATAAAATATAAATGACTTCATATACAGCACTACAATTTATTTTGTACTGTGATGTATTTTGTAAACGTCATTGTATTATAAAAAAAATGAAGTTTTGTGCTACGTATTGATTGTTAAAGTGATATGAAGTAATCATGTGACTGTTAACATATGTGTCCTTTGTGAAATGATGTAGTAGAAAATGCATGTGAATGATGTTTTGTCATACTCCAGTAAAGAAGTGGAGTATATCTGTTCAGAATATGTCATATCTTGTATTAATATGTAGTATGAATGCATAAATATGCTGTTTTACTGCTGCTTAAAAATATGATCTCAGTAACATTTATGAATTGCGAATAAAGATTTGTTTTCAGTTGTCTTCAAAAATTAATTTTGTGTGCAAAAAAATATTTTTCTTCTGTAAAAAGTGTAAATTCCCTACATTTTTGAAAAATTCCTTACAATTATTCAAGTGATGTAGGGTTATTCATAAAGCATGACTTCTGGGACTTTCAACACACATTCATCAAAAATTGTATATATATAAAATAAAAGTTTGCTTCTGAATGTAAAGAATAAAGCAAACTTTTCATATAAACTCTCCATAATTGCATGAAATTTATTGTGAAATTATTCTTCCTACCTATTTGCTAATCATTACAAAATTTATATATGTATGTAACCCTTTAATGACATATCGACACATATCGTTTTTTAATAATTAAGTACCGGAAATTGGAATTTCAATTTGTCACTAAAGGTTATTGAAATTTATTGGCAGAAACTCTGATAAATTATACTTCACCCGCTTGTTATTTGGAATGTTTTCCAATAGATGTTATTAGCACGTCAACTAAAGTGAAGGCTTATGATCCTCGACTTTCACAATGTATAACATGAATTATAAGGACACGAGTTAATGACAGTTAAATTAATAAGCAACTGATATTTTGATTACTTTGAGATTGATTTATAGACCTTTTAGTGAGATTTTATCATCAATCTTATAAACAATTTTTTCGATGACTTTGTCTTTCCTTGTCTTAATATTTTTCATATGATTGTTATAATAAAATGAATCCTATAACTAAGGTTAATTCATGGTAAACATAAGAACATAAGCTACAAAAAGTAATAATTTTTTCTCAGCTAATCGAAAAAGTTTTGAACATTTTTAATCAAAAGTTCGATTAAGAATATGCACTGGTGCCATGAATTGTGCACATTTTTGAGGAAAAATTTAAGATTTGTAATCATGTATGCGAAAATCAGACATTACTATAAAATCGTTAAATTATAATAAATATATTTGAGTGTTTTTATCAATATCTAGAGTAGTATTTTGGAACTATGAGAAATTCAAAAATTTAATAAATATTTTCATCCCTACTCATAACCGGACTTACCGGATTTATGTGGCAAGACTTACTTATGGCATATGCGAGAAATCAGAATGATGTTATGTTGACTAATTGACGAATATTCGTTTACTACGATAGCTTGCTATTAATATAAAGAAGACTATTGCTATCAAACCCTTATTGATTGCATAAAAAATCAAAAGAGTGATTCTTACAGTTTACAATAGTGTTTAATCCAATTAAAACTAGAAAAATTGTAGAGAAATTATACATAATCTTTCAATCCTGTGAATTGAGAAAGAAACTTTAAAAAAGGAGTAACAATCTAAAGCGAATTTTTAACGTGGTAATCGTTGCCTTTTAAATCTTTTTAAACATTCAGTGGCCTTAAAACATTCTGTTATGTATACTCTCACAAAATAACGGCTGAATTTAAGTCGAGTTACATAACACAACACCACTCCATGCCTCTGCAACTATAACCTTTAAGGGCATTTAAGCAGTGCCACGGACATGAAGTGGAAGAAAAATCCCAACACCCAAGAGGGGTGACCTCTCTTAGCCTTTACCAAATCCCTCTCACTGCTGCCTAATTATTAAACAATACAAGTTTACGCATGTTATCAGGAACTTTCAGTGACTAAGTATTATAATTCTCCAATGCCATCCATCTTCTTCTCAGTTGCAGTAAAGATTAATGTCAACAGCCTTCAGGTATTGACAATCCAACTCAACTCCTACGTTCTGCTGGTCAAACACTGTGCACGCTTTTGCAATTCGTGCTAACATGCCAGGTAAATTCTTCAGATGGATTTAGTGCAATCTTGCCATTACTAGAAGAAATTTTGAAACAATGCATCTAAGTTTACAATGTACTTACACGAGCCAGTAATAATGGCATGTGGCTGTTCTAAGAATTATTTGAATCAGCTGGATTAAATAAACGGAATATTTCTGACTTTCTAATGCCTTTAGAAAGCCAGTGCAATTAGAAAGCATAAATCCTATGAAAACAAGGTAAGTCAACTAATTACAGGAGGAATTTACATGATAAATTAGATTTTCTGTTGTAAATGAAGGGAAAGTATGTAGTCTGACTAAAGAACTAAAAGTGAATAAGACTCAGGAGGTAAATGTCACTACGGATCCGTCTAACATTATCTTACCCTGTGATGTATTATCGTAGTTTGTCTTCCTGCAAAAATCCATGGTTTCGAAATTCGCTCAGCATATTTGGCATGAATCACAAGACAGAAAAAACTGATTTCATTTCATTCGGCACTTATAGTAGCGCAAATATGAGTGTGCAATATTGTATTTTTTGTTGGAAATATTTGCAATATAGTATAATATTGTGCAATAATGTAACATTGTAAACACCAACATTATTACATAATATTACAGACGTGTTGTATATTGTGTAGCAGGACTTGATCTTTCCCTAATCGATAATCTTCAAAACGGTTTGCTAGCCAGGTATATCTAAATAACGATGAGTGAAATCTCAACTTGACAATGGATGTTGTCTTAGGCTTTTATATGCAAGAATGAAAATGTACATTTACG
This sequence comes from Araneus ventricosus, assembly GCA_013235015.1. Taxonomy (NCBI): domain Eukaryota; kingdom Metazoa; phylum Arthropoda; class Arachnida; order Araneae; family Araneidae; genus Araneus; species Araneus ventricosus. The sequence goes on from BGPR01001425.1 coordinate 49,417, forward strand.
CTAAGTCCTCAGCTCAACACATATTCAAAAACAGCAAAATTCTATATTTAGGAAATCGCATCAATGCTACTACTTTAAAAGTATTAATTTGAATATAGTGCTGGAAATAATGTAATCAAACTGTTTTTCTACAGTTACTGGTTTTATATTTTCATTCAAATTAATGAAAGTGCTTGGAAAACACATTTCTTCTTGTATATCTAAGTTGCGGAATTGTCTACAGCTATTTGTGCCTTCCTTGTAAATACTTCATAATAAAGTTTTAATCCATTACACAGGGTGATTCTAAAGATGAGGTGGTTGGGTTCGAATATTTATTTAAAACTATTTCGGCTAACTAACCAAAATTAGTTTGGCAACATAGGATTCAGACTCCAGAATAAGTTTGAAATGAATAATTCCAATGAGAACCGCCCCCCAGATGAATACTGTCTGTGCTATTAAGTCCTTCATCATATCCACACACCTAATTGAAAATATGCAAATTTCTTCAGAGAGTAAGAAAAATAAGAATATTATAATATTTCAATCTTGGACGAACTTGCTTTTAGTTGTTATTTAACCCCCTGCTCTTTTGAAAACACTGGGCATTGCTCGTTACGTTTTGCTGTCAAATATCATCAGAGTTTAAATGTTTATATTTCACTCCTTATTATTCAATTATCTAAAATCTTAATTCAGAGTAAAGCTTTGATGACAATTATCAATTTTCCAAAGATCATTTTGCACTCTGAAAATACTGGATCCTTACAAGTGCAGGGAGTTCCAGGATGCAAAGTCGCATGAAATGGGAGACATATACAGATTGCAGCTACGAGGAACCTAATATTCAACATAATTCAAGCCATTTTCTTCCAATATTGGTACATATAGAAATGCCATATTTATGGCCTGGAAGACGGGGTACCCTGACACGACCATCGACGTGATGAATGAGAAATCGGGATTCTTCCGACCAGGCAACTCTCTTCCACTCATCCATGGTCCAGTCTCGATGTTCCTGGGCCCACTGTAGGCGTAGTTGACGATGACGCTTGGTCAACAGAGGCACACGAGTGGGACGTCTTCTGCACAGTCCCATATCCAACAGTGTTCGCTGAACTGTGTGTTCCGAAACACTTGCGCTCGGACCTGCATTGTATTTGGCTGTCAGCTGAGTCACTGCCTGGCGCCGATTTTGCTTTACCAAGCGGGACAGTCTCTGACGTCCTTTTTCTTTGATGACGCGTGGACGACCAACACCTTGGCGTCTACTGCTGGTGTCACAGTCATTTATCCATTTTGCATGAATACTAACAACGGCAGATCGTGAACAACCTACCAGTCGTGCGGTTTCGGTGATACTCGTTCAGAGTCTTCGGGCCATTACGATCTGCCTTCTATCAAATTCGCTTAGATCAGCAGCCTTTCCCATCAGTAGCAAAAGTAAGTGCAAGAATGATTACTTACTTTCTCCAGCAGCAGTTAAATACCATTCTCACTTAACCACGTGCCCTCCACGTCTTCCAGACGAGTTCATTCAAAAATGTGGGGTTGGTCATAATGTTTTGGCTCGTTTGTGTATATTTCAGAATAATTTCCCATAAATTCAATTGCATATAAAGGCTGTCAGAATTTTCGAAAGCTATTTCCATTTAATCCCGCATAAAGTTCAGTAATCTTCGTATTATTAATTATTCCCAGTGAGTAAATCAAAAATTCATCTTTTTTTGTGACAAGCAGATTTTTTTTCTTCGCAAGTTTTTGGAAATGCTGTTTAGGTCTTCATTCATATCTCTGAAATTCTTAAAAGATTTATCTCAGGGTTTTTCATGAAATCAATCATGTTGGTGATAGCCATTTATTCATTGTATAAATAAAATGGAATATGTTATTGTGAGTATTAAATTACATTGGAATGTAAGACATCATCAAATCAAATTATCATGCTTTCATTTAAAACCTATACGTATTTACTTTCGATGTGAATTTGGGCTAAATTTTCCTCTTTTACATAGATTACGGTGTTTATTATAAACAGTCCTCGTATGATTAACTTTGTTTATGTGAAATTAAAAACCATGGGATGGAAATTTTCTACAGTAAACTGTAGGGTCGGGTTCTATCATAAATATCGAAAAGCGATGTATTTATTTTGTCTACAGAAGTTATGTATGGAGAAAAGTGCCAAAGTATATTGGAAAAACACTATGCTAAAGGCTTTGAAAATCTGTATTTTTAACCATTTTAAGTACCCGAATCAAAATCTGGCATTCTATATATATTCAAATATTATTAAAGAATAGAAATTCAGGGAAACAGTTTTCGTTCTCTCCGCAAATTACGAAGTTCCTCCTTAACATTGTTATTCCAAAACACTTTTTTTCAAACTCTCTGTTCCAGAAAATCAAAATTATCAATACTCTAATTCATCACTTATTCTCCTAACTAAATTTATATACCCTAAATTAAAAATAAAACTATAAATAGGCAAAGAAAACTACAATTAAAGAAAGTCTACGCTCCAGTTATTGTTTTTATAGTGCGTCACATGTGAAAATTCGACACATGATTCTTATATTCTTATGAATCAGCAATCAAATGACTTTATATACACATACGAAAAAGAAATTCACGCTTGTATTTCGTAATAAACCTAAAAGTGAACTATTCGTAAATTAATACATTGCAACATGTTTTAAATAATGTGCGTTTCCATCTTACATAATCATCCATTTTCGTTTCCATCTTACATAATCATCCATTTTCCTGATTTTCTCATCTCTCGTTCTTTCTTTTACTTCTACCACATTTAAACAAAAGTATGAACAAAACCTTTCATTCACCTTTTCACGCTCGTTCGACTTTAATTACGAATAACAGGCGAGCAAAACAAAGGTACTTTCATTTCGAAATTTCCTCTTTCTGATGGAATGGACTTATTATTTCGATCCGCTAATACATTAAACAAAAGCTACAACGATTACACGTTGACGATGAATTCTTTTGAAAAGAATGATGAAGCGAATTTGATTTTATTGACGTCATCTTTGTTGCTTCAACTTGCTTCCAAAATACTTCTTCCCAGTCATTATTCCCACTCTATTCATACAGAGATTTTAATTTTTGCTTTGATTTCTGAATGAATTAGAATAATTTGGATTATATTAGTTTAAGTTATTGTTAGGTAAAAGAATTCATTTAGTTCGTCAAAATTATTATTTGATAATAGAAATTAATTTCAATACGTCTAGATTTCTTAGAGATTCATCCTGCCAAATTCAAAGTCAAATAATTGATTTTTTTAACTTTTAAACCTCTTCGTATGACAAATTTATGTTTAATAATATTCATCATAAAAAACTGGGCTTATAAATTTATAAAATCAACTTTATTTCATAAGATGGGCATAACAAAAGAAGAATTAAAAATAGTACCTATGAAATTATCTTTAAAGACATTAAAAATTATTCGGTAAAATTCAATGTCATAGCTTAATATGTTTTTTTCTTTGCTATCAAATTTTTAAAAAATGAAATGTCAGCCTGATAAGGTTGATATGCAAAATGGAAGTTTTTGAAGCCACTTTCCATTAAGCTGAAAAAAATTCTCTTGGTTAACTTTTGACAGGTATCTTTAAGATTTTTTGAGGGTAACACGATCAGTTTTATCCGTAAATAATTGGTTATCTTTCAGTAATTTTTTTTCAAAGGAAGTCAAGTGATATGACTACAGAGAGGTAGATATTACGAGAGATATAGAAGTGTCAACTTAACGTATTTAACTAAGCCTTACAGAACTCTGAACTTCTAAATTCGTTGTTGATGGTAGAAAAAAAATATGGAAATTAACAAATTATTGCTTAAGCTTATATTTACAAACCTCTACCAACTGCATTTGAAATATGTTAAAATTATACAAGAGATATTTCGTTCTGTCAATAAGTTCAACCAACAGCGTGATCCCTTGCATTTTTACCGTTATGTTTTAAAGCTTTTAATGAAACAAACATAATTATTTTGGTTAATATATGATAAATAAATATTTATCAAAATAACTTTTAAATAGTAAATTTCTCAGATTATATAACTGTCTGAAATGGAAACTTGGAATAAAAATGAATATTATAGCTAACCAGTTTTAAGTGGATATGTCTGACTTATAAGATGTTTTCAATCGACATAGCACTGTTGTAGTCAATAAACAAGGTGTCTCCTTGAGCTCAGAACGACGGCAGCTATAGTCATAAAAGTAGTGTCTAGATACAGAAAAACGTCTATGCGCTATGCAATGAGCCCACTTATAGCGCCACCTCGTAGCTAACTCTGGAGTTAACGTTCCTATCTCGAAAACGGTAACAAATATGGGGAAATACTTAAATATATGAATAAGTATTATACCTATTCCTAGACACTGCTTTCATGAATACAACTGCCGCAGTTTTGAAGTTAAGGGAGTAGCCCTTATTTAAATATGTAGTAGACTATAACTAAATATGTAGTACTGTATGTATAATAACTTAGTTAATATTATGTCAAGACAATAATGTTGCTTGGGAACTTTAATAATTGAATTTTAACTAAAACTATTTAAATTTGTTGTGGAAACTAACTAGTATTTTTTTATTAAATAAAGCAATCTTCATTTTTTTATCAAATTGAACAACAATATGAAATAAGGTCAAATAATAATTTTAGAAGATAAGACAATGTCACAAAAATGTTACAATTAAACAAGCAAATCCTGTGATTTTTTGACTACAAAATAAATTATTAGAAGCTAAGTTGATTCATTTTCTATTTCAGATTCTAATAAATAAACAAGTGGGAATGTTCTCCGGCTTTCTCGTATACTTCCACAATAGTGATGCAAAGACCGTATCGCTGTATAGTGAAAAGTAACACATTTTGGACATCTTTCCTTCTTCCACTACAGTATCTGCTTCAAAATTACTAGGGTTAATTTTTAGTAAGAACAAGAGGGATATTTTTGTCAATAAAGTTTCAGATTTTGCACATGCGTGAGTATGAATGTGCTAGGAGGCTCCCGGCATTCTTAGCGCAGAATCCGACTACATTTGCATCCACGGCGATAGACTATACACTTCGGGGTAAAGTTAAAATGGTTAAGAAAATCGAGCGTCCCGCCGTCTGTGAAATACGTGGATTCATCACCAAATATTCACAGTATACGCTAGCAACGCTATGAGTGATATTAAAGTTGGCAAATGCACGAGATTGTTCAAGGAACAGAGGGAAAACGTCCAAGTAAAATCGCATTCTGATCACTGAAGATCTGGTTCATGCAATTGACATCAAATTCACGCCAACCGGAGATTAACAATTTCGAAGCTCTTACTGGAATTCCCAAAAGTTTCAATATCAGTTTTGTTTAAAATTGTGTCTGAGGACTTACAATACAAGAAACTATGCTGTTTATGGGTTCCTAACCGTCTCAGAGAAGAAAACAAAAAGAAAAGATTAGCAAGTGCTGTAACATTTTTGTCCTTCTACAACGAGGGTTATGCAGATTTTTTTAAGTCGTATCGTCACAGGAGATGACACACGGGTGTCACCACTACTGCCATCTGAAGACCTCCCTATTTTACAGCCGTTCAGACTATAACGAAGAAATGAAAACGACTGTGAATAATTGTCTATTATCAGAGTAATAAATAATAGAAAAACAAAACAAAAATTTAAAATGTTAAAAAAAGAAAAGAGTATAAATAAGAAACGGAAAAATTAAACAATAACAATACACTTTCTGCGCGCTCAACGCAGCAGCATCTAGTGATTGCATCAACAAAATATTGCAACGATTAATAATTAAAACACATAAAATAAAATTTAGAAAGTTAAAGAAAAATAGTCAAAATGGAATGAATGGATGAGAACTCGAATGACGAACTTTTTCAAAGCCCACTCGCCATATAAGTTCTAAAATGGACAAAATTTTCTGTCAAGGGTAAGATTATAAATCAAAAGTATACCGTTTGTGGCCTGAATTCTGTCCAACCGCAATATAAGAAACATTTCCCTTTTAGAAAAACGAAGAAGCAAATAAAATCCTTAATAAAAAAATCCAAAAGCTACTAGAGAATGTAAAATAATTTACCCTCTCTGCCTAAAGTAGAATCCAGGAAACAGACGCCAACTAAAAATACACAAGAACAATGCTATTATCAGAGGCGACAGAGTTCTATGAGGAAGGCATTCAAAAATCCGTTGTTCGTTACGATAAATGTTTCTACCGACAAGGAAATTATGTAGAAAAATGTAGAATTAATTGTTCATAGCATCAGAAAATAAAAGCTTTTCTAATTTGTTTTTACGTGTTATATTTTTATTTCAGAACGGATCTTGCATTTAAAACAAACCTTTTATAACAAATTCATCACATATTTGGATTTAAAACTATATGCTATCCAACTGGTAACATTTTTAGTTATGGTGTGCGCAAACACTTAGACACACTACGTCATTTGACGCATTCTTTCCCTTCTCTTTAACGGATTTCATCCAAAATGTAAGCACATCTGTAGTTTCGATGTAAATATCGCACACCAAATTTCATTTATGTAGCTCTTTCAATATTTGTTAGATATCAATTAGTGTTAGTTATCGCGTTAACACACAAACAGATATAATTCAATTTTTTTATGATTCAAGGAGATGTAAAACGTGAAAATCCATCAAAATCAGGAAGTGGAAATTTTTCACGAATACAATGTTCGTATACGAGAAAATAAAAACATATCAGGTTTTGAGTGTAAAAATCCAAAAGCCTCTTGTTTAAGCTTCTCTTATACCACTACTACCTCTCTAGCTACCAGCTATTTCTCTAGCTACCTCTTATTTATATTTAAGCCGGAAATTTTTATATAAATATTACTATTTTGAACATACATTTTTAAAAAAACATTTAACATAAAGATTTGTTAAAATCCCTTAAAAATATCTTTAAAAGTTCTGCCTGCAAGATAGCTTTAACTAATAAATGAAAAGTTCACAAGGAAATGAATGCAATTTAGTTAATAAAGAAAAAATAGATCCTTTACAAATTTACGATGGGGATTCCTTTCTACAAACTCAAATTTGTATATCAATCAAACCGAAATTCAGAAAACATCCCATTTAAAAAGCCATAAAACTCGCTTCGTTTTTTATTTGATTTCTTTATTCACTTAGAAAAATCTTGATAAAATAAAACGAGAGTTTATAATGAAACCCTTTCTGCTGTTAAGCAATTTCCGATAGCTCTTGTAAACAACGCGAAAGGAAAACATGTCCAACAGTTTAGAAGAAAGAAGCTTTTTCTTGTCGATAGAAAAATAGGGGATCGGGAAATCCGGATAACCTATTTTTCTACCACATTTCAAATACAAGCAAGCCCAGATATACTCATGGGAATTTAGAAGAAATTGATCTGCGAAACAACAGTAAAAATCTTATTCTCGTGGCACAAAAGATCCCAAAGGAGTACTTCCTTTCACTCTCAAAATTGTACGTGGCTTTGCTGTTTATCAAAAGTCGTTTTACTCAAGAATATATAAAGTGTGAAATACATCAAAAAACTCATCCACTGTGTAAAAACCGGTGATAGGCTCTTTTGTTGTTTCTATTTAAGTGCAGCTCCATTAAATGGAACGGATAATTCACATAACCGCTTTTGTCACTTTTTTCAACTTACAGAAAATGTTGTTGACTGAGTTAAATCTAGATAAATTTTCAATCTGGTTTTTCCTTTTAGATAATGCTAAAGTATATATGCTCCGATTTGAAAGCACAATGGAAAAGAGTAGAATAGTCTGATGTAGATGGCGTGAAACGTATCTGCATATCGAATTCCTTTTCATTCTTTTTTTCAACAGACGAAAAGTAAACGCCTTGCAATTGAGCATCTACTTATACCGAATATAAATCAAATGAAAATACTAAATATATTTTAGTTAGGTGTATTTGGATATATATTCACTACTGATAATTCAAAATACAAACGAATAATGTCTACGTTCTACAACTCATAAACAATAAAAAGTCGTAATAATTTTACTTCTTGTGTGCATGAAATTTAATTAGTAATATTAAATCAATAGTGGGCCAAATATAATATGACATTCCTCAAATCTTTCTTTAAATATCCTTAATCCATGGAATTTAAGTAATTTTATGTGCTGTTAGAACAACTGATGTAGGACGTTTTGCTTAAAACCATTAACAAAAAACAAACAGATGACAGTGGCACTAATTTCAAATATTTCCTAATATCAACAGTATATAACAATTTCATACAATGAAAGTATTTAAAAATTTTCGATTCTCAAACATTTCTGAATAAAAAAGTACCAGGAAATATTTAGATCAATAAGTATTATTTAGGAATTTGAATTTCCAGGGCAACAACAAAAGAATTAAAAGCTTCATCGAGCTGTTGAATTCCAAAGGAAATTTCGAAATAAATCTTGAAAACCTCAGTGTTTTTATTTCTCTTTTTCATAAATATTCTTTCTCTATCCCTGAAGATTATGGATTTAACTGTTCAAAACTTTTGACATCTGAAAAATTCCAGTTGTTATCTCTTTTTCACATAAACTTACGAAACGTATTGATATGTAATACGAGTGAAAGAAAATTTTGCTAAATTTTATTGTTGAATAGATTACAAAATGATTAATACTTGAATTTTCAGCGTTTTCCAAACGCAAAAAGTGTACTGCCTTAAGATTACATGTGTTTAAAACGTAAATATTACAAAATGTATCATTATATATATATATATATATATATATATATATCTTATTCACAGAAGTTTCTGTAAATTTAAAAATTGCAAACTGAAAATTTATTTTCAAGATTGCAAATAACGAAACCACAGTTTTAAAGCTTGGCAAGCATTCCATCATATATTATTAGCTCGAAGTAACTGCTTAAAAATAATATTGTACCCTTTCATAATATTGATTATCATCCATAAATGATTTGGATTTTTATAGGGAAAAGTATGGTTAAAATATCAGCGAGAGAAACAATCTATTATATAAAACAAAACTGCATGTGTCTGTCTGTCGGTCGGTCACAAGAACTCCTCCTAAGCGGTGAACAGAGCGACATTCTGTGGTTCATTTCCCGGTCAACAGTGCTATCTTCAACTTTCAGAATTTATTAGTTCTTAAAATATTTAATTAAATAACGATAATTAAACAGTTTTAAGCCTAATGATTAGACGTTTTTCGCCAATAGCTTCTGAAATATTTATCGCAAGAAAAATATTTTTATACCATTTTAAAGAGTAAAATATAATCTTTTTGATGATAGTTATTCCATTGCGGTACGATTTTTTCTAATTGTAATTAAGGTTTAAAAATTTATTTTTAACGAAATTTATAATAATACTTTCTATTCTTATAAAATTAAATTCATGTCAAGTTACTGTTTCATCAATTCCTTCATTCACGAGCAGTTGCCATTGTCAAAGTTAATATAAGGAAATATTTTTCTCTTTGTACATTTTTATACAGTTGCATATAGTTCCTTTTACATAGTTGTATAGTAATCCAATTACTGTGCAATTGGATTAATTATTCGTTCTATGAGATTTTTTGTTTAATTTTCAAAAAAAATTTAAATGATTCTTATCCTATCGAAGGGAGATGAACAAGGGAGAAAAAAAGTATTTTACCGGTCTATCTGTAACAAGAAATCTTCCTAAACCGTGAATAGTATCGACATGAAATTCGTTCATGCCATTTGGGATCTATTTTTAGATAAATTTTGCTTTTTTCATTTTTTAAAAACAATTGCTTCTTAAAATATTTAATTAAATAACAAAAATTAAGCCGAATTTCGGCGTCTTTTCTCAATTTTCCGCCAATAACTTCTGTATTGCAAATACATAAGATGATTTATATACCATCGTAAAGAGCAGAAAATTTTTATTTCACCGATCTCAATTTAAATGGAATACCTTCTTTTGCCCCAATTTTAATACACATTTCGAAATTCATTTCAAACGCAATTTGCTACAATGCTCTTTTTTATTGTAATTAAATTCAAACTGATTTATTTTTTATCAAATTCTTCATTTCCGTGATTTTTCCACTGTTAAAATTGTAATAAAAATACTGCTTTCTTTGAATATTAACAAAAGGGCAGAATTTTTTTCCACTTCTATTTCGTAGCATGCACATATTTCAATATGTTTGCACAGCAATTCAATGCAGTAATTTAACTACTCTCTCTCTGCGATGTTTCGTTTAATTTTTACAAACGTTTCAATGATCCTAATGATTGTGTAAAATCGTTCAAGGTTATCGAGTCCGGTTCCGAAAGGAGAGGACCTAAGGAGAAAAAGAAGGAATACTGTCTGGTGTTTTCCTGATCAGGCACCAAAAAGAAGAGAATGCTATTTCGGATAATGGTTATAAAACCATGATATGAAGGAGCTTCTGTTGTCGACGCAGAAATAAAGGGGAAGGAAAAATGGAGTTCCAAAGATAGCTAAACTGGTGCCAGGTGGTTCAAAGTGTGGAGAGAAAAGGAAGAAAGGAGTTTAAGCAGTGGCCGAGGGGTCAGAGACAAGGGAGAGGACGAACGGAAATGAACGAAAGATGCTGCTGTGAAACACTGTTTAATTAAGTTAAATTATTACAAGTTCATAGACTTGAAAATATTTTCATTCCCGAAAAACGCCGGCTATATCAGCCATTTATTTTACAAAGAAAATCATTTGCTTATACCAACTTACAATTTCTTTGCAAAATGAGAGGAGACATTAAATTTGCTTTTCTATATAGATCTATTAGTTTCCAAGCAATTTGTTTCATTAAAAAATATTTTTAGAGCTTTTTTGTGAATGTTTAAGAAAACGTTTCCGGTAAAAATGATATACTGAGTTACTTTTGTCCTCATACGCCGTTTGAGTAATTTTCTATTCATGCCGAATTAAGCAGACAGTTATTTTTTAAGGAAAAATTTCCATTTGGCAATTCATAAATTCTATCTTACCGTATTTTATTTAAATCTCAAGCAAAATTTAATAATAAACTACTTGAAATAATCAATAATATTTGCTTAAATCCTTATTCTTTATCCCTGTACTGTTTTAATAGATTAAGTAAATATGTATCGTAGGAGATCAATTAGATTAGCGAAAGGTTTTCGAATACTCTCAAAAAAAACTTTTATGAAACACGAATTTGCAAGCAAAAGAACGAGAGCTTGATTTTACAAGGATACCATTCCGAAATCCACGTCAAAAATCAGTAAATGGCTTGCAACTCATCCTTACTATCTCATTATAATTGCATTTCTTCTTTAAAATACTTTCAAGAAAGAGACAAATTTTTAATCATAAAACATTTTAAAGGAAAAATATGACTTTTTTTAACTTTATGAAGAGGTATCTATCTTTTTCTAATAAGCAATTTACTTTTTACATCTAAAAATAACGCACTCTTGTTTTCATAAACTTGAGTCTTATTAATTAATGAAAACTTTTTTTTGCAAAAATACATGTACAAAGTACGTGCTCAGAGGCAATGGGCAATTATGGAAGAACATTTGAAATAAGTAGTGAATTTATGTTCAGGGAGAATTGAAAAGAAGAATGTCGAAACCACTCAAAATAATTACTTCGTTAAATCTCTGTGAGTAATTAAAGCGTTTCCTTTATTAACTCGAATGACGCTGCGCAAAATCACGATTTCGGGGTTGCGTGTTTACTTTTCTTTCTCTGTGTGTGAACTTTCTAACTGTATATAATTTTATCTGGCAAAATTATATGTACGATGTAGTTTTGTTCTGTTTCCTTTCATTTGTAAAAAGTGTTACATGATCAGAATCAAATTTTCATAATTCGATTTCAAAGATATGCAAATAAATACTATTTTTATATTATGAAGTGCCCCAGATCTTGGTTTTCAGAGACATTTCTGAAAAGTATATGCAATTTATGGTGATAAAGAGGAAAAATTTATTTTTATATCTTGTAGGGTAGACCAGGGCAAGAAGACGATGTGAACATTTAACAATTTTTAATAAAGTCAGTTTTATGGGTAACTTTTTTTTGCATATATTATTATATTGACCTTTTGTTGAGCTGTACTTAAATTGATAAATTTTACATTAATATAATCAAAGTTATTTTTCCATTTAAAAAAAAGCAAAGCACTGGTACCAGGGACAGATGACTTCGGCAAGATGAAAATTATGTTAAAAGTTCAATACATATTTATTTTTAGAAAATGTAGGGTAGAACACTAATCAATTAAACCTTGTTATTTTTTCCTTGATTAATATGAAATGAAAGGCCTATTTTAGTTGAAGTTTGAGCTCATAGTAAATTATTTAACTCAAAACCAGTGTTTTTCATTTACAAAAATTAGGCACAAATTTTCTTCTTTCAGAATCTCAGTAGCTCTTGGGCCACCATGTGTAGCATTTTCAACACTCTATTCAATCTTCTGATGGAGAGTCAACATAGATATCATCACACGCAGGGTACTGCATTATAGTTTCGTTGGAAGTTTTTTTCAACTGACTTCATGAGTGTCAGAAGTTTGGGCTTTTTAAAGGCATCAAACTTCTGTTTCTTTGTAATAACTCTTTTTATGCACCCCTAGTCTTTTTCTTTGCTGCTTTCAACACACTTCTTCCATCTTCTGTGTGTCTTTCTGAACCGATATCTCTTTCATAGGTAAGCTTATTAAAATATTTTCTGTGGGTCTCACACCTTGCGACATGTTATGGAACAGATATTGGATTGTAGCTCAAGAAAATTATACAAATTAAATTTTTTAAAAAATCGTATATTCTTCAAAAAGGAAAGAGTAAAATGCACTTGGGGCAAGGTGACGGGATCGCCCAGGTCATTTTATCCGGATCGGAACTGTTAGTCTTTATTTTCTTGGTGGGACTAACAAGAATTAGATAAAAAAAAATAAATAGTAATTGTGAAAAGTGTTGTGTCTATGTTAGTCTCGCATAGCAAAGAATAACCAAATATTTTAGACTTTAGTCAACGAGATATTTTGTTCATGGTCTTGAAAATTACACGTCAGTCAAAAAACACGAACACCATATAAGAAACATTAAAATTGGGGGCAGTGAATTCATTTTGAGATTTTTACTTTCTAGTATTGAGGAGCGCTTGAAATATCCGTATAATAGTGAATTAAAAGCAGTATGAACTTAAAATAAGCCATTTATCATCTTTCCCGGTTCGCCATCTTGCCATGGTCTCCGCTACTTGTTTCTATGATTTTGTAAGTTATTTTATCTTCTAAAATAATATATATGATGTAGATTTGCTCTGTTTTTTCTTTTACAAAATGTTTTACGTGAACACCATCGAATTTCCAGAATTATATTTTGGCGTTACAACGGTGAAATGGCAGTATTATATTACCAAACAACCCCAGATATTGGTCTATCTTGGTTTTAGAGGCATTTTTTGCGCATCATAAATCGAAGATACAGCACAAATTTTTTTTCGTACATAGATCTGGTTCCATCAATTATCTGTTGCCCAAATCTACTCACAAACATTAAAATTAACAGCTTCTTCTGTTCTTGCTTAAGATATCCTCAGCAAAAATTTGGACATTGTTGCTTTCACGAACCTTTTTTCGTCAATGGGCATATAGTGGGTTTTCCCCATGAATACAAGGCATTATACCAAGTGGATAAACCCCGCGCCACAATTTTAATTAAAAAGTCATTGAACTTCATCCCGGTTTTGGTGGAGAGATATCTTGTGGTATTGAATTTAGTTTTTAATAATGAAAAAATTTTGTATGTTTATGTGTATTTTCCACCAAGTGACCGTCTGGCTGATTGCATCATAACAATTGAAAGTATTGTACAAAAGTACAAACAGAAAATTCTAATTAACGGTGATTTTAACACCAAAAGTACAGTATGGGGTCCTAGAGCTTCGGATTCCCGGGATCTCGAACTGTTGGAGATGATATAGACAGGACTTGGTACTGGTCGATAAGCCGGGTTCGCCTCCAACATATGACAGCACAAAGGGCAAAAGTTGGATAGATTTAACCTTAGCAAAATATAGATAGGGAAGATAACAGTGAATGGCCGGTGACCATAGACGCATTTTATATAACTGGAATAAAAAGAGAATGAAGTTTAGAAGCATTAACGGAGAAAGATGGAGGATTAGTTATGGATGGATTTTTGATTTTTGTAGAGATCTAAACTAGTTGGTTGAGACCTTTATGGAATTCCAAGTTACAACGAATAATATTGAGAACATCATCAAAGATTTTAATGAAGGTTTGAAGATAATTTCTATCACAAATCAAAAGAAGAGATTCAAATTCATAAGCAGAGTGCAATCTGGTGGAACCAAAGACTTGAGATAATGAAGAGCAAAGCTAGGGCATTAAGGAAAAGGTTTCAAAGGACGGATGATGCAGAAAGACAAATTAGACGCCAGATCTTTAAGAAAGAAGAAGTCAAGTATAAAAAGATGATATCTCTAGCCGAAATAGAATGTTTTCGTAACATCTTGGGTAAAGCAATACAAAAGAATAACATAAGGTTAATTAAGAATAACATTAAAGATAAGAAGACGGAAAAAATCGAAAGGATATTAAAAGATGATGGAACATACACGGAAAGTTATTGTGAAAGCCGAAACTATAGAATCAAAAATTCATTTTTCCAAAATTGACAATTCCTGGAAAGATAACGATGAATTGGAGGAATATTTCATACCAGATTTTAACGATATAGAAATGGAAGCATGCATCAAAACAATGGAAAAAGAAGGTTCAGCAAGATTTGATGGGTGGTCTATAGAATTTATCGAAGATATTTTTTATATAAATAAGAAGTGGTTTGGGGATGGTTTTGAATTTTTTTTTATTTGAATAGTAGATTTTTCCCAAGATTTTGGAAAAGAGTCAACATTTTACTTCTTCCTAAAGAGGAAAAGGACTCTTTACTTCATATAGACCTATCTGCCTTCTCCCAGTTTGGAGAAAAGTGTTAGAAAAATTTGCAACAAATCGTCTTATGTACTTTCTTGGAATAAAAGGAATCCAGGATGTAAACCAATACGGTTTAAGAGGCATGCGTACAACGATGGCATTGATACATATTTCCAACTCTGCGGAGAGAGCTAAATTGATGAAAAATATTTCTTGCATGATCTCATTGGACATTTCTAATGCGTTTAACTCAGTCCTTTGGAGCCATGTTTAAAAAAAAACTATTGCAGAGAAATCACGTTCCTGAAAGGAATAAGAGAATTTTAAATAATTTTCTTAAGGACATAACGGCGGTATTGTCCAACGGAGGAACTTGAGAATATAATCAAGGAGTGCCACAGGGCTCCATTCCTGGCCGGCACTTTGGCTTTTGGTGATAAATGAATTGCTGAGAGAGACAAGTAGCCAATACAAAGAACAAGATAATATAGAATACAGGCCTATGCTGACGACATTGTGATAATGATGAGAGCTTTGGCGTCCTATTATTTTACAGGATTGTCTGCAGATATCATGAAAATTTTAGAGGATTGGGCTGGACAATTTAATTTAAAATTCAGATTTCAAAAATGCAAATGTGCACTGTTTAAGTATAGAAAGGGTGAATCACACTACCCCTCAATAAAACTGTATAACAAAAGAATAAAATACACAAAAAATTAAAATACCTCGGAATTGTTTTTGATCCGAACTTTTCATTCATATTTCATTCGAAAAAAATACAAAATAAAATTCTCAATTTCTTCGAAAAATTGCGCAGAATAGTTAGAGCTACTTGGGTCTTATAGCCTGATATAGGTAAAAATATATATTTCGCAGTAACTGAGAAAGTGACATTGTACGGAATGCAAATTTGGTACAGAGATCTAGTATACTTGAATAATAGACTCGTGCAAATTCAGATAATACCGCTCCTAGGTATTTCAAAGGTATATAAAATTGTTTCCAATGAAGCGATACAAGTACTTACGGGATGCCCGCCCTTGCACAAGAAAGCTTCTATAGAAAAAGAACCGTTGAATAGCATAGTTATTAGTAAAACTACTTTGGAAAACGAAGATTACCGCCTTTGCAAAATAAGGTGATCAATTGGAAATTCTATAATCAGTAAATGGATTGTGATAACATTTTTACAGATGGCTCTAGAATCGAGAATAAAGTTGGCTGTGCGTTTGTTCACTTTTGTGATGGAATTGAAGTTGAAAGTCGGAAAATCAGGTTAAGCGATGGAGCTACTGTGTTTATAGCTGAATTTGTGGCAATAAAAAAGCTGTAGAATGCATGCGAGCAAAAGATATGAGGAATTTCAGAGTCATATCGGACTCAAGATCTACCCTTATGACACTGAACTCGCCGACGGAAAAGAGAAGGATAGTTAACTCAATTAAAGAAATAATAAACGATAATATTGACGTATATTTGGTAAAGGCCCATCAGGACATAATAGGAAATGAGAAAGCTGATACGCTAGCGAAAGAACAGCGGTTTAACAGAATTGACTATTTCTTTAGTAAATCTTGTCTCCAGATAAGAAATGAAGGTAAAATAAAAGCCCATACAATATGGCAAGAGAGCTTGGGGAAAGCTCAATGGACTAGAAGATTCTTTCACAAAGTAAATTTCAATAAGGTCCTGAGAAATTTTTATTAAAATCAGATTTATACAGCCCATGGAGTTTTTGTAACTTATCAGAAGAAGTTCTTTCACAAAAACCCAATTTGCGACTGTGGTGAAGATATTGGATGAGTGAAACATCTAATAATGAGATGCAATCGTTGGGCATTGGGCAAGTTATAAGTTGAATTGGCCCAAAAATTGGGCTAATCTTGATATTATTAAACTTATGCGAATAGCATCTTGCAAGAAGGACGCGGCAAAAATAATTGAACTGCAATTTGTTTCCATTTTATGAGGTATAGACACTGATTAACTTTTGCGCTTATGTATTTGAAAATTTTTGTAATTTTGTGTTTATGTTATTAAGTTACATGGCTGTAATATAATATAATACTATTTTATTGTAAAGGGAAATCATATCAACATTCAGCAACTACACTGTAAAAACTGTGGAGTAATGTCGCACCAAATTTGGTGTTGAAAAACCTTAAAAACTGCGTGAACAAACACTTTATTTAAAGTTAACACCAAATCAAGCGTTCTTATATACTTTAAGTGGTGTTGTTTGCATTCAACACCAATACTGGTGAATCCTTACACCCTGCTCACACCATTCGTGAATTATTTTCACCTGTGGTAACACCAGTTTTGGAGTACGTTTGGAAAGTCTCCGATGGCAACGATAGGTTATTTGTAAACAACTTTGCATTTCCGTTGGTTGCTGCCGTTACACAGAAACGTTAGAAAAGGTTGTGTAATAAAGATAATTGAGTTTTCATAAGATAAATATAACTTTATTTATATGTGTGTCATTTGTATTTAAGAATATTACATTTAATTCGTATATGCTTCTGAAATTTTCTTTACTAAGCCTAGTTCGAATTCGCCCTGATTAATACCCAGATAGCACGTAAGTTTGCAGCAAGTTTGATTTTGACTTGTCATGGCAAAATTTGACGCGTCAAACTTGAATCGAACTTGTAGCAAGTTCGATGTGACAAGTAGCGCCACCTCTTTGCAAATCAAACTTGCTGCAATTTTGCAAAACAAGCTTCCTGCAAAGATAGCACAATAAAGAGATAATTATCTTTGTCTCTGTTTTAAAAAACATCCGATTTTTAATAGCATCTCCTAGACCGTAATTCTTTTTTATTAATTCAATAAATCAATGATAATTTGTGAAAAAAATAACTTTTTTATAAAAAAAATTTTTGAAACATTTTCCATCTTTTTACTAAATATATCACTCACACTTTAAAGAAAACTATGTCGCCTTTTTCTTAATGTTGAAATTTTAACGTTTATAAACAAAATTAAATCTAAAAAACAGTCAGTGTTTGTTGAACAATAATAACTAGACATTTTGTCCCATTTTAAAGTAATTACTTTTAACTCTAATTTCATAATTTATTCTACTAGCAAAAAGTAGTTATTAGCGAAAATCGCTCTCTCTTTGACTTCAAATCATATTTTCAACTCAAAAAATTAATGAAATCCAGAAAATAGTTAAAAATAAATCGTATACGAATCGAATCGAACGATGTATTAGCGAAATCTATCTTCTACTCACAGAGTTCAACTGGCTCAATGGTAGCGTCTCCGCTTCGGAACCGGGAGGTCGCGAGTTCTATCCCAGGTTGTGTTCGTGTTCTGTTTTTGCTATAATTTGCAATGAGTTTGACACGGCAAACTTGCTGCAAGTTCGTTTCATGGTGACTTCGGAGCTTTCGTTAACTTGCTGCAAGCTTACTGCAAGCTTGCACTCTTGTCACGACAAATTTGTCGCAAACTTGCACTCTTGTCATGACAAATTTGTGGCAAGCTTGCTGCAAACTAAAATTGCTATCTGGGTATTCTCTGTGCATTTAAATTACGAACCAATTTTATTTTGACGTGTATACATGTGGCTGATCATTATTTCTGTGAAAAAAGCATATTTAAAATTTTGGTGTCAAAAGCAAGAATTTTAGAATTTTTTAAAAAATTTGAAAACAGGCTATTTTGTCAATTTTATAAAGGTAAAAGTAAATAAGTATTATGTGTTATAATTTTGAATAGTGAATCTG
>BGPR01001425.1:122094-146193 GCA_013235015.1 Araneus ventricosus
TGACACACGGGTGTCACCACTACTGCCATCTGAAGACCTCCCTATTTGACAGCCGTTCAGACTATAATGAAGAAATGAAAACGACTGTGAATAATTGGCTATTAGCAGAGTAATAAATAATAGAAAAACAAAACAAAAATTAAAAAAGTTAAAAAAAAAAGGAGTATAAATAAGAAACGGAAGAATTAAACAATAAAGATACACCTTTCTGCGCGCCCAACGCAGCAGCATCTAGTGATTGCATCAACAAAATAATGCAACAATTGATAATTAAAACACATAAAATAAAATTTAGAAAGTAAAAGAAAAATAGTCAAAATGGAATGAATGGATGAGAACTCGAATGACGAACTTTTTCAAAGCCCACTTGCCATAGAAGTTCTAAAATGGAAAAAATTTTCTGTCAAGGGTAAGATTATAAATCAAAAGTATACCCTTTGTGGCCTGAATTCTGTCGAACCGCAATATAAGAAACATTTCTCTTTGAAAAAAACGAAGAAGCAAATAAAATCCTTATTAAAAAAATCCAAAAGATACTAGAGAATGTAAAATAATTTACCCTCTCTGCCTAAAGTAGAATCCAGAAAAGAGACGCCAACTAAAAATACACAAGAACAATGCTATTATCAGAGGCGACAAAGTTCTATGAGGAAGGCATTCAAAAATCCGTTGTTCGTTACGATAAATGTTTCTACCGACAAGGAAATTATGTAGAAAAATGTAGAATTAATTGTTCATAGCATCAGAAAATAAAAGCTTTTATAATTTGTTTTTACTTGTTATATTTTTATTTCAAAACGGATCTTGCATTTAAAACAAACCTCTTACAACAAATTCGTCACATATTTGGAGTTAAAACTATATGCTATCCAAATGGTAACATTTTTAGTTATGGTGTGCGCAAACACTTAGACACACTACGTCATTTGACGCATTCTTTTTCTTCTCTTTAACGGATTTCATTCAAAATGTAAGCACATCTGTAGTTTCGATGTAAATATCGCACACCAAATTTCATTTATGTAGCACTTTCAATATTTGTTAGGTATCAATCAGTGTTAGTCATCGCGTTAACACACAAACAGATATAATTCAATTTTTTTTATGATTCAAGGAGATGTAAAACGTGAAAATCCATCAAAATCAGGAAGTGGAAATTTTTCACAAATACAATGTTCGTATACGAGAAAGTAAAAACATATCAGGTTTTGAATGTAAAAATCCAAACGCCTCTTGTTTAAGCTTCTCTTATACCACTACTACCTCTCTAGCTACCAGCTATTTCTCTAGCTACCTCTTATTTATATTTAAGCCGGAAATTTTTATATAAATGTAGGAAAGGTGTCTAGGGGATACAAGTTCTAATTTGATGCAAAATGAAAAGAGAGAGTTAAAATCAACTAATTTATTATTTAAACACAATTAAAACATTTAACTATTTACAAAGGGGTTAAAACAATAAACATAAGAGCAAGTTCACCTCCGAGATAGCACCAGGCTAATTCATAATTTACTTTCGCTCAGAAAACGGAGAGCCTAAATTATAACGACCGCTTCGGTGAAAAATCCAACATCGAACTCATTTAATTCCCGCCGCGTGACGTGACGTCACTTCGCCATAAAACAGACGATTTTATTAGTGGTGCCATCTCTTACAATTTTAAATGAACAAAAATGCTAAAGTTAGTTTCTACATAAATATTACTATTTTGAACATACATTTTTTAAAAAACATTTAACATAAAGATTTGTTAAAATCCCTTAAAAATATCTTTAAAAGTTCTGCCTGCAAGATAGCTTTAACTAATAAATGAAAAGTTCACAAGGAAATGAATGCAATTTAGTTAATAAAGAAAAAATAGATCCTTTACAAATTTACGATGGGGATTCCTTTCTACAAACTCAAATTTGTATATCAATCAAACCGATTCAGAAAACATCCCATTTAAAAAGCAATAAAACTCGTTTCGTTTTTTTATTTGATTTCTTTATTCACTTAGAAAAATCTTGATAAAATAAAACGAGAGTTTATAATGAAACCCTTTCTGCTGTTAAGCAATTTCCGATAGCTCTTGTAAACAACGCGAAAGGAAAACATGTTCAACAGTTTAGAAGAAAGAAGCTTGTTCTTGTCGATAGAAAAATAGGGGATCGGGAAATCCGGATAACCTATTTCTCTACCACATTTCAAATACAAGCAAGACCAGATATACTCATGGGAATTTAGAAGAAATTGATCTGCCAAACAACAGTAAAAATCTTATTCTCGTGGCACAAAAGATCCCAAAGGAGTACTTCCTTTCACTCTCAAAATTGTACGTGGCTTTGCTGTTTATCAAAAGTCGTTTTACTCAAGATATATATAAAGTGTGAAATACATAAAAAAACTCATGCACTGTGTAAAAACCGGTGATAGGTTCTTTTGTTGTTTCTATTTAAGTGCAGCTCCATTAAATGCAACGGATAATTCGCACAACCTCTATTGTCACTTTTTTTCAACTTATAGAAAATGTTGTTGACTGAGTTAAATCTAGATAAATTTTCAATCTGATTTTTCCTTTTAGATAATGCTAAAGTGTATATGCTCCGATTTGAAAGCACAATGGAAAAGAGTAGAATAGTCTGACGTAGATGGCACGAAATATATCTGCATATCGAATTCCTTTTCACTCTTTTTTTTTGCACAGCCGAAAAGTAAACGCCTTGCAATTGAGCATCTACTTGTACCGAATCTAAATGAAATGAAAATAATAAATATATTTTAGTTAGGTGTATTTGGATATATATTCATTACTAATAATCCAAAATGCAAACGAACAATGTCTACGTTCTACAACTCATAAACAATAAAAAATTGTAATAATTTTACTTCTTGTGTGCATGAAATTTAATTAGTAATATTAAATCATTAGTAGGCCAAATATAATATGACATTCCTTAAATCTTTCTTTCAATATCCTTAATCTATGGAATTTAAGTAATTTTATGTGCTGTTAGAACAACTGATATAGGACGTTTTGCTTAAAACCATTAACAAAAAACAAACAGATCACAGTGGCACTAATTTCAAATATTTTCTAATATCAACAGTATATAATAATTCATAAAATGAAAGTATTTAAAAATTTTCGATTCTCAAACATTTCTGAATAAGAAAGTACCAGGAAATATTTAGATCAATAAGCATTATTTAGGAATTTGAATTTCCAGAGCAACAACAAAAGAATTAAAAGCTTCATCTAGCTGTTGAATTCCAAAGGAAATTTCACAATAAATCTTGAAAACCTCAGTGCTTTTATTTCTCTTTTTCATGTTTTCTTTCTCTATCCCTGAAGATTATGGATTTAACTGTTCAAAACTTTTGACATCTGAAAAATTCCAGTTGTTATCTCTTTTTCATATAAACTTACGAAACGTATTGATATGTAATATGAGTGAAAGAAAATTTTGCTTATTTTTATTGTTGATTAGATTACAAAATAATTAATACTTGAATTTTCAGCGTTTTCCAAACGCAAAATATACTGCCTTAAGGTTACATGTGTTTAAAACGTAAATATTACAAAATGTATCATTAGGTATATATCTTATTCACAGGAGTTTCTGTAAATTTAAAAATTGCAAACTGAAAATTTATTTTCAAGATTGAAAATAACGAAACCACAGTTTTAAAGCTTGGCAAGTATTCCATCATATATTATTAGCTCGATGTAACTGCTGAAAAATAATATTGTACTCTTTGATTGATTATCATGCATAAATGATTTGGATTTTTATAGGGAAAAGTATGGTTAAAATATCAGCAAGAGGAACAATCTATTATATAAAACAAAACTGCATGTGTCTGTCTGTCGGTCGGTCGGTCGGACGGTCACAAGAACTCCTCCTAAACGACGGAAGCGACATTCTGTGGTTCATTTCCAGATCAACAGTTTTATCTTCAACTTTCAGAATTTATTATTTCTTAAGATATTTAATTAAATAACGATAATTAAGCAGTTTTAAGCCTAATTATTAGATGTTTTTCGCCAATAGCTACTGAAATATTTATCGCAAGAAAAATATTTTTATACCATCTTAAAGAGTAAAATATAATCTTTTTGATGATAGTTATTCCATTGCGGTACGATTTTTTTCCAATTGTAATTAAGGTTTAAAAATTTATTTTTAGCGAAATTTATAATAGTACTTTCTATTCTTATAAAATTGAATTCATGTCAAGTTACTGTTTCATCAATTCCTTCATTCACGAACAGTTGTCAATGTGAAAGTTAATATAAGGAAATATTTTTTCTTTGTACATTTTTATACAGTTGTATATAGTTCCTTTTACATAGTTGTATAGTATTCCCATTACTGTGCAATTGGATTAATTATTCTTCCTATGAGATTTTTTGTTTAATTTTCAAAAAAATTTAAATGATTCTTATCCTATCGAAGGGAGATGAACAAGGGAGAAAAAAAGTATTTTACCGGTCTATCTGTCACAAGAAATCTTCCTAAACCGTGAATAGTATCGACATGAAATTTGTTCATGCCATTTGGGATCTATTTTTAGATAAATTTTGCTTTTTTCATTTTTTAAAAATAATTGCTTCTTAAAATATTTAATTAAATAACAAAAATTAAGCCGAATTTCGGCGTCTTTTCTCAGTTCTCCACCAATAACTTCTGTAATGCAAATACATAAGATGATTTATATACCATCTTAAAGAGCAGAAAATTTTTATTTCACCGATCTCAATTTAAATGGCATACCTTCTTTTGCCCCAATTTTAATACACATTTCGAAATTCATTTCAAACACAGTTTGTTACAATGCTCTCTATTATTGTAATTAAATTCAAACTGATTTATTTTTTTATCAAATTCTTCATTTCCGTGATTTTGCCACTGTTAATTTTGTAATAAAAATACTGCTCTCTTTGAATATTAACAGAAGGGCAGAATTTTTTTCCACTTTTATTTCGTAGCATGCACTCAATATGTTTGCACAGCAATCCAATGGCACTAATTTAACCAGTCTCTCTATGCGATGTTTCGTTTAATTTTTACAAACTTTTAAATGATCCTAATGATTGTGTAAAATCGTTCAAGGTTATCGAGTCGGGTTCCGAAGGGAGAGGGCCTAAGGAGAAAAAGAAGGAACTCTATCTGATGTTTTCCTGATCAGGCACACAGGCACCAAGAAGAAGAGAATGGTATTTCGGATGACGGTTATAAAACCATGATATGAAGGAGCTTCTGTTGTCGACGTAGAAATAAAGGGGAAGGAAAATGGAGTTCCAAAGATAGCTAAACTGGTGCCAGGTGGTTTAAAGTGTGGAGACAAAAGGAAGAAAGGGGTCAGAGACATGGGAGTGAACGGACGGATATGAACGAAAGACGCTGCTGCGAAACACTGTTTAATTAAGTTAAATTATTACAAGTTCATAGACTTAAAAATATTTTCATTCCCGAGCAACTCCGGGTATATCAGCCGGTTATTTTACAAAGAAAAAAAATTTGCTTATACCAACTTACAAATTCTTTGCAGAATGAGAGTAGACATTAAAATTGCTTTTCTATATAGATCTATTAGTTTCCAAGCAATTTGTTTCATTAAAATTTATTTTTAGAGTTTTTTTGTGAATATTTATGAAAACGTTTCCGGTAAAAATGATATATTGAGTTACTTTTGTCCTCGTACACCGTTAGAGTAATTTTCTATTCATGCCGAATTCAGCAGACAGTTATTTTAAAGGAAAAATTTCCATTTGGCAATTCATAAATTCTATCTTACCGTATTTTATTTAAATCTCAAGCAAAATTTAATAATAAACTACTTGAAATAATCAGTAATATTTGCTTAAATCCTTATTCTTTATCCCTGTACTGTTTTAATAGATTAAGTAAATATGCATCCTAGGAGATCAATTAGATTAGCGAAAGGTTTTCGAATTCTCTCGAAAAAACTTTTATGAAACATGAATTTGCAAGCAAAAGAACGAGAGCTTGATTTTACAAGGATACCATTCCGAAATTCACGTCAAAAATCAGTAAATGGCTTGCAACTCATCCTTACTATCTCATTATAATTGCATTTCTTCTTTAAAATACTTTCAAGAAAGAGACCAATTTTTAATCATAAAACATTTTAAAGGAAAAAGATGACTTTTTTAACTTTATGAAGAGGTATCCATCTTTCTCTAATAAGCAATTTACTTTTTACATCTAAAAATAACGCACTCTTGTTTTCATAAACTTGAGTCTTAATAACTAATAAAAACTTTTTTTGCAAAAATACATGTACAAAGTACGTGCTCAGAGGCAATGGGCAATTATGAAAGAACATTTGAAATAAGTAGTGAATTTATGTTCAGGGAGAATTGAAAAGAAGAATGTCGAAACCACTCAAAATAATTACTTCGTTAAATCTCTGTGAGTAATTAAAGCGTTTCCTTTATTAACTCGAATGACGCTGCGCAAAATCACGATTTCGGAGTTGCGTGTTTACTTTTCTTTCTCTGTGTGTGAATTTTCTAAATGTATATAATTTTATCTGGAAAAATTATATGTACGATGTAGTTTTGTTCTGTTTCCTTTCATTTGTAAAATGTGTTACATGATCAGAATCAAATTTTCATAATTCGATTTCAAAGATGTACAAATAAATACTATTTTTATATTATGAAGTGCCCCAGATCTTGGTTTTCAGAGACATTTCTGAAAAATATATGCAATTTATGGTGATAAAGTGTAAAAATTTATTTTTATATCTTGTAGGGTAGACCAGGGCAAGAAGACATTGTGAACATTTAACAATTTTTAATAAATTCAGTTTTTTGGGTAAGTTTTTTTCTTTGCATATATTATTATATTGACCTTTCTTTGTGTTGTGCTTAAATTGAGAAATTTTACTTTAATATAATCAAAGTTATTTTGCCATTTAAAAAAATGAAAGCAAAATTGTCAACTTGCACCGGTACCGGGGCTAGATGACTTTGACCAAGGGACAGGATTAAAATTATGTTAAAAGTTCAATACATATTTATTTTTAGAAAATGTAAGGTAGAACCCTAATTAATTAAACCTTGTTATTTTTTCCTTGATTAGTATGAAGTGAAAGGCTTATTTTAGTTAAAATTTGAGCTCATAGTAAATTAATATAACTCAAAACCAGTGTTTTTCATTTACAAAAATTAGGCACAAATTTTCTTCTTTCAGAATCTCAGTAGCCCTCGGACCACCATGTGTAGCATTTTCAACACTCTATTCAATCTTCTGATGGAGGGTCAACATAGATCTCATCACACGCAGGGTACTGTATTATAGTTTCTTTGGAAGTTTTTTGAACTGACTTCATGAGTGTCAGAAGTTTGGGCTTCTTAAAGGAATCAAACTTCTGTTTCTTTGTAATAACTCTTTTCATGCACCCCTAGTCTCTTTCTTTGCTGCTTTCAACACACTTCTTCCATCTTCTGTGTGTCTTTCTGAACCGACATCTCTTTCATAGGTAAGCTTATTAAAATATTTTCTGTAGGTCTCACACATTGCAACATGTTATGGAACAGATATTGGATCATGTAGCTCAAGAAAATTATACAAATTAAATTTTAAAAAAATCATATATTCTTCAAAAAGGAAAGAGTAAAATGCACTTGGGGCAAGATGACGGGATCATCAACTTGCCCAGGTCATTTTATCCGGATCGGAACTGTTAGTCTTTGTTTTCTTGGTGGGATTAACAAGAATTAGATAAAAAAAATAAATAGTGATTGTGAAAAGCGTTGTGTCTATGTTAGTTTCGCATAGCAAAGAATAACCAAATATTTTAGACTTTAGTCAACGAGATATTTCGTTTATTGTCTTGAAAATTACACGTCAGGCAAAAAACATGAACACTATATAAGAAACATTGAAATTGGGGGGCAGTGAATTCATTTTTAGATTTTTTTACTTTCTAGAATTGAGGAGCGCTTGAAATACCCGTATAATAGAGAAGTAAAAGCAATGTGAACTTAAAATAAACAATTTATCATCTGTCCCCGTTCGCATGTTGCCCTGCTCTCCGCTACTTGTTTTTATAATTTTGTAAATTATTTTATCTTCCAAAATAATATATATGATGCAGATTTGCTGTGTTTTTCCTCTTTTACAAAATGTTTTACATGAACACAATCGAATTTCCAGAATTATATTTTGGCGTTGCAACGGTGAAATGACAGTATTATATTACCAAATAACCCCAGATATTAGTCTATCTTGGTTTTAGAGGCATTTTTTGCACATCATAAGTCCGAGATACAGCGCAAGAATATTTTTCATACATAGATATATTTTTATCAATTATTTGTTGCTCAAGTCTACTTACAAACATTAAAATTAACAGCTTCTTCTATTCTTGCTTAAGATCTCTTGAGCAAAAATTTGGGCACTGTTGCTTTCACGAAACTTTTTTTGTCAATGGACATGTAGTGGGTTCTTCCCATGAATACAAGGCAGTATACCAAGTGGATAAACCCCGCGCCACAATTTTAATTAAAAAGTTATTGAATTTCATCCCGGTTTTGGTGGAGAGAGATCTTGTGGTATTGAATGTAGTTTTTAATAATGAAAATATTTTGTATGTTTGTGTGTATTTTCCACCAAGTGACCGTCTGACTGATTACATCATAAAAATTGAAAGTATTGTACAAAAATACAAAAAGAAAATTCTAATTAACGGTGATTTTAACGCCAAAAGCACAGCATGCGGTCCTAGACCCTCGGATTCCCGAGATCTCGAACTGTTGGAGGTGATCTATCGACAGGATTTGGCACTGGTCAATAAGCCGGATTCGCCTCCAAGATATGACAGCACAAAGGGCAAAAGTTGGATAGATTTAACCTTGGCAAAGAATATAGATAGGGAAGATATCAGTGAATGGACTGTGAACACGGAAGAAATGTCCAGTGGCCATAGACTCATTATATGTAATTGGAATAAAGAGAGAATGAAGTTTAGACGCATTAACGGAAAAAGATGAAGGATTAGTGATGGATGGATTTTTGTAGAGATCTAAACCAGTTGATTGAGACCTTTATGGAATTCCAACTTATAACAGATAATAATGAGAACATAATCAAAGATTTTAATGAAGGTTTGAAACTAATTTGTATTACAAATCAAAAGAAGAGATTCGACTTCATAAGCAGAGTGCAATCTGGTGGAAC
Organism: Araneus ventricosus; assembly: GCA_013235015.1. NCBI lineage: Eukaryota > Metazoa > Arthropoda > Arachnida > Araneae > Araneidae > Araneus > Araneus ventricosus. The sequence continues at coordinate 131,290 of BGPR01001425.1, forward strand.
CAAAGACTTGAGATAATGAGGAGCAAAGTTAGGGCATTAAAGAGAAGGTTTCAAAGGACGAGGTATGATACAGAAAGACAAATTAGACGCCAGATCTTTAAGAAAGAAGAAGTCAAGCATAAAAAGATGATATTTCAAGCCGAGATAGAACGTTTTAGTAACATCTTGGGTAAAGCAATACAAAAGAATAGCATTAAAGATAAGAAACTGGACAAAAATTGGCAAGATATTAAAAGATGATGGAACAAACACGGAAAGTTATTGTGAAAGCCAAGACTATAGAATAAATAAAAAACATTTTCCCAAAATTGACGATTCCTGGCACGATAACGATGAATTGGAGGAAGATTTCATACAAAATTTAACGAGATAGAAATGGAAGCATGCATCAAAACAATGAAAAACAATCTTGCTGATCAGCAAGATTTGATGAGTGGACGATAGAATTTATCGAAGATATTTTTTATGCAAATAAGAAGTGGTTTGGGATGGTTTTGATTTTATTTTTTTAATAGTAGATTTTTCCCAAGATTTTGGAAAAGAGCCAAAATTTTACTTCTTCCTAAAGAGGAAAAGGACTCTTCACTTCATATAAACCTATCTGCCTTCTCCCAGTTTAGTGAAAAGTGTTAGAAAAATTTGTAACAAATCGTTTTATGTACTTTCTTGAAATAAAAGGAAACCTGGATGTAAACCAATACGGTTTAAGAGGCATTGATACATATTTCCAACTCTGCGGAGAGCGCTAAATTGATGAAAAATATTTCTTGCATGATCTCATTGGACATTTCTAATACGTTTAATTCAGTCCTTTGGAGCCATGTTAAAAAAACTAATGGAGAGAAATCACGTTCCTGAAAGGATTAGGAGAATTTCAAATATTTTTCTTAAGGACATAACGGCGGTATTGTTCCAACGGAGAAACTTGAGAATATAATCAAGGAGTATCACAGGGCTCCAGTGCTAGGCCGGCACTTTGGCTTTTCGTGATAGAATTGCTGAGAGAGACAAATAGCCGGTACAAAGAACAAGATAATATAGAATACAGGCCTATGCTGACGACATTGTGGTAATGATGAGATCTTCGGCATCCTATTATTTTACAGGATTTTATGCAGATATCATGAAAATTTTAGAGGATTGGGCTGGACAATTTAATTTAAAATTCATATTTCAAAAATGCAAATATGCAACGTTTAACTATAGAAAGAGTGAATCACATTACCCCTCAATAAAACTGTCTAATGAAAAAATAAAATACACAAAAAATTAAAATATCTCGGAATTGTTTTTGATCCTAACTTTTCATTCATGTTTCATTTGAAAGAAATACACAATAAAATTCTCAATTTCTTCGAAAAATTGCGCAGAATAGTTAGAGCTACTTGGGGCTTACAGCCGGATATAGGTAAAAATATGTATTTATCAGTAACTGAAAAAGTGACATTGTACGGAATGCAAATTTGGTACAGAGATCTAGTATACATGAATAATAGACTCGTGCAAATTCAGATAATCCAACTCCTGGGTAACTCAAAGGTATACAAAACTGTTTCCAATGAGGCGATACAAGCACTTACGGGATGCCCGCCCTTGCACATAAAAGCTTCTATAGAAAAACAACCGTTGAATAGCATAGTTATTAGTAAAACGACTTTGGAAAACGAGAATTTTACAAATTTTGACTATGAGCACAGATTGCAGCCTTGGCAAAATAATTTGATCAATTGGAAATTTTATAATCAGGAAATGGATGGTGGTAACATTTTTACAGATGGCTCTACAATTGAGGATAAAGTTGGCTGTGCGTTTGTTCACTTTTGTGATGGAAATGAAGTTCAAAGTCGGAAAATCAGGTTAAGCGATGGAGTTACTTTGTTTATGGTTGCATTTGTAGCAATAAAAGAAGCGGAAAAGAATACATGCGAGAAAAAGGTATGAAGAATTTCAGAGTCATATCGGACTCAAAATCTGCCCTTATGGCCCTGAATTCTCCGACGGAAAAGAGAAGGATAATTAACTCAATTACAGAAATAATCTTAATATAAATAAAAGTCATTGTGGGTATGTGGGTGGGTATGTGGGTGGGTATGTATGTGGCTATGTTCCACATCTCCTCCTAAACCAATGGGCGGTTTTCAACCAAATTTTGTACACTTATTATTTAAGACAAGGGGAAGACACTTACGAACTTTTCTACGTCCAAAAGTTAATTAAACAGTCAGTTAATTAGAAAATAACCGAAACCGTTTTTCCGCCGTAACTTCGGAGCAAACTGTCCGACAAAAAATATTTTTATACCATCTTAAAGTTCAAATTTTTACCTTTTCAATGATATCAATTTTATTTCTCTGACATTTTCCCTTCGATTGTTATTAATTTTTAAAAGTTCCAAAATTTTAAAATGCGTGCAGACGATTTTGAAATAACGAAGATTTATAGCTACTCCGTTGCTAGGCAACGGTTAGACTTTGAACTAATTCACCTTTATTTCTGAAAATTTTGCTTATTTTTATAAATATCCATATAATATAATAAATGCGAAAGTGTGTCTGTCTGTTTGTTACGCATTCACGGCAAAACTACCAAACCGATTTGGATGAAAATTGGCAGAGTTGTAGCTTGAAACCCAGGAACGGACATTGGGTAGGTGACATCATGTTAAATTCATTATTTTTGATTACAGATAACAATTAAATAATTAACAAGCGATTTGCGATGAAGATTATTACTTTATTTTTCAATCAACTCTCACGTGATCCTTAAGGAATGCGTAAACAAAATGAAATGTCACGTGATCCTTCAGAAAAGCGCAAGCATGTGGAATAACTTATTTTTAAAGTCATGCATCACGTGATCTTGCTGAGAAAAGAAATAATCTCTGGAATAATAACTGAAAAATAAACGCCGGGACAGAAATCTAATGGTAGATATAATATAGTTCCAAGAGTTTTTAGATTAAAATTTAAAAACTAAAGTTAAGTGTAACTAAATGAAAATATCGTTCAATGTTTACTTAAAATAAGAGCCTAATTTAGTGGAAAGGTTGCCAAAATTATTCTTTATGACTCTTTTCATCGACATCCAAGATTTTCTTGGCGGTTAAATTTGTAACCAAACGATTTAGCTAATTACAATAGTTCCGTTTCGAATTTTAATGCTTTAAGAGCTGTTTTTAACCGATTTAAATAGAAAGGATTACGCAAACCCAAAGAACACGGAATTCAATGTTTTGTTTACTAAAGAAAGAACTAATTCGAGCTTGGCGCTTGATACAGTTGCCAAATAGATTTGGCGATTGCTTAAATCGGAAGGTTACCGGAAAACGGTATATGAATCCAAAATAAACAAACCATGATCGTCCATTGACGTATATGATATGGTTGTCAGAGTTTTTGAGAATAGGAAGGTATATTTTGTCTTATGTATTATTTTAAACAGTAGAAGCAGATGACATATAGCATGGTTGATGATATATTCCAAAGAGCAGATGATACCATCGAGTACAAGTTTTTGAGAATAGGAAGGTATATTTTGTCTTATGTATTATTTTAAACAGTAGAAGCAGATGACATATAGCATGGTAGATGATATATTCCAAAGAGCAGATGATACCATCGAGTACAATGATGTAATTTACAGTAACGGAGAATTAAATTAGTCGTCCAATTATGTATTATCAACCGTCAGAACTTTTGATTTCCCCTTTCTATATATAACGAAACATTTACATTCGTGAATTTAAAAAAAGTAGCAATTCAAATTCTTCGCGCACGAAGTCGCGGGTAACAGCTAGTAAACAATAACAATGACGTATATTTGGTAAAGACCCATCGGGACATAATAGGAAATGAGAAAGCTAATACGCAAGCGAGAGAAGCGACACGGCTTTAAAGAATTGACTATTTCTGTAGTAAATATTGTCTCCAGATAAGAAATGAAGGTAAAACATAAACCCACACAAGATGACAAGAGAGACGGGTATTTACTTACTTGAAAGTAAGCAGAGATATTAAATGACTATTTTTGTTAGATTCATTTTCGAAGAATACAACTTCTAATTACAATTTCTCTATTTCATCACGATATCTTTGATCTTTTTCAAACTTGGCTGATGATTGTAGAGACATTTTTATATTCTTCAGTAGATGGATTTTAGGTTATTAGCCTTTCAATGAAAAAATAGTTGCTATGAGTGAATCCATGAGTATAAAAATATTTATGAAAAAGGGTTGATGAGACAACTATTACAACAACTGCAAATGGCGGTGAAAGTGAAGGGTAGTGATGATTTTCAGATTATATTTGTACAAAATGCTTTCAAAAATACGTGAGTATTATAGAAATGCAGTAGAACCCCGTGAATCCTAACTAATTGGGGCTGACCTTAGGTCGGTTTCCGGGAAATTTGAATTATCCGGAAAAATCGATAAAATACTCTTGATATAAAAAATGCAATGTGGCATTGACTTTTTGGTTTTGTGAGGGCGTACGGGAAGAGCATGCGGCGATTCTCACGGTACAGTTGCAAAGAAGTTGAGGATAAAAAGAAGATATATGAATTTGTTTCTACTACTTAAGATGCTGTATTCATTTTTAAAGACCAATTCGAATACTTCTTTTTAAGTTAGAACTAAACAATAGCTTTGTTTCTGATGCGTAATTGTTATTTTTCCTTCATTTTTTAGAAGAGATGTTCGAATTATCCGAATATCTTTTCTGAAAAATTTATCCGAACATCTTTTCTGAAAGAAGATGCTCGAATTATCCGAAATTTCGGATTCCAGGCGTTCCGATTCACGAGGTTCTACTATATATTGTATACATTGCCAGAACAATATTCTAGAAAAATAAAAGTATTTCTATTTTTAACTATCGATTTTTAGGCTTAATTAATAATAAGTTTAAAGAATGGAACTAATAGGTTTGCTCTATAGCATTATTTCTTTAAGGAATCAAGGAATTGGGATAACATGTTAATGTAAAGAATCTTAAATAAAAGTTTCGTTCAGAAAAAATAATAAATAAAAAGCTGAAAATTTTATTTTTATTTTTCTCAAAACATAGATTTGGGATTCGTTCCAAACCCTCAAACTGCTGATTCAAGTTAAATATAGCTATTCTCATTTAAATATTTCACTTCGTTTGTATTCAAAATTCTCTTTTCAAAAAGCATATTCTCAGAACAATACAGTTTAACAATAAAGCAAAATAATTTTTTCTCTTTTATGCAGATTATTTTGGACTTGGATTTCTTATAAATTTACACATTCTCGATTTTTTTAATGTTTTTCTTCCGTTTTTCGTAGTTTTATGCTCATAATATAAAAGGCTCTATCAATATTTCAGCTTTCGTAAACTGCTTTTTTCGTAAATTGTTTCGTTTTCAGAAATAAAAATACAGAGATTAACTGTTTTTTGTCTTTTATTTTCTGCATGAAATATGTTAATTTTAGGCATATTCTTCCTCTCTTCATAATTTAAAGAATATATTTTATCACAATCATTTATATGAAATTCATTTTCATAAAATTCATTTTACAGAATTTTCATACATCGAAGAAAAATGTATGCATAGCTAACACAAAATATAGTGTTAGTGAAGATCTGCTTTCTAGGTTTTTTTCTTCATTTTATATTTAGCAGATTGTTGAAGATAGTTGTTTTTTCATTCTTTGCTCGTTATGACAAAGAATTAACTTTTAAAGAAATTTTGTAAAAGGAATAATAATATTCATGTTTCGTACAAAACTCAAGTTAGAATTTAAAGAAATGACTTAATTATTTTATCTCACCTTCTCTCGCTTATATTATATATAAAGTGGTAGTAGTTCAAGTCGTGAGCGAAATGGCAAGGAAAAATATTCATTCTGTTTAAAATAATAATAATATGTATTTAAAGCTTATCAGTGAACTTGGCGATATGCCTTTTACATCCTAATCGTACATTTATTATTTCAAATATTGCCACTACTACACAAACTTACTATTGTAGTAAATTAAATTAGAAACTTAATATATAATTTTGTTTTATAATTTATTAACATATATTTTTAAGCCGCAATATTGGCCAGTGGATATTAAGGTTTCTTGATATCCATCTATAACCAGTTTCCGAAGATTAGAACTGGTTTAATGCATAATTCGGAGATTATTTTTGTTGTCTTGCTGTAGGATTAAATTAAAAAGCTAATGTATATTTATTACATTTGTCACATAACAAGCCTACGATATTTATTTATTTAAATTTCTATGCTAATCTATGTTTCTATAAATTTTTATTTTCGGAAAACTCAGCTTTATATTATGATTCCTTCGGAAGCATGCTAAAAATGTTATAACTGAAACGATGTTTCACACGACATCGACAGTCAAAATAAAACTCATGTATAAATAGATCTATGGCAGGCTACTAACCTTCTGCTTACGTAAAAAATTCTTCTGTTATTTAAAAATCCCTTTATACAAATGCATCAGTAACTAATTAGGCTGACAACTAATTCTGTTTGCGGTTGAGGGAGCGGTGGCGTGGTACTAAGGTCTCGGCTTGGGGGTCTGAGAAGTCCAGGATTGGAACCCGATTCTATCGAAGAACCCCCGTATAATAGAGCCTGGAGCAAGCGAACTCAGTCTAGGCCAAATGTCGTCCCATTACTTCGGCGCGGAATTTTGTAGAGTGGGTGCCGGCTCAGTTGTCGTCCTCGCCATCTGACCACGAATCAAAATTACGAAATTTACCCCAAAATAACCCTCGTGCTGATTCAAAACGGGACATAAATGTAACTAACCTAACCTTAGTATACGATTCTTCAGATCCTCACTTCATTCTGGCGGAAGAACATTTTGCTACTGCCTTAAGATTTAATTAAAAATTTATATCCTTCCTATCCTGTTTCTGTTCTGTTTCATGTCCCCCTGGCCCAAGATTAGACCAGGTCCATGACACCATGTCGCTCCAACAACTCCACAAGTCCTTTGCCCTCCCCACTCCACAGCTGCCTCGCAGAGGCGCCAATGCAGTCAATGATATGGGCAGGAGAAGCAGGACAGGAACAAGGGCCCCTTCCTACCCTTCCTCCAGAAAACTAAGTTCCCTATCTTATTTTTTCAATGCTCGAAGATTATATACAGAGGAAAAAGTAACTACAAGTGACTAGAACTGCCTAGCGTTGCAGCTCCGAATTCCTCCTGCGAGCAGGCGTAGTTAAAGAACGGAAGTTTTCCCTTTCCTTCTTCTACCACGGTTTTAAGTTAACGGAGGGACTGTAAGATCCGCAACTACCAGATAAGCTAAAAACGGAGTTTCAAAATTTTTGCACAGAGGAAAATTTTTTTTCGCGAGACAAAACTTTGAAAATAAGTAAGGAAATGAAGAATAATTAATTATAAATAGAAATTTAATTGATTTTTTTATATTAATTAAATTTGAATGAAATTTCTTGCAGTCCAAAGGATTTTTTCGATAATTTTTTAGTCACAAATGCCGATGAGAAATTTTCTGTGATGCAAATGTTTTCAAAATTTTCGCAACACCGAATGTTCTGTACCTTCTTATTTAGGATCACAATTCATAGTTTAAGAAGCATCATTTTCAAATAAAACACGGTTTGCTTCGAGAAACAGAATTTCTGAAAGAATATTGATAAGTGTATTTCCATTTTAAAATATCACAGTGCACCTTTAAATGGATGTAATAGAATAAATTCATCTCTATTATATTTTTCCCATCTTGGTATATCCCGTTACTGCATACTACATCAGAACTCGAAGTCTACTTTTTAACATTAAACAAAATAATAAAATATTTTCTGAAGCAAACAATATGAATCGAGATAGGTTATATGTATCTGTTTTGATTTCAAAGGGTTAAACATTTTTTTAATCGTCATACATGCATCAAGGTCAATGTTTTTAATCTTTTTACTGGAAAGAAAACAAGAAAAATGTGTTTCATTTTTAAGTAATTTTTAATGATACTAATAAATAGTATTCGTTTATTCTTATTTTCATATTAAGTTATACTATAACATTTTTTGTTCTTGTTAATTGATAAGATAATTATTTTATATTGTCATTTTATTGGTCATCCGCAGATGTGTAAATCTTTATAAATGTAGTAAGGAATACAGGAAAAGGAAATGGAAAATAAATTTTGAGTTTTAATATTTTATCAAAATAAATTTGTTAAAGTACTTACCTATGATAAGAGAAAAATGTTAAATATAAAATTACTCAAAGTAAATGGAAAAAGACAAAAAATTCAAATGGCACAAATATGCATCCCCGCATAGTGAAGGATTGTTTAAAAGTTACAGCACCCCCAAGATTACATAACACGAACCGTCACTGAATTTAACCTTGTTTATTCTCTGTTACACTTCATTTTCCAAATATTTCATTTTAAGAATTTCTAGAAGTGTTCAAATTTGTTGCAGACACTTCAAAGCTAAATTCTGTCAATTATATCATTATTTGTATGTCCTCGTAGAAACAAAACAAAAGACCTGAGGTTATTTAATAATTTTGATGAATTTTGCATCCAAAAATATTTTATTACCAATAGATCTCTAATGATCCATTAAGATACTTATGCATCATCAGATCAGTACAAATTCAATTATTCAGAAGTGTTATTTTTAGAATCTACATAAAAATTAGGATTGAATAATGCAAGTTCAAAGAATAGTTTAGAGATAAAAGCATTGATTTAACACAAATGTCATTAACTTCTTGGAATGAGATTCGGGCTCATAATCTGTAGTTCTTCTTAGTTAATGACTACAATCTTGAGGTCATTATACACATAAAAAGCATTGAATGGCGTGCATTATGACCACCATTATTATCGCACTTTTTGCGTTATCTTTAAGAGCACTAATACGAAACATAAAGCAATTGTTTCTGTTCCATTTGTTTCAACTATCTTCATGAACACACTAAAGCCGGGCACAAAATTACTCAACTAAATCTCAGTTGTCCCAAATTACGGTAAGTTATAAACTTTTCAACATGTCATCATTTTTTGAATGATAGAAGAAAGGTAAAATGAAAACGTTTATAAGGCATATGAATATTTAATCGAAATCTGTGAAGTAATGAAGTGAATACTGGATACTAATGATGTAATTCCAATTCACTTTTACACTGAAGAAGTTCGCTTACTTTATGATTTGCATGGTAGAATAAGTTATTCATGGGTCATTTCGACTCATGACTCATTTTCGGAAGAAAATGCATTTGACGGCAATGGTGAAACTTAAGTTAAACGTACTAAGTTGGAATGCTCTAAGAAAGTGCGCTTAACACTAAATGACTCTAAGGAAACTTTACTCCTCAACGCTTAAAAAACAAATTTCAGAAATTCCTTCGTTATTTTGATTACTGCTACTGGAAGCAGTATACAAAAATAAAAATCAAGGGGAAAGTCCAGATACTTTGGGCCGGATAAAAGTTTTTGCAACACCACTTGAAGTTTTCCGCAAATAGAAAATATTTGCATTTTTTTGCAAAACAAATACCAAATATTATTATCTCTATTGTTTGAATTTATTATTCCATAACTATATATTAACGTTATTCTTGCACATTACAACTTATTACCATGATCCTAATTTTGCTGTAAAATATATTACAATTCCTTTTATTGTGCCAGCCAAACTGACATTAATTAAAATTAACCTCTGCAACCAGGCCTTATTAAAAATATGGAAAGAATCCTCGGATATGAACAAAAGGTTTTTTTTTTTGCATTATAGATATTGTTTAGCTACGGGTTCGGAAACCCTCTGCACTTTTGCGCATGCGCCGGGCGGAGTTATTTTCATCAAAATAGGGGGAAAGTCAAGAATGGAAGGGTGATGTTTACATTTTACTGAAAGTGATCTAACAAAGAACTCCGGAAATGCGCTCATATGACTCATTGCCTGACACCCCTTTCCAGTGTAAAATTGTCCAAAAGCGGTCGTCTCGGAATCCGTTGCTGAACAGTAAGTACGCTTGTGTTAATTATTTTATGTCTGGAATTCAAAAATAATTATGTACGAAACAGAATCTTTCAATAAAAATAACATGTTTCTCAGTTGCTCAAATAGTAATATGAGGCAACTAATACCATTTCTGAAATTCCAGTCATATGTCTTCTGACTTCTAATAATATAGGCAATTAACTTTTGGATCTGCAAAGTGTTTCTCTCTAGAATTTTCTGCCTAGATAATTAGAGCTGCAAAGAATATCCCAAACAAATCTAATAATTACTTAATTATTTGTTCATTGTTAGTTTATTTTGATGGTTTAGATTTAACCTAAATCCTTTCACGTTGTAGAGGCAATTTTCTGTTCCACAATTTTTGTAATATTTTTATGGGTATATTTAAATAAATTTATTCACATAAAACTATACTAATATTTGAAATTTATCAGAAGAAGTTTAGGTTATTGTGTCCTTCAACCAAACCACACCACAGAATTTATTTAGTTATCAAACATACTAATTTTATAAAAATTTAACAAGTTGGTCTTCAAATACCCGTGAATCATTAATGGCAATGTAACAAAAATTAACAATTTAATAATGTATTATTAATGGCAATATTTTTAGATTAACTGATATGAAATATCTTTGGAAAAGAATAACTTACTACAGTGGACGCCGCTTAATGTGATCGCTGTTAATGTTATAATTCCCTTTATATTATCAAAGGCCTCTAGTCCCGAACCGACGTATTCAAATGTACACAAAAATATTCATTCAGTGTGATCATTACATCGTTTATCAGTTTTGAAGTGGAGAATTGACTGATCCTTCATTTTCAACAGCGATAACGATTGACGTTCATATAATTTCTCACTGCACTTCTAAGGAAACATCTGAGGGTGAATCTCTTTGCAAGTTCCCGGAATCGTATATCGGCTGAAACGATTAGAAACTGCTTCGTCCACGGAGGCTTTTGTGAAACATTAGATGAAAAACTTCCAATTGTAATTGAACTGCCACCCTGAAGGTATGCTAAAGGAAGAGTATGAAGAGTGGATGTCCATTGACGATGATATTCCAGTAGCTGCAACACTGACAGACTTGGATTTTTCTGCAAGCTGTTTGTGATCAAAACCAATCAATAAACATTGATGATTCCAACGGGCACAAATGTGTTGAAGAAAACCCTCCAAAGAACGCCGAAATGTGGCAAACACTTGATATTCTGAAACTTGGCGTGCAGTATCGTTCAACAAATTTTAAGAAACAATGCGAGTTCAAACGATACATAAGTGGTTCAATAACAATTTATAAGTGGTTAAGGTATAATTGTTGACAAGAAACAATAAATGGATTTTTAATTGTTATTTTTAAATCAATTATAGATAGCCCTAAGATAAGTGTTTTTTTCTTTGCCCTTGATGTGATAAAAATGTAGTTTATTTTAACCAGTTCGGTTATTGTTATCAATCGGCTAATGTTCAAAATTCTTAAGTCCCGAAGTTATCACATTAAGCGGCAACTACTCTATTTGCATTCCCATGGCTTGATTCCTGTGCTAAAAAGTACAACATTTATGCCATATATATAGGGTTACCATAATTTATTGGTTGAAATCTGTACACGCCGGGGAGGAGGGTTAAAGGTACTTGGGGACCTCAAAGTAAAGTATTAAATTCTAAAAGGTGCCTACCAACGACCGTCTTTCAAAACACTAGCACAAAGTTTGAGGAAGTGAAAAAAGTTAAGACGTTAGAATGCAAAAGGATACAATTTTAATTAATGTTTGGTAATTCAAAATTATATTTATGAAAAACAGAACTAAAACAAAACTTTTAATCTTCAGTTTGAACTGGGACCTCGAAAAGGAGGGTCATCCACTTTCTCATGAACAATGGATATAAATAAATTAACAAGGAATTTTCTTTTATTAGTGGACTGACATCAGCTTTTTCGGATACGTCAGATTTTCTCCATTGCAACTAAATTCCTCTCTCGCATTCACTGGAGTAATTCCGGACATTTTGAAGATACGGACACTAGTCCGGACGTGAGCCTGAAATCCGGACGTATGGTAACCCTACATATATAGCATAATACAGAGCAAGACTCTTTTTTAATTTTCCGCTAGTAAAATGGCATATTAGAGTTATTTGAATTGGTAATGAAGTCGAAGTCAAAACGAATGTTACTTGTATGCATATTTTTCACATTCATCTTGACACAAATGAGAAGTAGCATGAGTTAGAATCGCGCACCAAAACTGAGTATTCCCTTGTCAATAATAAATTACCATAATGTCTTGTTTGAAGTCAAATAAAGAAACCCAGGCAAAACTAAGCATGGTAATATTATTTGTACATTTGACATTATTCCAAAGGTAATTATATGACTATAATTGTTTTTTTTCTTTTCATTTCCATGAATATTTAACGGTAGATATAATTTTGGGAATAGAAAATTTTATTGAACTCAAACAAATGGAAACAATATTTTAGCACAATAAAGGGACGATCATTGTTGTGAATTTATCTTATTAGCTTGAGGTCTTACCATTTATCCCATTAGCATATATAAACTTTTGCTACTGCATACAATTCCAAGGAAATGTGCAGAAAAATGTCACATTTCCAAATGTGGTGTCATTTAAAGTGTTCCAGTCCTTTTTTCTAAAAACAATCTGTACAACTTCTAGACATTATGCACAAAACAACTTTATTTTACAGTTTGCCATATTCTACCGACTAGTTAATACATGCGAAATTTAGTGCGAGAAGGAATAGAGGATAAAAAATTCTTCGAAATTATTTTTAAATCTAGCTAAACTATTGACTGCCAAAAGTAATGTAATTTCTTAAAAGTCTGGGTTATTATTTTTAAATGTAATTACCAAATTATTTTTCAAAATAATTTGTTCATCCAAAATTAAACGTCTTAAAAATACTGTCGGGATGCAATTTCATAATGATGCTAAAGTAATAAGACTGTCAACATAGGGGAGTGTGATGCATCTAAAGGTCTGATGAATATGGAATCATTGAAATACATTTTATTCGTGCGAATAAAAGGAAAAGAAAATTCTCAATTTGAATTTTTCATATTTGTCTAAGACTTCTTCAGTATGTTAAATCTATTCAAGATAGTTGAATTTAGATGTCCACTGAATTATTTTAAAATCGCCAAATTTAGTTGTCCTTTATCTCAATTAATAAAACTCAATTTATCATATTATATCTCTTTTGGAAAAAATTCCACTCCTTTAAATTAAAACAGCTAATTTATACTTGTATTTTGCCTTTGACTAGTAGAATACATTCTGTAAGTTAGTTTTAAGTGAAAAAAAGTGAAGAACCATTTATTCTAAAATATTTTTGTATTCTAAGTAATTAAATTACTAACTACACCTCTCAACTGAAAAAATAAAATGATAAAAATATATTGTTTATTTAAAGCTATTCAAAATATATATACTTCAGAAAAAGAAAAGGTAAAAGTGCTTCCCTTATAAATCATTTTGTAAATTTACCTCAATTAATCATAAAAATTGCAGAGGTTTGAATCGCTCTTCACAAAAGGGAATGTAGGAAAAACTTCACTTTTTAAATATCTGTTCATTTCTGTTGTAATTTGAAGTTATACATTTTAAATCATTAAAATTATTGCGATAATCATTTTGCCTACTTGATTTTCAAATTATACAGGATGTCCTAGAAAGATCTTTTATATTCAAAAAATTAATATCAAAAGTAAGAAAAGGTCGAATGAAATGCTGTTTGCGGCAAAAAAATGAAGAAATCTAACATTTTTTTCCTAGTATCAATAGTCGGGCCCGAGGGTGCTAATTACTTGGCAGCGGGAATAAAATTCGAAAATGGCAACCGCTCAAGAGAAAGCCCAGTCTGTGTGTGTTATTGTGTTTAGCGGGGGAAAAATCGTACAAAACCGTGCAAAGAAAGTTTGCTGATGTACACTTGGTGGACTACTATGGTACATTGTCCCATAGTGGTATGTACTATTGTACTATGGTGGACTACTATGGTACATTGGACCATACTAGTCCATCAAGTGTATCTTCAATTTATGTGCGGATTCAGAAGTTTAAAGACACAGGAATTATTAAAAACTCCTGACTGGACATTCTTCATGCTACTAAAGGAGGTCATGTACAAGTACACTGTAACTTACTTGTTGTACTATAAAAAATGGTAGGTTTCTTCATTCTTCTTCTGCAAACTGCATTGAGTTTCATCTTTTTGTAGTTTTGTCATTATTTTTCAGAGTAAAAAGATCTTCTCCAGATGCCATGTATTAATCATTATATGAAAATCACAATACATATCTGTGGAATTTATTACATCATAATATATGATACTTAAAAAATAATGTATTTTCCAAAATTAAGTTTCATATTTTCACAAGATCAAGCTAACTAATTGACTACTCTAAATATTTGATTTTGAGAAATTATGCAAAATTTCTAAAGCCCTAATTTACAATCTTCAACTTAAATTTTATTATATTCGTAACTTTAAAACATGAGAGTAGCTTTTCTAAATATTTTAATAATTTTTCTCGTGAATTAAAATAATAATACCTGACTCTATAGTGTGTGTGTGACATAAAGCGAGGTTCTCGATGATTTATTGTTCTTCATTAAGAGTGGTTAAGTCAATTAAAATGGCGGCGATGCAAGCCAATTGCCCAGAGGAACAACTTTTAAAACACACTTTTATCAGTACTAAAAATACTTATTTTAATTATTTCTTACTTTTCACTCCTTAGTTTATAATTCATTAGTATAAATTGTATGAAATCTTGTAATAATTTTTTCTCATATTCACTACTAGTCGCCTTCGGCGACCAGCTGGTTCGCACGTTTAAATTAGTTTTTATTTTTGTATTTTATATTAATCTGCTTTTCTGCCATGAT
>BGPR01001425.1:146203-243517 GCA_013235015.1 Araneus ventricosus
GTAAGTAGATTTTTATTTTTATCTCTTACTGAATTTGTTGAAATACTTTTTGAGCTATTGAAGTTTAGCGATGATTTAAAAAGATGGGTTCACTTAACATTTACTTTAAAAATAATTGCATAGAGATTTCTGATGCGTAATAAAAGCATGTGATATGCTATTCAGAATGGAAGAACAGCAAAATGATTCCAAACATTATTTCACATCCTATAATTCTACAGTAACGTTTCTCTTTGAAATCTAACAGATTTATCATATTTCCGACAAATACAAAAATCCCTTAGTCACGGCTTGCACTAACACTGCGTTTCCAACTAGAAAAATGTCGGAAAAATCCCCTTTGAAATGTTCCTTGCAATTTAAAGTTTGACTTCTACATAACGTGAGGATTTCAGTAAATGGAAATTGTGCTTACATTCATCTTGTACAATGTAATCTCCTGTACCAAGCTTGAAATCATTTATTGATAAGTTTAAATAATCAATTAATCAATATTTAATCAATATATTGAGAGAACCGAAATAATTAATCATTATTATCACAGCATTGTTAAAATTTGTGTTATCTTCAAACATTTTTATTTAACTTGATTTGCTTCGTTTCGAAACGATGGAAATTTGAAATGGATTTTTCATTCACTTTCTGAAGTGCTAGAGGTTTGAAATTTTGTACATTGTTATGCATTCATGATGATAATACACTGTTATAACATTTTCAGGACTTACATAGGAGTTAAACATTAATTAAACTAAATTTGATTCCGTCACCTATTATTACTATTGTTCTCAAATTGTGCTATTGTTACTACTACTACCAAAAATTACTATTGTTACCATTGTTTCTTCTTTGTCAGTGACGCCACCTGATAGAGAGTTTAAGGAATAATAATTTTCAGGATTAAAATATTGAAAACAATTGAAATAAAAACAATTCTGCTGTTTAGTACACCAATGAAATTGGTGTACTAAATGAATTGATTGGTGAATAATTGAATTGAATGTACTAATTGAATGATTGGTGTACCAATGATATTGGGGTACTGAAGATTCTCTTTTTTTAAAAAAAATATTTTAATGAAATTTATTTTAACAGATCTTCATCCGATTACCTCAAAGTATTAGCAAATAACAGAATATGCATTCTTTGTTTCTTCTAATATAAGAGGGTTCTTGATGCTTTTTTGAAATAAATGAAATATTTCTTCTGTTTGGTACACTAATAAATTGTGTTTTTAAAAACGTTTCTTAATGAAATTTATTTTAATGAACTTTTTCCCTGATACCTTAAAGTATTCATACGCAACAGAATATATCTTCTTTGTTTCTTCTAATAAAAGAGAATCTTCGTTGTTTTTTTTTTAAATAAAAAAGCAAGTCAAAATATTTTTGCTATTTTTGATGAATTGGTTGGATGATTGGATCCCTGCACATTTTGTGTCCTTTTTTTTCCAAGTCGTTTAGTATTAGATTGTATTAAAATATCTTCAAGCATTATGGAAATAAAGAACAATTGGCACCCTTCATCAAAACCTAAAAAGTGAAATGATCTGAATGGTAAGAACAAATCATCAAACTTATTATAACTAAATGAAATGGAAAGTGATTGGGTAACAGAATATCTTTCAAGAAGCATGTTCTGTTAAAAAGAGTACTTACCTTTACAATGTGACAACGTTCTTCATCAAAATCTTCCCCAAGGGAATAGTAAAATGCTACTTCCTCTAATCTTAGTAACCAGATAAACTTATGGAGAGAAATTGGCCTTTGTACTTTCATAACTTATCTGTCACGACTAGGTAATAAATGTTTGAAAATATATAGGGTGTCCCGAAAGGTCGTTTACAACCTTTAAAAATAGATCAGACATACAGAAGCAACTAATTTTTGCGACAGAAATGGAGGAGGAAATTCAAAGGGGTGGGAGGAATACAATTATAGCCTTGGGAAGTATATGGGTCTAATAATTCTATTTCTGGAAAGATGCCGAATGTATGAAAAAGGTAAGCATAAAGCTCATATACTAATATATTTTAATTCTTCCTAAAACGTCATATCTCCCGTGTAGACTAACTACAGGCCCCTAGTTACTATGTTCACCTGGAGTTCAGCAGGTAAACACATGTTGAAACCAAGATTTTATTGGAAATGATTAACTAAACATTCTCTGCAATAGTTCAAAATATTCTAACCATTCTCTGTAATAGTTCAACACATTTTTCAAGGGTTTTTTCCTATTAGATGCGTCATTCCACTTTTCAATTTTAATAATAACTCTTTTTATCCCACTATCATTTTCTTAATTAGACGAAAATATTTTTTAATTAGAAATTTAGAAAATGCAGTTGAGATATTGATTTGGAAGTTAGCATATAATTGCTAAATATATTCAGATTCCTGAAGAGTTCGAAAGTTATTTCAAACAATTTAAAATAACTTCAACAATTTGTCTTTTGTCCAATAAAATTTTCTCATGAGGTTTCTTTCAGTAGCAGATGCTTCTCTTTCAAAAAGTTCTTACTTTTTATTTTGAAACCTTTTCTCTTTTTCTCTATAAAGTAATTTTCCTCCGTTTCTAAAAGCATAAAAAGGGGCGGAAAATTTGCCGCTTACTTTTTGTTAGATATTAAATATAAGTTGTACGAATTTCATCTTGATAATTTATGATTATCTAAGACAACTAGCTAATTTATTTTCAATCTAACGCCTCACGGTTTCTATTCTTCAACTTTATATTTCTTTATTTACAAGGGGAGCTCTTTTCTAATCATAGAAGTAAAAGGAACAAAGAGAGGGAAACTTTAAATGCATATCAAATTATACATAAAATAATACAGAAAGTAGTAGCGTAACCAATAGATAAAATGATGACGATGAACAATTTTACACAATCAATCACATATCTAAACTTTTTAAATAGCTTATTTTGTAAGAAATTCGTTTTTATCTATCTAACCTACCTAATTTAACCTAAATTTAACTGGGCCTTTAGTTTTTGACTTCACTTAATTGTAACCTAATGATTTACTAAGAGTGCATATTTTTATTATCTTACATGAGCTGTAGATATTTATTTATATATTTGAAAAATAAGACCAGGGATGTTTATATAAAAGTACAAATTAAAGGAATAGGAGCTGTGATTACAACAGAAACGTAATTTTATGCAACCAAATTGTCGATCTAAGCTCTCTATAACCGAACGTCTTTCCTATTATAATAAGATATACAGGGTGCCCATTTAAATAAGGGCCACCCCCCTTAACTTCAGAACAACGGCAGCTATAGTCTTGAAAGCAGTGTCTAGATAGTAAACGGCATAGTAAAACGTCTATGCGCTATGCAATGAGCCCACTTACAGCGCCACCTGGTAGCAAACTCCGGAGTTTACCAGTAAGTGGGCTCTTGGCATGGCGCATAGACATTTTACTGTACCTAGATACTACTTTAATGACAGTTGCTGCCGTCCTTATGAAAAGCGGGTAGCCCTTATTTAAGTGGGCACCCTGTATGATAAGTAAGAGGGAAAATTATAGCAGTATGTGATGGAACTTATATTTTTGTGCATGTTCGTATGTCCTAAAAGTGTACATTAAATGTACAAAAATGGCTGAATTTTCGCAATATTATTGTGATGACCTACAATATGAACCTACCATAAGAATGGCAACCAAAAAGAGATGAAAGGTTGAGGAATCGCATGTGATTCAAGATATATTACCCAATAAACCCAAAATAATTATTCGCTTTTGTATGATCTTATATTAGATAGAAACATAAAACTTATTATACCAGATCCTTCAGTCTTTATCTGTAAAGTGGACAAACGAAATGAGTAACTGCCAATCATCCACGCCAAGTAACATAATACAATTTGTTCATGACACAGTTCAATTGTGCTTTAAATATTATCTTCAAAAAAATATTAGACAAGAATATTTTATTTGAGCAACACAGAAAATATTTGTATTTTACACACTGAAATTGTTTTTATGCGCGTTTGCTATTCTGAAAAGAGAAAAATGTAAATGTTTTGAATATTATAGAAAAAAAATCCTACATAAATCAATTTTTTTTTTTAATTTTATTGTTAGGTCAGAGATCTACACGCTACGTCACTGACGGTATTTATTCCTAAATTTATATCCTGCTAAATATCTTATATAAGAGAAATTTTTTCTCCCATATAAAACTAAAATTAATTAATTCAATTTAATTAATGAATTAATATTTGAAGAAACTGTATTAACATCAAGTGTCATCCACTACAAGTTTTAAAAAATGTATTTGAACTTGAGTGGATGAATAAAAAGTATTTTATTAACGACTGAAAATTTGAACAAGATATATAAATAAATATATATAGGGAGAGTGAACTAATAGTAGGAATTGAATAAGCATGACAGATCTTTTGTCTCGCTCTGTTAAGATCTAGAATTTAATTAGGAAACTTCTCTGGATACCGCTTTGATTTATTGTTCGTTTTCATCATTTAATTAGGAAAAATCTTATTTTATTCTGATTGGTAATAAACTTATTAATAATGACACTAAGCTATTACAGAGAGCATAATAGAAATTTCGCGTATTTGTTGATTTCAATAGAGAGTGACAACAAATGACAGAATCTCTTAGTAAAAGTGAATACAGTTAATTTCTGTTTAAAAGAAAAAGAAAACTGTATTCTCATCACATTCAAGAATTTGTTTTATAG
Source organism: Araneus ventricosus (assembly GCA_013235015.1). NCBI lineage: Eukaryota > Metazoa > Arthropoda > Arachnida > Araneae > Araneidae > Araneus > Araneus ventricosus. The sequence continues at coordinate 150,913 of BGPR01001425.1, forward strand.
ATATTTTTACCAAAAGCAATAAAAATGATTTGAATTTCCTAATTTTTCTTTTTGGTGAGAATGATTTGTTAAATAAATGTTTTATGGAGAGTATTTACGAATAAAAGATTTTGGGAAAAGATTCAATCCAAAATCTTTTATTTATTTATTTACTTGTTTATTTATTTATTATTACTTATAATTTAATTTTTTTCAATTATAATTGAAAAGATGATATTAATCAAGAAATTTGGGTTTCATAAAGGTTAACAGTGACTACTGTGAAAAATAATACACACTTGCTTTAGATTGATTGGTTCGGAAGGTTTTAAAACATAAGAATCCAAACTTAGAGTATGACGCAGGAATATTATATATGTGTTTGTTCTCAATGAAAATACGCTATTCTGATATTTTCGGAACTCAATCATCAGTTAATGAATTAATTTAAATGAAATTTCATCCATAAAAGTGGCACCAACTAGTAGTAATTTTTTTTAAAAAAAACTTATTTCCAGATTCTATAATATTTAAAATAAAGAATTATAAAACACAAACAGAAAGACGTAGAAAAAATTAACACTAAAACAAAAGTGTGTTTTAAAAACTTTTTTAACTCGTGTCGTTCTAAACGAGTAGATTTGTTTAAATATTGGGATCAATTTTTTAAAGATTGCCATACTTTCTGTTTATTATTATTCCGTTTAAAATAAAATAAAAATAGGCTTGAATTTTCCTATCTAACAAATGTACCTGAAAACCCTACAAAATGCTCAGAAGTTATTCTCGGTTCGTGCTGACATCTGGTGCACTAAAAACAAAATAACTTCTTTCAAAATCGATCACAAAATTGATTATATACAGTGTGGCATTTATTAGTGGTTGTAAATTCAATTAAACAAAATAATATAAAACGAAGACGATTTAATTCTTCGTTTTCCTAACAGTTTCACTCGGATGGATAAGCGCGTTTTTATTACATGCAATGGGTATCAATATAATTATATACTTGCGCATTTTTTTAATACTTTTCTTGCTTATATCACTTTACGGAAAATAGCACTAAGGTTAAAGGAGTTCAGAACTGTGAAAATATAACGTTAGCGATGGGAAATATTTAAACTGCCGAGTTTGTAAACATGAATAGCATTTTAATGAAATATAAATAATTTTGTGCTTTCAGGTTAAATATCAGCCCTTTTTTGTAAGTAATTATTTATTTATTTCGTTTAAAATATTAGCATTCTTCAACTCTTTAATCCTGAGGCGACTTTTTTCTTTTAGCCCCTTTAAAAACCGGGAGTTTTTGATAGGAAGCTACTAGCTGGACTCGCCCAACCTGGGTAGTCATTTACACCATTATCCTACTCCCTGCTCCCTTAAGGCGCAGGGAAATGGGCTGTGGTTGGCAAGGATAATTGGACCCCCTACCGCGCTTTTTCCTAAGCCATCTCAGAACTTCACCTCCCCTCAAAAGAAGCCAACCGCCTCAGACCGGCCTTCGTCGCTGTTAAGGGAAAATTTTTAGACCGCCCTCGATCGATGTGATAGGACCAAATAAAATATATTGGCATTAAACTTTAATTCAATTATAGACAACAAATTAAATTATTAAATATGATAATACATAATGCCTCATTATAATGAATAATTAAAAAAAGAATTATTATTTTGTAATTTCACCATTGTTTGTCTCAGGTTTTGCTTAATTTTATTTCTTCTAGAAGATTTAAGTGCTGATGGAAGTGAAATCTTTGTACTTAAAGATCGTCCCACTAACTGGATTAGAGAGGGTGTTATCTTCTTCTCTCAACATGGCCCTTTCCCTGCCTACCTCAAAAGGTTTCACCTGTCTGACAGCGATTTTTTCAGCTGTGGTGGAATTGGCACGGCACTTCACTATGCCACGGAGTGTATTTACACAGTGTCTTGGCACATGAGGATGCCAGCGCCAAACTTCGAACAAGAGTGGCTAAAAAGAGTCGCCAATAACCTTGTCTCCAGGCATAAAATTCGTGGGATTATCAAATTCATGAGCGAAGACAGAAATCTTTTCCGGCCTCCCTAGCCTTCAACTTTTCAGTGAGCTGAACTAAAAGACTCAATTACCGGACATTCCCCACCCCCTTTAGAAAAGAAAGGAATAACGGAATAACAGCATCTAAAGAAAAGAAATTACAAACTAATACTGTAACAGTGAAAATGCCTGTGCTGTGCATAGTATAAATATTTCTTACTTTTTGTTTATTTTGTATTACTTTTTTCTTAAATAAAATTCCCGTGTCTTGCCCATCAAACCGTTCAGTGACCGGTCTCGTCACGGGTACGGAGGTAAGAGACGGCGTTCTGTTTTGTAGTTAAAGATCATTTCATATAAAGTATGGAACAGGTTAATAATTAGTATGAAATAGAAGGATTCCTGCATGGAATTTCTTTAATTTAAAAAAAATCGAATTTATCTTTTAAATATCGGTTGTGGAAATTGTGAAGATGTTTTAAATTTTGCATGTAAGACTCTGACCATCTACATAAATTTTTAAGATCAGTATAATATTGCATCAAAAGACCTTATAATTAATTTAAAGGAATGTTTGAGTAAAAAAATTTTGTATGTCACAAATAGTAAAAGCATCGTGTAATATGAGTAGGTGTTTCGTAATTTTTACGCTTGCTTTTTCACTCATATAACTATAAATATTTATTTTCTGCAAAAATAGAGTAACAGCATCAGCTAACTTTTTGAGATAGTATGATTTCCTTTTTTTTAATTTGTGGTCAAATATTTTTCTTTTTTTGTGGTTCAATGGTTGCAATTCTTCCCCTTTTCTGCATTTTGTTGCCAAAATTCTGCAGTTATATTACCAATGAGATAATTAACTGGAGAAAATTTAAGTAACAGTTTACGAAGCAAAAACAGAAAAATGCTAAGAAGCGAAAGAATATTGTGAAATATTTTTTGGTCCAAAGGAAAAATATGCCTTACATTTCTAAATGCTATGATTTTTCTCTGTTAATGGCAAACGATTTTAAGTTAAGCACATGCTGTCACTTAGAATTAAGTTTCAAAATCAAATAAAAATCATTTTTCAAAGCTGAGAAATAAATTAAAAGTGCGCAAAAATCTTAATGGTAGACATCCTGTGTTAAAATACGAGAAACAAGTAAAGACAAAATGATTGTGAAATAATTGCTAAGAGTAAATATAATTTTGGAGAAATATAATTAGAACACTTTTTCTGCTTATTTATGTTTTAATTATTTTTGTTCTTTTGTCACAGCATAAAGTAATTAAGTATGCATAAATTAATTAAATGATGCATTTTCTTTGAGTTATTTGTCAAAAGAATTTTTCTCTTGACTAAAAATTTTTAATCTTTTTTTTTGTTACATGTACATGTATCGAACCACAACTTATTTATTTTCAATTCTAAAACAAAAGTTTGGCTTTCGTTGTTGTAGAAAGTTGAGACCAAATGTTGTTAAATTTCCCATGAAATTTTAATCAAATTAATGATGACGCTTTAAAACTTGCTCACTCTTCTTTTTCATTGGAAAGACGCAACAAAGGAATTTGTTTCTTATGTGCAAGGGCAGTAAATTTATTTTTCCGTTTATAAAATAATTATTGTTATTTTACCGTATAAGTAGTTCACATTTCAGGATAAGCTATGAAGTTTTACCATCCGTCGCTGTATTTCTTCCAACTATTGTATATTTTTAAAAAATTCTATTTGGAGTAGTAATTAACGAAATGTTGATGATTCAACACATGCAACACAAAAAGTCAATGATTCAATCAAATTACCTAATAATGTTAAATATCTATTTCATACTATTTTGGTGAAAGTATAACCTAGAAAAATATTATATATAAAGAGGAAAGCAGTCTATTTATAATTTTCTTCGGCCTATATTAATATCATCCACACATTTTCTACTTTCAGAGTCTTTCGGGCATTTTAAGAAAATATTGATTTAAAACTGCTCTCCGGTTTTTTCTCCACTCGGTATAAATCCAGATGGAACGTGCCATGACTATTTTCATTCGGTTCTATTTAATATACTTTATCATAAATCAGTGTGATTAATCTTAAATCATTTCATTTATTTATTAAACTTAGAAATGAATTCCAATTTTAAGGACCAATACAATAGTTCCAAAAGATCTTGAGCTGTGCTTCTTAAGTTTATTTCAATAGGAATACTTGTTATGTGAAAAAATGGTCCTTCTTTTTATTTCATAAAATAATTAGTATTATTTTACAAAATAAGTAGTTAGCATTTCAGAATATACAAAGACATTTTAACACCCACGACTCGGTTTTTCCAACTATTCTAAAATTTTTATTATTAATTGCAGGATAGCAAGTCAAGAAATCTTGAAGATTTCAAGCAATCTGGGGACTGCATGAATGCAATGATTCAATGAAATTTGGTAATAACATTAACGATCTGGCTCGTACTATTCTGACGGAAGTATAAAATAAAAAATTATTAGGTGCAATCAGAAAAGATGATAACTCATAATTTCCATTGGCCTCAATGGCATGCTTCTGGATTTATGAATAGATTTAATTTCATTGCCATTGACTCAGCAGCAGACTATTACTTTTGTAAATATAGTAGTAAATTTTAAATTTTTTATTATCTTTTTATCGCTTTCTAAAGCTATTCCTTATCGTTGAAATTTTCTTACGGATTAAAAATGACAATTAGAGAAAGATTTCATTTTAAAAAGCATTTACTTTACCGCATACGAAGTATAAAAAGAGAAAGTATTGCTGTATCCCATAAAGCCATTTATAAACTTTTTCTTTAATTTGTTTTATGTTTGTAAAGATGGAATATTATCCATTAATTATTATATATATCCATCCGATTTTACACTCACTTCCTTATGTGCCATATTTTGGAAATTTTGTTAGCTTATGTATTCTCGAAAATAATATAATATTTTAATATATTCAGAACTTCTTTATCAGTTAGTCGATTAATTTAATTAAATTTTCATCCCGTACGAGTGGCACCATCTGGTAGAGAATTTGAGAAACAAATCGATTTCTAGATTTCTTAACATTTATAATACCGAATTATAAATTAAAGAAAAGTTGGAAAACATTTGAAATTAAAACAAAATCTACTTTTTACTAAATGCATACTAATAACAGGATTTTTTAAAACAGTTTTTATTATACTTGGAATATTGTCTGCCTGCCTGTGAACATGATAACACAAAAACGCAGCGAGATAGACGAATGAAATTTTATGTATGAATTTTATGCCAAAGTTATAGATCGATATTAAATTATGGACAAAACTCTTAGACAAGAAATCTGTTTGCTCGTTTTTCCATGCAACCCAGAAAACGTAATTGGCTAGGTGAATGAAATTTGACCTTTAGTTTTATCAGTGGAATTGTAAATCTGTGTAAAATTTTGTAAATCAAAGAGGCAAACTCAGCCAACGAGTTTACAGTCTGTAACTCTCTCCATATAAAAATTTTAATTTGCCTCAGTCTTGCTTTGCAAGTCTGCAAGCTGGCAGCAAGTTTAACACGGCAAGACCGCAAGTTCATAACAACTTTGAAACAAGTTATCGCAAGCTTCGAAGTCACCATACCACAACTTGCTCTAAACTTGTCGCGTCAAGTTCATTGCAAACCAGTAGCAAAAAGAGAATACGCATACGAACCTTGGATTCGAACCCTGGACAACTCGGTTATCAACCTGTCGCCTTAACCCCAGCGAGACCTCGATCACCGAAGATATATTGCGCTGCATGTTATTTTTAATTCCCTTCTTGATTTAATTTTTTATAATTTTGAGAATATGATTTGAAGTCAAAGAGAGAGCTATATATATATATATATATATATATATATATATATATATATATATATATATATTTCACTAATAAATACGTTTTGCTAGTGGAATACAGTATGAAATTAGGGTTCAAAAGTAATTGCTTTTAGAAATATGGACGCAAAGTAAGTTATTATTTTCAACAAACATTGACTGTTTTTTGGGTTTAATTTTAATTTTGTTTATGAACGCTAAAATTTCAACATTAAGAAAAAGGCGATATATATAGTTACATAAGTCAGACACAATCATTCAAAGGGTAGTGGTCGTAAATGATACTCGATTCACTACACAGCGCAGAGAAAGTCGAAACTTGTCATATGATAAAAGAATACAAGAAAGTTGAGGGGAGAGCACTCCCGATAGTCATTTTAATTCAATAGAATCAAACTTCATTCTGATATTAATTTTGATTTAATGTTCTTCTCAGATTTAATAAATTATAATCTTTAATGAATTCTTTGATAATTATTTTAAATTTTACAAATTGACCCATATCTGCTAATTTCGTTTACAATGCTAAAGGGTTGCATAAGTATACAATAATATAAAGATTGCATGCACATACACAGATATAGCACAATGATTTAGCACTGTTTACCACAGTAAACGGCAATTATCTTTTATAATACTAAAAACTTTATTGATTTTTTGTTAATTCTTTTATACATTTTAGCATTTTACACATCTTCTCTCTTCCAGTGAGCAACGGAGACCCTCAACACATTAAGATTTGTAAATAATTCCCAATCCTATTTCAGGCAAACAGGGTTCGTTCTCTCTTTCAGGAAAAGAAGAAAAAAACATTGCATCTATTAAAAAATGAAAATCTTCATATTTAAATCATTCATATCCACTTATCAAAGACTTTTATTATAAAGATTACAACAAGTTGTTCGCTGTTATCTTACCACTTAAGTATGGATAAAATAAAGTATGGATAACTGGAAAAGAAATTTAATAATAAATAGCATCAGAATGAAAAAAGTTTGCAAACCGCTTGGCACAGTATAACCAATCAGCATTCCGAATTAACAATCGGAGGGTAAAACATATTAAACGATAGAGAATTACTTCCTGGGATGCACAGGAATAAATGAAAATGAAATATTTCCATTTTTGTTATAAGTTTTCTCACTACCTGAAGCATAAATGTTGTCCCTGTTATGAGTAAAGAAACTTAAAGAAGAACTTTTTTTTCTGGTATAACAGTATAATGAAGTCAACTCATGCTCACATGAGAGGGCCCGAGGTGTCGTGTGCTACTTGCATCGTGCAGTTGTTGTTTCTAATAATCTCATCAGTTCTTTTGCGTTCTGAAATAATTATTAATTTTTGCTTTATGTTTTTTATAATATAATTCTAATTCTTACATTAGAACTTAAAACGAGCTTTATAGCTTAAAATAATTCAAATAATTTTATTAAATTATTTGTTAAATTACTTTTTTAATATTCTGTAATTTTAGTTAGTACATATTTACACCAAAATGTGTTTGAAATGCTTTTATTAATAAAAAGAATACAGTACACACAATACATTTTCGTACGACAGTCGAAATTCTCTTGTATTATAGAGATCAAAAATCGATTAATAACGCATTAAAAATTATATTGAGAGAAATGAAAACATTGTAGGCACAGGATAAGGTGTTAGATAAATGGAGCATGTTCACGGTATCATGCGGAGCAAAATTCACTTACATTTTTAAATGGCATTCGCATTGACATCTTTCATGTGACTGTGAACTCCAATTTATTCATTATCTGTATGAAACGATGTTTAGGCATTAAAGATAGCTAGTGTCACAATAAGGACATCGCATGACATGAAGCCACCCTACACCCCTGGTGCCTATAACCTCAAGGGTTATCTATCCAGTTGGATGGATGCAGGGGGGATGAGTACAACCACTTCCACCACATGGCACTAAGATCCCACGCGAATGCCATACCCCGAACAATTTTAAATTCTCCCCTACGCCATGATTTAAACTTATGAAAAAAACCACAAAAGTTACACTGGAGGAATTACAGAATTAAAACAAATGAACGCCTTGTCTCGGCAACAAACTCTTAAAGAGTTTGACATATACAGACGGAAGTGATAATAAACATTTCAACTACAGGACTTGATTAAATACAGTACAAGCTGGAAACACACAAAAAAGTTTGGAAAATAAACACAATTAAACATAAACGTCCAAAAAACTGTTCTGAATAAATAATGAAAGAAGAACTTTTTAAAAAATAAAATAAATTTTGACACAGAACTGTTTGTACTGTTGGTATTTTGGCAGTTTATTTTTCTTGCTCCTAAAACTCCACGTTCTTCTGTGCTTATACCAAATGCACGCTGAAAATTTCAGTAGAGTACGAATCTAAGGATGTATAAGGAATTTGTATTCAAGCAGTTTTTATTTTTCTCAAATTTCACAAGGGTTGATCATTAGGATTTTATCTTTCTTGTTACTCTTATAACGGTGGCTTAACTGTTTGAGACAATTACCTATTTACAAAACACACATAAACACAGACAGGTTTGTCCAAACACGGTAAACAAGCTGAAGACACAATAAGAAGTTTCTCAAATGTTTTCACTGGATGACTTGCTCACGAAAAGGTTTATGTCGCAGAGAAAGGTTTACTAATGAAAAAACTGACTGGACCCTTGATTTAAAAGTTGATGTGTTGGAGGCTTAACTGGGTCGTTAGATGTCTGGTTTAAAATGGTCCTGGAATATGATTGATAATACCACGAATTCTGCCGCGGGACTGATGAGTTGACACAACTCTCCTGTACCATTTCTGTTCTAACCTGGACTTTGGATGTTTCATGTACCAGGACGTTGTTATCAGGATGTAGGATGTAGCGTAGTGAATAGGAGTTCCAATTTCTCCACAGCTGCACAATAGAGAGTTGGCTAGATGGAATATGTTCAGATATGAAGGAAAAGGGCCGTGTCCTGTGAATAACAGAATATCCGCTCTAGTCCAGTTCGCTAATTGCAGCGAAACTTTAGGAAATATGTTAAATGTGGATCGGCCCTTATCCCCTTTGCCCCATTCACTTTGCCATTGCTTCATCATATCTTTTCGAAGGATATTTTTGGCATGACATTTTGGCAGTTTTATGTTGAGTTGGACGTCGTTTGACTCTGCCGCTGCCTTCGCTAGACTGTCCGCTGCTTAATTTCCGAAATTACCCACGTGAGTCTTTATCCATGAAATTTTTATGTGGAGGTTTTCTAGAAGTATTTCAAAAATTTCCCTGGCTGTTCTGTTGGTGGTCTTTGGGCTAGATGATGCTTGACTGATGGCTCGATTATCCACGAAAGTTGTAACTGGAAGATTTATCTTGAGTGTAGTTGCGTATTTTACTGTTTCAGTTTGAGCGAGCAGGTCGTGCTGAAAGACTGTATTGTTTTTCGTCAGTTTGGCAGTGTTGTTGTTGTTTTCTTGCATCACACAGAAAGCTGCGCCACCCCATTTGGAGATTCAGAACCGTCTGTGTAAAGGCGAGTGCCCACGTTATTTGATCCACCGTCATCTAGTGAAATTTGGTGAGGTAGAAGATGCTTGTAGGGATGTGTAATCCAGCCAGTCACTTTGTGTTAAAGAACCTTTGATGTGTTGAATTTTGTTTCGGAGTCTGTACAAATTGGATGTTCTGGCATCCAACGGTAAATGGAGGTGCAGAGATGTGATCCCCAGAATCGCATAGAGTGCAGCGGTCGATGTTGTTCTACAAGCCCCTGTGATGGCCAACAGGAAACTTCTTTGAATGGATGATAACTTTCTTGCAATTCTGACCGTAGGGTGAAGACGCCACTCTCCAGCATCATGTGCCAGCATTCTTTCTATGACCCTCATGTATAAAACTTTTCTGTGGCGGATTTTAATTCCCCAGGATTTGCCTGCCATTTTCAGAACGTTTTGGTGCAGCTGATGCGCTTTTGTGACCTGATGTTGTAAATAGGTGCTCCAATTCAACTTCTCACCTATATGGACATCCAAGTACTTTATTGCATGTTTTTGTTTTATTCTATCTCCTTTCTATTAGATCCTTGGTCCTGCAGTCCATCTGCTGAAGAGGATATAGTTTGTTTTGTCTGGTGATACTTCAAGATTATTATTGTGCCCATGTGATTAATTTTCCTATTGATTCTTGTGTACTTCTTCTAAGGACCTCTTTCGTTCTGGCTTTAATTACGAGAACAAAAACATCTATAAAAGCTTTGTTAGAGGTATGAGCCGGCCAGTCTTGATTAAGGAGATAATTCGCCACTAAGTTCCAAAGCGCAAGCCTACTACAAGAACCTTTGGGGCAGCCCTGTTTTGGTTCTCTAGTGGTCTGCCTTCCGGCGCTGTAAGGATGACTTTTCTTGATTGCAAAAGATTTTCAAATATATTTCTAATGTTGAGGGGGAAATTTTTAGATTATCCAGATATTTAACTATTGACTGGTGTTGGATATTATCGAAAGCTCCCTTAATGTCCACTGAAAGCACCAGCATATTGTCTTTGTTCCTTTTTCCTTCGCGAATATTTTCAATAAGACTTTTTAGAGGAGCGTCTGTGGACCTTCCCTCAAGGAACCCGAACTGATCGTTATTGATGAGGTTGTTGGTTTTCAGATAGAATATTAAACTTTGGGTGATTAATTTATCTAGGATTGTTGCCTAGCCAATTGTTGGGGTTAGAACTATTGGTTTGTAGAATGATACTAGTTTTGGATTTTTGCCAGTCTTTTGGAATAGGATGATGTTGCTTATTTTCTGGTGTCCTCCTTCCGGGCTAGCGTTGATAAGTACTGACAGTTTGGATGGTTGAACAGTTTTCCTTAAAGCGGACTTGAAATTTTTTCCATATGGATTCGTCGCCTTTATGCATAGATCTTTCCAGCCGGAGACTTTGGCTCCTCGAACCTCCTTCATGCGTTTCTTGGCTTCAACTATCCAGAATAGGTATTGGGCTGTTCTTTCATTTTGGTGTGATATAAATTGTTTATCGTCTACTTTTAAAATGTTCTTTTCGCATTCATCCAGAATTCTGTTAATGTATTCTGGCAGCAATTCTTCATATTATTCTTGTACTTCAACAATAAAGAATATTGTTAGGAATTCTGCATAAAATTAATTTTGAAGAAATTATTAAAATGAGAGAGACAAATTGTATGGAAATTAAATCTTTGTCACTGAAAAGCTAATTTTCTAAAATTCAATATGGTGTAAAAATAGTTACTTGAGATAATATTCTCCAAAGATATCGTTGAAAAACACCTTGCTTAATTTTTAATTTACTGAAAGATTAACTAATTTTTGTTTTTTGAAAAGTTGAAAGTGACCTTCTTCTTGTCTTAAGTAAAAATCGTGCAAAGTTTGATTGAAATTAGTCCAGTGGTTTAGGAGGAGATGTGGAACATACATACTTAGCCACAATGATTTTTATTTAAATTAAGATAAATCCAAACTAATGCTGGCAAATACTACGAGCAATAAAAAAAAATTTAGTGAAGATTTCGTCTCTATTAATTAAATATTTAATTTTAATTAAGTTAATGGTTAATTTTAATTATTCAAGCAGTTAATATTAATAGTTAGTTTGATAATTAGTTAATTTGACAGATTAATTTTATTTGATATTTAACTAAACATGGCAGCACCCATATTTGTTTAATAAATTTAATATAAAATAGCTAAAAAAGATAGATATTTAAATAAGAGTTCCCTCTTTCCTTTTGATATTAAAAAATATCTCATTAGCTTTAAAATTGTTTTGGGGTTTTCTGTCTGAGTATTTGCTTTTAACCGTCCATGAAGATTTAAATTTACTGTTCAAAATGGCTTCATTCATATCCTATGCTTTAAACACTTATCTTAAATTTTCCACTCACAATGTTTAATAATTTTTATCCTCTTTCTTATGTGTTAAGAATTTAGTGATTATTATCTCTGTAACCAGGGAGTTCTCTAAACGACTCCATTCTAGTAGTATTTAAATGTTTTGTGTCATGTGACTTTAGCATATGACAAAGTAAGGTTTGCACAATTACATGGTAACCTAGATTAAATAAATTAATTTTTTAAATCTAGAGTCTTTCTTCATTCGTGTCAAATGTCAATTTCTTTTTACAGTTTCAGATAGGCTGGCTTAATGTTATCTAGAGGATATTTGCACTGCCGGGGTGTTTCTTTCTTTATGACTCCTACCTGTTGAATGATTATGTGTTGGAATATAAAAAAAATTGTGCAATGTACTGAATAATAAATTTAGCATAACCTTTTGAATAGAATGATAAAACCTTGATATAGTAAAAAATTAAATGTCGTGGAAAAAACACAGAATCACGACGTAAATATTGCAATGCATGGAAACAATAAAGTCATTGGTTATGTATTGATCAATATGTGATATTTCATTACGTTTGTAACATTAACGTAAAGGAACTTTGCCTCCCAGCTTGCCGAAAGGGATTTTTTTATATGTATTCATTCATTTCAATGCAAAAATAAAGGCAAGAAATCAGTTTCATACAAAAACAAAGTTTATTGACTTTATGTTAACATTTTTTTTGTTTCAAATTTTAAACCTTTACACATAGTCCGATTTCTGGAGGACAATGAAGACCCTCAGCGCATTCAGATCTATAGATAATACCCAATCCTACATGAGGGCTACAGCGTTCGTTCTCTCCTGCAAGAAAAAAAATACATCCATTAAAAAGGAAATCGATAGGAAATAAAAGAATATGATTCAAAGAGTGTATAGCTTTTCCTTATAGAGTGGAAGTACTAACTGCTAGTAACTAACTGGAAGTAATGCTAGATTTGCAGATGTCGCATCAGAATTTCCCATGCGTTATCATCTGATACTGATAGCGGTGCCCATAACAGAAAATATTGAAACTGTATATTCTTATCTTGAAAACTATGACACGTACCGAAACAATACCTACTTTAAACGTGTAAAGCTATACATATTTAGTATGAAATGAGCCTCTACCTACGCCAATAACTTAGAAATCTTGAAATGTATTTACCTCTAATCTATTAGCGTGGGTTAGAGGCATTCTGTGTGGTTCTAACATGACGACGGTCTTCCGCATCGTGTGGTATGATTAAACAGTATTGAAAAAGTATGGGCGTATGATCAACGGTTTTGGAAATAATATGAACTTTCATCGAAAATCACTTGACCTAACCCCATTTTATTCCTTCTAGTTGGGTTCTTATAACACCAAATATAAAGCTGGACATCGCAAGTCGTCAGTGATATGGAAAACATGTCTGTCCACGAATATAGATGCGTGATAGGTAATATACTACGAGACGTTCTAAAAAGATATCTTTGACAAGTACAGATGCGTGTTGATGACAACATTGGGCATTTCAAACATATTTAAAGTTAATGGACCTTATGCATGTGACGTCACATCCTCCAACACGTGACCTTCGGGAGGCAGCCATTGGTCAGTCTTAAACATCTGACTCAGAACTGCTTTTATTTCTGAGGCGCTTATAGGCCGATCGTTTTGTTTATTCATCCACAGCTGTTTTTCTATACTCTCGAACCCAAAGGGTGCATAAGGTCCATTACTGATGTTCAGTAACATTATTTTATGTTTTCTCTAAAAAATTTGCAGTTGCTTAAATTTTAAATAATATGCTACTACTATATATTGTATATAAAATAATATGTAATAGCCTTAAAATATCACAATCATCACTTCTGTCATGGCAGCCATCCTATGCTCTGGGATCTGCATTTCATGGTTTCAAATTATCAGTTATGCCGATTTTTAACAAAAATGTTAGTTTTATAAACTAATTTGCGTTTGTCTAAAAATATCACCATAAGCACAGGTTTCATAACGTAGTATTGACAGGGATCGGATATCTTCGGATTTGCATTTCATGGTTTCAAATTAAACTACCGATGTATGTAGAGGGCAGTTTTATACTAAACTCATGACGTTCAGCTCTTAAAAGTTAGCCTTTTTTTCGTAATCGGGGATAGTTTTTGAGCTAAAAGTGCTCAATTCCGTGATTCAAAGCTAGGGGGCTACGTTCGGCCAATCAACACTGAACAATAAATCGGTATTATTTAGAGAACCTTTTATTTATTTATCCGAATGTAATTTCTGTAAAAGGATATAGATATAAAAAAAATCTGTATACAGTACAAATCTACATTCGTTATGTAAACATGCATATCTATGCATTAAATTCTCAGTCCACAGAATATTATTTGAAAAAATCAAAACATCCTTACATTCGTAACCATAAATTCATGTTAACTCTAAATTCAGATTAGAATAAAGAACATCAAAATAAAAAATAATTGTATTCAACACCATAATGCAATAAAATCAATGAGCATTGTATTATCTTTTTCATTAATCGCAAACATCTTAAAAAAGGATGTCAGCACATTTTAGTCGCAAATATTTTCATTTTTAAGAATATATGTAGGGGAATTTCATGAGTATTTGAATGAACCTGGACAGATGAATAGTAAATGGTTTGAACATTTACTTTCACATTTTTTCTAAGATATTCTCTGTTTGAAACAAGTATATATGCATCCTCTGTTAACTAAGCAGAAAACATAAATATTCTTGCATAAATATTTGAATAAATGTACAAGACACTTCAAATTCATTGAAATATACATAAGATATGCCAGTACAAAAAATAAAATTCAAGAGAAAACTTTAATCAACTAATTTGCCCGAATATCATTCGCGCATCTAAATAACATATTTCTGAAAATATAAATTAAAATTAAATCATGCATAGGCATTATAAATCATTTCGAAAATTTCTTGTAATCATAAATTTCTGAAGTATTCTAAGAGATTTTAGAAAAATCAAAAAGATAACAGATTCCAATAGAGAGCTTCACATAATTAGATATTGCAGAAAGCGTAACTAGTCAAGAAGCTGAAGCAAGTTATTTGTGAATGAAATTGATGATTACACATTAGGGTGGATCGAAAAATTTTTTTTCAGAATTTCAAATCCTACCTATACAGAAAAGATGTTCTATGGTATATAGATAAATGGAAAAATAAAATAAAAAAATTAAATTATAGGTTAAAAACCGCCGCAAGGGGGTTGAATGTTTGAAAAAAATGGAAAAATATATAATTTTGATTATACGATTTTTTTTAAAAACATTATTATTAATCAAAACCTACCTATGCGGAAAAGATGTTCTATGGTATGGAGATTAAGAGAAAAATAATAAAAAAATTTAAATTCAAAATTTAATAATGCCGCAAGGGGGTTGAATTTTCAAAAAAAATGGAAAAATACTTAATTTTGATTATTGATTACACGATTTTAGATTCGAAATAATTGGGTTTTTTTGCAATATAAATAAACAAAAGTGATGATTAATGAGTAGTATAATGAACATTGCAACATTTTATGACTCAGCTCCCCCTCCCCACACCGTCAAATCAGTCCCGCTAAACAACTAGAGCAGTAGGCAATCCCATCTTTTTTCTGTCTCCTGCTTTATCCTCCCACGCCTCCATAAGTCGGAAGTGGTACTTCATGGATTCTTCCCCACAGTCACACCTTTAGTGACAGAACGCCGCCCCGTGTCCCCGTGCCTGATGCCATGACAGCAACTGTGCCGGTTGGGTGCACACAGGACTACTTGTAGTGAAAAAAGTTTTAGCTACGGTTAGAGCATTGGACCGATTTGGTATTTCCGACCGAGCAGGCGCTGCCATCGTGTCAGCTGCTTTTCAAGATGTGGACATTATCTCAGAAAGCAATGTTTTGAACGTTGTTGACAGACATAAAATTCGGAGTGGGAGAACAAAGGCAAGAACCACTCTATTGTCTCAGGTCATAAAAGATTATGACCATGACCAGTTTGGTTTATACTTAGATGGGCGAAAAGACAGGACTCTATCAATGGAAGACAACAGAAGAAAGGTCATAATAGAAGAACACATAAGTTTGGTAAAAGAACCTGGCTCTGAGTACATCGGCCACGTGTCTGTAAATTTCGGGAGAGCGCAAATTATTGAAAATAACATATATAGTTTTTTTGTCATGCGTTGACAATGACATAGATGTAGCAAAGTTGGTTGCGACGGAACATCTGTCAACACAGGTGTCAAAGGAGGTATTATACGTAACATGGAACTGATCTTGAATCGTTTATTACAATGGTTTGTGTGTCAGTTACACGCCAACGAGCTTCTCACAACGTCATCTTTTCGCGCACGTGGATAAAACCACAACTGGGCCCAGAAGCCTGACTGGCGAAATAAGAAAATCGTTGGCCGGATGAGAGAAGTTATCTGTAGTTTCATACACGCCAATAGAAAACACGCTATGTGAAGTGACTAACAAGAAAGATTTAAGTACTGATCAACTGTACTTAATGGCAATTTGTGAAGTCATAAACTGCTGACATTGCAGAGGAAGTCTGTCGAAGATAAATCCTGGAAAAGTTTGCCACTCAAGGTGACTTAGAATCGCGAACAGAATTCTCATGTTCAATGTAGCTCACGAAAATTCATCCGAGGCTTTTTTGACATTAACGACATTCATTACAAAAGTCTATGCGTCTATGTGGTTCAAGATCAAAACGAAACCATAATTAATCTATGAGGCATATCATTTGCATCAATCAATCGTTCTATCGCGTTATTTCTCGAATAATTTGAAGGATGTCATAGACCCTGCTATTAAAAGAAACTGATTTTTTGGCCATCCAGAAAATGTCCTGATATCAATGCTAGCTGACGACAGAAATCACATAAGGGAATTAGCCCTTCGAAGAATTCTGAAAGCACGCAAAGTCATTGCCTACTGCTCTAGTTGTTTAACCGGACTGATTTGACGGTGTGGGGAGGGAGAGCTGAGTCATAAAATGTTGCAATGTACATTATACTACTCACTACTCATTAATCATCACTTTTGTTTATTTATATTGCAAAAAAACAATTATTTCGAATCTAAAATCGTATAATCAATAATCAAAATTAAGTATTTTTCCATTTTTTTTGAAAATTCAACCCCCTTTCGGTAGCATTAAATTTAGAATTTAAATTGTTTTATTATTTTTCTCTTAATCTCCATACCATAGAACATCTTTTACGCATAAGTAGGTTTTGATGAATAATAATATTTTTTTTAAATCGTATAATCAAAATTCAGTATTTTTTCATTTTTTTCAAAAATTCAACCCCCTTGCGGCAGTATTAAATTTTGAATTTAATTTTTTTTATTATTTTTCTCTTAATCTCCATACCATAGAACATCTTTTCCGCATAGGTAGGTTTTGATTAATAATAATTTTTTTTTCTCCATAGAAGAGCGATCCACCCTATTACACATGGCATAAAATCAGGTTATATATTCTTTCTTGTTGTCGAAATACTACGGACTCTAATTTAAGAACCATTCGTTCAAGCAAAAAAGCTATCTTACCCAGAACCTTCACACATATATCACAGCATCTGCACCAACCTCCCCTCTCTCTCACTTTATATCCGTTTTCAGAACGGCAGCTACTGAGATCTTCGCATTCTACTTTATCACAAAAGTTTTTGGGACACACAAAACACTGTGCAACTGCTACGACTAAGGTGAGCAAGATGATGTACTTAATCATGTTTGAAGTCAGCCGTCTAGAGCATAATTTGAAAAATAGTAAATTTATTTAATCCAAAAATATTAATTCAAAAACAACATATAAAAAATAAGATATTAAAGGTATAAGCAGCCTTTGATTACAGTTCACCCCCATGCAGGCATATTATTCAAAGAACCAATAACAAAATTTAATTTGGCTACATTTTGAAGAATAAATTTTAAGATTTATATATTTTATTAAATTACGTATATCTTACGCACATTTCTTAGACAATCAGAATGAATTGCATTAATTTATAAAATGCAAGTATCAAGCCACGTTTACACCGAGTATTGCGAACATTTGCCTCTATTTTTGTGTTGAAGACGTTTGTCGACGACTTTTTCTTAGAGACGAGATAATAGTGTGTTCTTGAAACTTTTGTCGACAAAACATAAGGATGGGAGTCCAATTCTGTGGAAGTCAGCTGCTTAAAAGATTTAAATAAAAATGGCTTTGACCATTTATCAGATGAAATAAGATCGGATTTAGCTTTTAAGAAATTCTTAAGATTGGCGAGCTACAATTCTGAATATTTGATTGTAGTGATATCACCTAAGATTGTGGAAAAGGACACCAGTTCTAGAGCAGCTATTTCGGTTAAAATCAGTTACAGTTTTTTTGTGCTTTTTAGCAAATGAAAATTTATGCACTAGTCTCAGTTATTCGTTCACAATATCTAAAATTATATTATCACTGCTTGTGCACCAGATGATTACAATGTTCTGAGTTAGCGAGGAAACGACTGCAGCATCGTAAAATAAACTGCAACTTTTGTCAAATATCAAAGTCCTTGTATCTCTGCAGACTCCTAATTTAAAACAAATTTTGAGTTGCAGACACCCCTAATCTGTCGACAATAAAATTATTGCCGTCGTCGATATTTGTCATCAACCGATATTCGTCGATATTTGTCAATAACTCCGAGTAAACTCGGCTTTAAATTAAAAAGATACTTCACAAATCTACCTCGACAAAACATTTATTTATTTAAAAATGGAAAGTTGGAAAAAGAAGCAAATTTTTAAATTTATAGCTTATAACTAATTTTTTACTTCACACAACAGGTAAAAGGACATTAAATCAATATAAGGGACCCAACGCAAAGAACATTAAATCAGTATACGAATAAAATAGCAGCACTGGCATTTAAAAAAATTGAAGTTTATAATACCTTATAGGTATGTATAGAATAGATTTTTTTTCCACATTGTTCATCGACATTCTAGATGTCATTTACTAAAACTTTCAATAATTATAAGAACTAATTAATAAATACAAAATAAAAACTGTTTTTTGGCATAAAACCGAATCGTTTGAAATATTAGCAGATAAACGTTTAAAATATTCTACTGTAAATAAGTGTCTAAGATTTGTATATGTAATTAACGTGATATAAAACACGTTACTATTATTGTTCAATTATTCATTAGTACAAATAATCTGTAGTGCATATCAAGACACTTATGCGAATTTTTACAACTTTATATTTATGAAATTCATTAATTCTAAGCTCATAATCTGTTTTTATATAATTGAACCAGACAGTTTTAAAGTTATTAAAATGCCGTTTACTTTTATAAAATATTTCATGTTGTTTCTCCTTTAGATTCTTATTTAATACATGTGACCCAAAAAATCAAAAATTATTACCTGTCTTGTCTCTAAGAAAATTCAGTAAAAGTATCATAACAAAATGATATTGCTTTTTTATACATTTCTCAAATCTTAATCAATACTTCAGATTGTCAGATGTCATTTGATTACTAATCCTATCGCATATTTCCTTGAGAATTTTCTGTTATTCATCTGAAGTGACATCTGTTTCATGAGAGATTCCGTTGTCTCTGATAAAGCTTATGTACTATTTTCAATCGTTCTCCTAAACAGAGCTTACATTTGAGCTGAAAAAAATTCAAAACTTTATTTAACCCTTAATTACTCGCTCTGATGTATTTTGTGCACCATTGAAGCTTTAAGGGCCGCTGTTTTAATTCTGCTTCTCCCTTAAACTTTTTCTCCCTGCTAACCTACAGGTGAATCATACTGAGTGATGTAGAAAGGTTTTTGTTTTCATTCATTTGAAACCTAAGAGCTTGAGTGAAGACTTTGTATCGTCAAATTAAACAATGAAGAAACAGACACTGAATAAGAACTATTTTAGCTCTAACTGGATTATTTTATATTTTAATGAAGGATTAAAGTTGTTTAATTTCTAGTTAAAATGTTTCTATTGCCTCTTGCTTGTGTTATCTTAATATAATTGTATATATTTTATAAATCTGCAAATCTCCAATATACATTTCTCAAATCTATATTATTGGGTAATAATGTCATAAACGCCTACATTAAGTGTGTTTTACTTCCTCGTATACAAAGAGAAAGAATTGTAATCGTCAAAAAATTCGAACTCGAGATTTTTGACGAATCTCCACGTTTTAGACCTCCCTGAGTCCGAAAAACACAATTTTGGAATCTTGTCTGTAAACACGATAACTCAAAACCTATTAGAGCTACGGGGATAAAATTTGGTATGTGGTCTTTAAACATAATTTGTAGGTTTCTAACAAATTTTGGACAAATTCCGTCAACGGGAAGTCTGTCTGTCTGTATGTCCGCGGTCATGTGAACACTATAACTCAAAAACTTGAATAGCTACATGGATAAAATTTGGTATACAGTTTTATCGTCATGAATGTAGGTCCGTATAAAATTTTGGGCCAAATCCGTCAAAAAGAGGCGTTCAAATTGCATATTCAATTTCTTTTAATCCGATTCCCATGTATATGCGTACTGGTAGCAATCTGTTATTGTTGTAAATTTTATTTACAACAATAAATAATGTTTTCAAACATGAATTGTAACAATTTTTTTATTGTTGTAAATAAAATTCAAACCGATCTCATTATTTCAGCAAATCTTTTATTCTCGCGCGTTTGCAATTGTTACAGTTGTGGTAGTATAAATTGTTTTCTTGGGAATTCAATTCCAAAGCAGAATTTTCGCTTTTGTATTTATTGCATTGCCTATTTTATCGCACCTGCTTAAAAGTATTATTTTTTTTAAACGTGTCAACAGATATTTGATTTCAGGTTTGTTTGTTTGTTTCACTTTCTCGTGTATGAAGTACACAAAGAGAAAGTATTGTAATCGTCAAAAACTTCGAACTCGAGATTTTGACGAATTTCCACTTAGAAAGTATACGAGAAAGTTTAGGGGAGACCACTCCCGCTGGTTATTTAATGAAACACGTGGTTATTATATTTGACTTAAAACTAATCTTATAAAACATTAATCTTTTTATCTAGAAATTTAGAATCTTATGGTGTACAAAATACACCGTGCGGGAAATTTTCCTTTGTGAATTGGAGCGAGTAGTTAAGGATTAATAGAAAGTAAATAATTCGTGAAAATTACTTTTTGATTTAATCATTGAATAAGCCTTTATATGTCATCTTTTAATAAATATAAGGTAATTAAGAGACATGAAATAAATAAACGTCAACCTATAAAAACTAATTAATAAATTAACAATTTAATTTCATTTCTTATAAAGGTATTAACAAGTGATGGCCTTTTTCTTTAAGTAGATATAAAATAGTTCCTTAATCCCTTCGAATGATACCGATTTGAATTTTGATTATATGAGAGAAAATTCAACCTCCTCTCTAAGCCAGATTTCAATTTTGAAAGTCTTAAAAAATGGCTATCAATTAATTATTCATATATGATTTCGCTTCTAACAACGAGAACAATTTATTTCAACCTTCCTCCTACCTACTTATTATTCTACAAAGAACACAAATGATTAGTAAAAGTAGGCAAGTTCAAATAGTTTTATGCCATAAGCTCAATTGAAATTATATGTTTCGATGATTTATGTTAACCTAGAAAATACATTATTTCATTATTTTCATTTCATAAGTGCTTTTTATAGACACAGCACTTCTCTCGAAACTTAAAATATCTTGGGAAGCTTGAATAGTTTATACTAGGGGACTCTGCCCCCTGCTCACTAACGATCCCCAACCTCTAGAAGGATTGTGTAACAATCGTCCAAGGTTTGCTATGCAAACCCTTCTCGCTTCGCTCGCTACATTGAAAATCATGCATCCTGTCATGCCACTAACCCCCACGTGGCTGTTCCGGCTCTCAGGAAAAGGATGTGAAGTGAAGAGTGGGCGGGACAGTTGCGCGGGGGAGTGAGGAAGGGGACTCCATAGTGTTTAGTTTGGGCTCAGCACTGGGTGTGCATGTTTTGTAGGAGCTCCCGTGCGGAGTATTAGATGAATAATCTTGAAAGTTAATTCTACTGTATATTTGTAAATATTTGTTATTTTATCGTATTAGTAAATTTATTAAACTAGTGCAAAAAAAAAGAAAGTGAATTCATTGAAAGTTGAAGTACAGCTATTACACGTCCTCACCAAAACCCTTTATGAAATAGCTTAATAGATTTCTTACCAAGTTCGGCACAATCGCGTCAACTGTTAAAAAGTCAAGTTTGGAGTGCGAAAAGGGAAAAAAATGCTTCTGATTAAAAAAGCTTTATTCTTGTTTTTTATTGTGAACTAGAAGATTTGTGTCCGTCTAAGACGGGCTTTTAGCTTGCCAATAATATCTCAGATCTGATTGTTACAAATTTACTAACGAAAGTTGGTGAAGAAAATCTCATGCAGATTGTCAGAATGCTTAAGAAATAAAAAGCATGAAAAACAGAACTGATGAATCAATTGACACTAATTCCGAGTAAAAATAATACAAAATCTACTAACAGAAAAAAATGTATTATCAAATACAAAATAAAAAAATGATGAATTGATGAATGCAAATCTCTAAGTAAAAGGAGCCTTTTTCAGTGTAAGAACTGATAAGGAATATTCAATTCCCAAATTAATCCTTTTAACAAAAATTAAACTAAGTATAACCTCTTTTTAATGTTAATGGAGTTCCATGTAAAAAAACAGTCAAAAAGTAATAATGTTCGTTGGATACTTTCAAGAGTGTTCCCCAACACTCCGAGGAAGAAAAAAACAAAAAAAACAAAATCCTGAAAGATTCCCCCGTGTATATGCTAATTTGTAGACAGACTGTATCGTCTGAATCTCTGACACGCAGCCAAACCAAGCCACGTGATCGTTACCGACTTCGCAAGGCTTTTATATTTTAGATTTGTATTTAAAATAAGTTCAGATTTAGATATTTTTTAAAAAGTTTACTTTACACTCATTCTTTTTTTAATGTTTTTCCAACCAATTTAGGTTTTGCACATTTCTAGAAAACAAATTATTTTTCCTAAAGTTAATAGCCATTTTTTATTTCTGAATCTCTTTTCTTCCAAACTTCAATAACATATTTACGTTCGGAAAGTGAAATTACGTGACCCATCGATTGCTATAGATGTTGCCAAATCCTATGGTTAAATAAAGCGTTTTTCAGAGCTTCACAAGGAAAATATTTATATAGATGTTGCATAAATAAGCATCAATTATTATTTTTACTGAAAATGGTGTTATATATTGCCTACAAACATAAAAGAAGAGATACAAATTTTTCGAAGAATGAAAGTACATTTACATGGTTAATAAAAATGAAATGACATTGCCAATTCAAACATGTTATGTTTACCTATTTCTATATTCTGAACATGTCAAGGATATTGAAATTTAATCGAAATCCATAATATTTTTAAAAAAGATTTTTCTCCTAACTTACCAGGACCTTTGAAACGAATGTCTTAATAATGTCATTGAAAAATATTAACATAGAATTACAGCAAAATAGAATTTCATTTGAGTTCCATTTTGCATCGCTATCAAAATGCGGACGAATTATACTGCATGAAGTCATTCTGCTCATTTCCTCCGAAAACACAAAGCGCTATTTTTTTCTTTTTATGGCCTTATTTACTTAACCTGGTTTCATCATTCTTACAATGAATCCTGCTGATTTCTCTGTTTGCATTTAAATAACTGCATGCTATTGACATTTTCTCCCTATTCTAAGAAAAAATCCGGTTGTTTTTATGCTTAATAATAAAACAGCATGGTAAAAAATTGTAATCATGATTTTTTTTTCTTTAAAGATTATTCATAAGGATTATAGTATGCATATTAAAAAAATTTGGTTGTGAGTAAGTTAGCTTTTATTTTCAATTACTTAGAATATGATACATTTATTTCTGATCTGTTTTAACTTCCACATAACATTTGGCCGAAAATAAATCTTAGAAGCGCAAGGATAAATTTGACACGTTTTGACTTTTTACTTCTGTTTTAATGGTGGTACAAAGAATAAACAACCCAATTGGTAAGAATTAATCTGAACTGTTTTAACAATCACAGTTCAGTCATAATAAGAATTAATAATTCGTATTTTCTGAAAAAACTCTGAATAATTTTGATTTTGGGTTTCAAGTTTCATTAGTATGTTAATTACCACATCCGATATATCCATTTATAGTAACAATATCCTCTAAAATATTCCTGAATATCAGTCTGAATTTACTTTAAAATGATCGAATTTTCCCACTGTCAATGCTGTTGCTTGTCCTCCGTTGTGTGAGATAAAAATTTAGTTTAGTTTGATCTTTTTGACGAAAAATAAATGGATATGGTATATAGTGGAAAAACGATACTACAAAATTGAAACACACTTACAATTTATTAGTTTATAATAACAGTCTTTTACAAATATATAATTATTTTTTCGCTTTCAAAATCTCCTAAAATAACCCTAGGAGAGAAATGACTGATAACACAGGTCTGCAACCAAAAAACTGCATAGGGTTTTTTGACTGTTTCTTATAGATTTTTGCTTACTAAAATCGGGGAAAATATTTAAAAAAATTCCATCACGTCAGGTTTTCTTGCAAAACTCATGCTTTTAGTTTAATTAAGCGTAAAATTTCTCTTTTTAACTTGAAATCTGGTATCCTATTCTTGAGTAAAAAACACCATATCCAATAATGATTTCATATATTAATTTAATATTTCTAAGAGTGACATTCAAGAGAAATATATATATGAAATACGAAGAATTTGAGGAACGAAAAAAAACAGTTACACACAGACACAAGCTTCTGTTACGACTCACACAACATCTACTGAAATGTAAAGTAAGCAAAGGGGAAAGTATAATTCAGAACGGCTTCGCTCATGCGCCGCCGGTTTACTGTCGTAGAACGGGGAAAGGTGATTCACGCCGGAAAGTCAGTTTACACACTGCATTCATTTGTGATTGTGCACAGTTCTTATTATGGCTCTAAGAGGTTATGTAATTTCTCCCGACAACTTTTGTTTTATTTGTGGTGAATGTACTGTTAAAAGTCAATAAAGAAACATCAGTGATTTTGCGAAGAAAGTTTAATTTGCTTAGTTTTTGATGAAATAAATCTTATAACATAATTTACTTACTTCAAGTTGAAACTTGGGGATCAAGACAAACTATGGACTCCTCACAAGGTGTGTAGAAGATGTAAGGAAGATCTTCGTTTGTGGTTTAAAGGTAAGAAAAACTCATTTCGTTTTAGCATTCCTATGATGTAGTGTGAACAACAAAACCATACTACCGATTGCTATTTCTGTTCGGTAGATGTAAGAGGCATTAATACTAAAATTAAAATGAACATATTTTACCCAAACCTTAGTTCAGCTATTCGTCCAGTGCCTCAGAAATACCAGTTCCACACCCACCTTCAAGTTTAGATTATATCCGGAGTGTTTTGAGGATGGAGACACATTACCTCACCAGGACGAATCTAGCTCAGATTTTTCGTTGATGAAGTACCCCAACCATTTTCTCAGAGCAAGCTTAACGATCTTTTTAGAGATTTAGGCCTTTCTAAAGATGGAGTTGAATTGCTAAGGTCCAGACTGAAAAATAAAAATCTACTGACACCTGGAGCTTCATTCTCCTGGTACAAGAAAAGAGAGAAGGAATTCACTCAGTTTTTCTCCAAAGAGGGAAATCTCGTTTTCCGTAGTGATTTTCAAGGGCTAATGAAGTGCTTTGACATAGAATATGATCCATCTGCGTGGCGCCTATTCATAGACTCGTCTAAAACAAGCCTCAAAGCAGTCTTGCTGCATAATGGTAATTCATTTGCATCGCTTCCTTTAGGACACTCGGTGCATTTGGAAGAAAACTATAATGATATTTCTATGATTCTTGAGGAAACCAACTATCAAGAACATCGTTGGATGGTTTGTGGACACTTCAAAATGCTAACCATGTTGTTGGGTCAGCAGGCAGGTTACACAAAATATTCCTGCTTCCTATGCTTATGGGACAGTCGAGCAAGAGACCTCCATTGGCCAAAACTGACTGGTCACTTCGAGGTGCCTTAACACCCGACGAAAAAAATGTCATTAATACAACCTTGGAGCTACCTGGAAAGGTTTTATTACCACCTCTTCATATAAAATTAGGGCTTATGAAGCAGTTTATTAAATCACTGCCTAAAGATGGGGAATGCTTCAGATATCTGTGTTCCAAGTTCCCAGAACTCACAGAAGCCCAATTGAAAGAGGGAGTTTTTACTGGCCCCGACATACGAAAACTGTTATCCGATTCCCTCTTTTCAGAAACAATGGGGAACAAAGAAAAAGAAGCGTGTGACTCTTTTAAGGATGTAGTGCGCAGATTTTTTCGGAATATTAAAGACCCTCTCTACAAAACCATTGCATAACGTATGTTGACAGCGTATGAAGCTCAAGGATGCAAGATGAGCTTAAAAGTTCATTTCCTTCACTCCCACATTGTCTGTTTTCCCGAAAACTTAGGAGTCTATAGTGAAGAGCAGGTTGAAAGATTTCACCAGGATGTCCGTGATATCGAGAGATGATACCAAGGAATATGGGACGTCAACGTGCTATCTGATTACTGTTGGATGCTCAGGCAGGAAAGCGAAAGCTTCTTCGGAGGAGCGTCAAAGAGAAGTAGAAAAGGTTTCACAGACAAAAAAGAGTAAACATGTAGTGTTAAATATATAATGAAGGAATAGATTTTTGTTTCTTTTTTCCAATTATAAGAAAAATTATGCATAGTTAATTGTAATAAAATAAGGATTTTTTTTTCATCGCAGTTGTGCTTTTTTAATGTAAGCTCCCCATGTTTTGCAAAAATACTGTACGTGATGGATGCAAATGGAGGTCACTTTTGGATTCAGCACCCTTAAAAACATAAAATTTACCAAAAATATCCCATACCACTGAAAAAAAATTTTTTACAGTCCTGTGTAATGAACGTAGTTTACTCATAAATTGGTCGAAAGATGGCTAATTTTTTTGATATATTCTTTCATATATATGTGGGATTTGTGCCCGTCACCGCCAGATGGCGCAGCGACTCTCATACTGTTACGGCTCTATGTCACTCAGAGTCAAGGGGCAGACGAAAGAGGAGATCCGAAGAGTAAAGGTGAATTCTCGAGTAGGAGACTGGACATGCCTTTAGTTCCCGCGCAGGGGAGATTCGAGAACTCTAAATGTCTAGCAACTGACTGCGCGTAGGTGGTCAAGTGAGAATTATCTGAGTACAGTGGTACGATTCTAGCGAAGTGAACTCTCCGACACTGGATTATTTCTGATTCATCAAAATCATGTAACCGTATCACCTGTAAATTCAGCATCATCATCTCTTATTTTATCATCTTTTCCTTAATAAACAGTTGTGTTAATTCAAGTGGGGCGATTGGTATCTTTTCAAACCATCACACCCACATATATATGGTATTTAGTGGAAAAACGGTACTACAAAATTTAAATACACTTACAATTTATTAGTTTATAATATTAGTCGTTTACAAATATATAATTATTTTTTCGCTTTTGAAAGCTCCTAAAGTAACCCTAGGAGAGGAATGACTGATAATGAACGTAGTTTACTCATAAAGTAGTCGAAAGATGGCAATTTTTTTTTATATATTGCTTCATAAATTGGGAAAAGCAATGGTTGTGTCCCAACAATATTGCAGAAGTATAGGTGACTGGATTTGTTGCCAATATTGCAGGAAGTGGGTGCAAAGACATTTTCACTGCTGTTTCAGAGAGAAACATTATACACCTAGTAAATTAAAATCCAAAGTTAAGCGCCCCAAAACTTGCATCTCCAATATTCACAAACATTGTATGGAAGCTCTGAATTGAAATACAACAATTACCTTACTTACATTTTAAAATTCCACAAAATATAGAAGAAATATTCTCTGAATGCTATTATTACATATTTTTAAAGTTATAATATACTGGTAAAATGTTGATATTGTTAAACGTAATATTCCAAAATGCATGTGACAGCGATGTTGCGTAGAAATTAACCAAAATGATGTAACTACATCGAATCATTTATTTCAATTCTACGCAATTAGAAGTAACATTAATACATCGAAAATGCATCCGGCAAATCTTTTGCATGAAATAAGTTTACACTATTTTCACTATAAAAACACTTTTGATTTTCATTTATAATCAGAGAGTCTTAAAGTAGGCATGTCATTTACCATCATAAAATGCTAGTTTTTTTAATTTTTGCATTTTAATC
The DNA here is from genome assembly GCA_013235015.1 of Araneus ventricosus. Classification (NCBI taxonomy): domain Eukaryota; kingdom Metazoa; phylum Arthropoda; class Arachnida; order Araneae; family Araneidae; genus Araneus; species Araneus ventricosus. Next base: position 178,961 of record BGPR01001425.1, read on the forward strand.
CTGGTAATATAATCATATGCAGGTAAACGCAAATGTATTATCTTACTGCACAGTAACTTAGCAAAAATATTTCACAAAATTTATTTCAGAATTATTTCTTTCAGAAATAAATTTTTGTTTATTATTGAATTCATTAAAATTATTTGTTTTTGTTTATTTAAATATTAAAACTTATTTCTATTTATAATTTAATTGTTTTAATAAATATATCAGCTTTTCAGATTTGATCACTAACCATAGCAACACGTCACATATTTCCTTGAGAAAATATGAGTCATTTTATCTGTAACTGACATATGTTTTATGTGATAAGTTTTATTATCTCTTCTACAGCTTAGCTGAACTTGAAAATGCTTTTTCTAAGAAAGCGCCTTTGTATTCACGTGCATGTTCATTTGTTCAAAATAGATGAAATGCATTCACAAGCTTTTATCCTGCATACAAAGTTATTTTCATCCAGTTTATCGGCCATCAATCTCTATGGGATTACCTACTGTAAATTTGACTTCTCTGTAAAGGGCGAGGTGACATAATAGTAAGGCCTTCACCTTCGAGCCGTAGGATACAGGCTCGAAGCGTGAGTTAGCATAAATAACTGCCATGTTATGTCTGGTGCACATTAAATCTGGCGTTGAGGATCAAATATCCTCCCGCTAGTGTGGTGCTAAAGCTTGGAAAGAGTGATAGCGACTCATTCGTCGTCCCCGCCATCTGGCCACGGTTAAAAAGACCGTCCCAAAATATCCCTCTTGTTGCTGCAAAACGGCACGTTAATATAACTAAACACATGCATAAAGCCAGTATCATCTATTGAATTCCCCACCATTGCGTTTAATAAGGTTACGGTAAAAGTTGGGTGGGCTACGATCAGGATAGACTGAAGTATTCACTTTACCAAACCAGTATCGATATTTTTAAAAACAGTTCATCGCTAGTCCTAATGCAAACTTTGTCCCATCCATAGGAGTTTGAATTACAGAATCGGAGAGCATCATGACTTTATTCTAGTACATTTTTCTTAAAACTTTTGCCTATAAACTTCTTATTGTATTTTAAAATTTTTATTGTATTTTAAAATTTTTAAAATAATCAGTTGAGAGCAAAATATCCCAGATTCCGTCTTGATTAAAGGCATCTGCAATGGGTTATTAATAATATCACAATTGAAATTGATACTATTGTGAACTGAAAGATCCATTTTGAACCATAGGTGGAAGAAATGGAATCCAAAATTCTAAACGGTGGCTTGTTAAGGACCTTTCAGTAAGAACCCAATTCTCTCAACCCCCACTCTGTACCAACAGGGCGGAATTAATGAATCACGATGGTGAATTTCTTTAACTGGGATACTTTACGAATGGTTGTTTTAAGAAACTGAGGTTGCACTTATAATCATAAAATTTAGTTGTATAATAAATTGATGGATTAAGAGACGTGTTTCTGTTATATACATTAACAATGTGTTCAGGCTCTTTCGCAAATGTTTTTCAAAATTTTTGCAAATGTTTTTTCAAATTTTCTTTAAACACATAAAGCTGAATGTAGACTTAAGCTCTTGCTTTTATAACAAGTTGTCTCTTGGCGTTAAGTATCTCAATGAATTTATCATTATTTTATTCTAGCTCTGTGTAGTACATTTTATGTCCCAATATCATAAATAAGCAATTTTTGAGATATATTTTTTTGCAATTTTTTCATCCACCAATGCTATAAAATGTAACAGGTAAGAAGCAAATTAAAATTATTTTATTCAGATTAATGAGTTTTCGCTTGCTATTTACATATATTTATTATTCAGTTTAACCCTATTATTCAATCTCAGAAGTGAAAGTTGCCATAAGCAATGAATTTCAAGCTAGATATTTAAACCTAAATATTTTATGCATATCTTAGAATAATACAGTTAAAATACAAAGTAACATTTTCTTAATATTCCTTTTGCTAGCATTTAAAGCTGAGATTTTTAATAGATTGTCTTTAAATATATAAGATTTTGAGATACTGTCATTTTCTATGTATATTCGGAATAAATTTCAAGACTTTATTCGATATTATGGATTCAGTTTCAACGTATTGACTTCAATTTGCTTTAAAAAGTAATGTAACGCCGAAATACAGGCGTACAACAACTCAACACGTCACTCTGCTTCTGTCAGCTTATCTTGATTTCGTGCTTCATGCAAGATAAGCCTCCAAATTTCTGACTACATTCTATTGTCCCGGATGTATTTACAGTGGAGTCAATTAATTCTACTTCAGAAAATGGGAGTGCCCTCATGATTAAACTGAATCACTGTAGAACTTTCTACAATTACTGTGTTCCGTTTAGAATTTCAACATATACTTAAAGCTTTCTGCGATTCTAGCTAATTTCCTATTTTATTTCAAATAATTCTTTATATTCTCACTTACCACATGAAGATATTTTGCTTAAAATAAAAATTTCATCGTTTAAATTATTAAATCTTGAATAAAACTTTCATGGAGTTCAAGGAGCAGGAAAATGAAAAATCCAAATCTTTATCATAGGATTGCTAAATACAGAGTTCTCCAACATGCGTCTCATGTAAAAGCAGAAATTTTTCTAAGATTCTCAATCTATTTCTACCACACAAAAAGAGTATCTATAATATAAAGCGAAAAATGCATGTGTCTGTCTGTCGGTCACAAGAAGTCTTCCTAAAAGGTGAAGAGTAGCGACATTAAATTTACACACGACATTCTGAGAAGTATTTCTAGGTCAACTGTGCTATTTTCAAATTTTATAATTAATTAATTCTTATGCTATTTAATTAAATAGCGAAAAATAAGCTGATTTTCGGCGTTTTCAGCTAATAAATTCTAAAACATTCAAATTATTTTACACCATTTTAAAGAGCAAATAGTTATCTTTTTAATGACACTGATTAAATTGAGGTACGGTTTTCTCTAATTGTAATTAACATTTCAAAAATCCTTTTTAACACAATTTATAACAACGTGCGCGCTTTCTATTCTTATAAAATTGAATTTAAGCCGATTTATTCTGTCAACAAATCCTTCATTCACGTGCTTTTGCCACTGTGAAAGTTATGATAAGAAAATATAGCTTACTTTCTTTGGACATAAATCTAAGGTAGACTTTTTACTTCAGGATTTATGTAGTAGCATATACTCCTTTTAAGATTGTTGCACAATAAACCAGTGTTGGTAGTTAATTACTCTCTCTGTAAAATGTTTTATTTAATTTTCGCAATTTTTTAAATGATCTTAATGAGTGTGTTAAATTTTCCAAGGTTACTTTCCGGTTCCTATCGAAAGGAGAGGACCTAGGTAGAAAATAAGTGTTTTACTGGTCTATCTCTAATAAGAACCCTACTAACCGGTGAACAGCTTCGACATAAAATTTGCGCATCCCATTCAGGGGTCCATTTCTAGATCAATATGCCTTTTCCAATTTTCAAAAATAATTATTTCTCAAAATATTTAATTAAACAACCAAAATTAAGCCCAGTTTCAGTGCTTTCTCTCATTTTTTCGCCAATAATTTCACAATTATGTATTGCACTAAAGTGATTTATATATTATATTAAAGAGCAAAAAAATATTTTTTAATGATTCCAATTTAAATGTCATGCGTTCTTTTCCCCCAGTTTTAATACACATTTCAAATATAATTTATAATAACGCTTTCTATTATTATAATTAAATTTAAACTAATTAATTTTTTTATCAAATCTTTTCATCCTGTGTTTATATCACTGTTAAAATTTTAATAAAAGATATATTTTTTCTTTGAATATTGGCATACAGTTGGATTTTTACTTCCACTTTTATTTTATCATGTATCGCTTTCAATATGTTTGTACCACAATCCGATCATATTAATTACTCTCTCTGTGCGATGTTTCAGTTAATTTCACAAATTTTTAAATTTCACTAACGAGAATGTAAAATCTTTCAAAATTATTGAGTCCGTTTTCTACCGGAGGGAGAGGACCTAGGGAGAAACCTAAGGAGGACTTATAAAGAAAGAATATTGTGTGATGTTTTTCCGGTTCCTCAAACAAACACTAAAAAGAGGAGAATTGAACTACGGATAATGGCAATAAAAACCGAGATATAAAAGAGCTACTGTTGTCGCAGTAACAATGGTGGGGAGGGGGAAATGGAGTACCAAGGACTGTCAGATTCGTACCAGGTAGTTCAAACTACGGAGAGAAAAAGAAAAGAGGGGTTTAACTACTGGCCGAGGGGATGGACAGCAAGGGAGAGGACGAACGAAAATCAAAGAAAGACGCTGTGATGAAGAATTCTTTTATTCAGTTTAAAGTGTTATAAGTTTGACTTGAAAATATCTTTATCCTGAGCAACGCCGAGTATATCAGCTAGTATAATGTATAATCATACGTGCATGTGACATTTTATTTTTTAAACTTTCTTAAATCATTTTTAACGACAACTAATTTTTAATTACTTCTACTTCCATCGTAATAAACACACTACGACTTTCATTTCGAGTCACGAGTCTTTCAGGGGAAATTCCCTTTCTCTGGGTACTTAAACTTTCTGCGCATTCTTATCTGCCTTTTTTATTCAAGCATGTAAGCTGCTAACAACAGAGCGCCATTCGCGCGTTACCTCTTTAATTCTGGTCATGGATAATAACAAATTATGATTCTTTTACGTACTGAAAACTAAGCTAAATTGTCCTCAATGATGGAATAAAAAAATATTGAGCCAAATATTGTCTTTTTCCTGACCAAAATGGATTACACTTCACATTTAAAGCCTGATCTTACATGTATACAAATAGCTTATCATAATATGAGATAGTATGATGTTTTTAGTCTGGTCTTTTTTTAAAGCATATGTCTAATGAGTAAATACCAATAAAAACGATTTGATCTAAAATAACAGGAGAAACTTTTTTCTTTTTGGAAATGGTGTTGAACAGCTCCTCTCGCAAGAAAACAAATGAATTAAGTTATTGATGATAATTTTAGATTATTTCATTACTCCTCTATCATAAATTACATGCTTCTTAATAGAATGAAGCATGTTTGTATCATGCATTTGAAATCTTATTCAGTGAAGAAAAATGTAATTCATCATAGAGGTGTGATGAAATAATCTAAAACTATCACCAATAAAACTTGTTCTTAGTAGATTCTTTATAATTTTAATAAATATTCGAGAATTTAAATAACATTGAACATTGCAGTTAACTCGAAAGAATTTGACGGATTAACAAGTTTAAAAATTGATAAAAAAGCATCAAAATTCTTCGCCATTAAAACGCTTGTTTTAGAAACACGAATTATTCCTGAAGTGTCTCAAACTAGCTAATAAAGAAAAACGAGTGACAGAGAGAAAAGGAAAATTTCTGTTGGTTCAAAATCAATTTATAAAATCGAATTCTTTATAGAAAGTAATATGATTTCTCCCAATTCATTATATGTGTTTCTTATTATTCTATAAGTATTGTGAGCTTATTAATCTTCATCTTTTTTCAATCTTATAAATGAAGTGTACTTGGTTCCATTGAATTTCGGTTTCTTTCTGTTGATATTTTATATTCTTATCAAAAATTATGTGTAGTTATGACATTGTGTTAGTTTAACATTAAAATGTGCGCAACTGATGCAATCATTAAATTAATGTAGAAAATGATTTTTTTAATCATTTCCTCTTTCTTCTTTTATATTTCTACAAATCATTTTTCATAATTCCAAGGAAATGATTTTTGGGGAAATAGTAGCATCGCTACTAGGAAAACAAACTAATATTTGAGGTATTAGCTAATATATTTTTCTCTTTTCAAAATTCAACATTTGCTTCTAATTTACTTTTGAAAGTACTGTATCTTGGTATCTTATTAAGCGAATATATCTGGAATGAAGCGTTTTTGGTGAAATTCCATTCGAAAATAACCCAAAATGTCAATGTATTATCCAAAATGCGATCGTCTTAATTATTTTCTGCCCGATAACTAAATAGACAAAAAAAGAACAGAAACTTATAAAACGCAACAATTAATGAAACTTTAATGATATTTTTTGAGTTGTTAATCTAATACACAGCTGGTCTAATGCATTTTCTCAAGCTTGGATCACAGAGGAGGCCAGAGGCACATTCTGAAGTAATTATGACACCCAAAAAGTCGGTTTCAGGAGTGCAGTCTTCATTTTCTCCTATAAAAATTATCATATGGATTAATGTATATATGTATCTATTATTATTTTAAAGTTTTTGAACATACATTTGCTGCTTTTAAATATTCGTTTACTATCTCAATTTTAGAATCTTTTAAGGTTACGGATGGTGGCATTGGCAAAGGCTTGGCTTCGGGATCAGAGAAAAATAGCCAAAATTAAAAAAAATCGTTACAAAAAATCGACACAGGTCCAAATAAAATTCGGACGCCAAAATTCCGTCTTATGAGCAAAAGTCGAGGTACTCCTTCCCTGCGTAGGTATTGGGGTCAATTGACGTCTCGGCAAAACGACAGCTCGGATACTGAAGTCGGAGTCATAATAGCCATCATCGGCCACGGCCGAACGCATCGGAGTAGAGTAACTCATCCCACACCATTACTTTGTCCGCCAGTGAAGCGAGATCTCACTTACTTGTCCGGAGACTTCTCATCCACCTTCTCATGGTACCCGTGGAGGAATTCCGTCTTGTAAACGGGCTTAGTGCTTATGAAAACCGACGAGGATCCAAATCGTCTCTTAGCTAGTGTCAGATAGAATTTTTAAGGGTGAATGTTGTCTCAAATGTCGAACTCGTCATCTGACAACAGTTGAATTAAGATATCCATCCTCAAACAGCTATAGTGCAGCTTCAAAAGAGGACGTTAATCGAATCATTAAATCTATTATGACCTTTGTTGTTCCTTGAGATCTACAATTGAAATAACACAAGTTCAAATCTTAAGATTTAGATAGAAACATAAATTGCCCTTGTTTTTTTTAATATATTCAACCGTACTTTATTCGCTTCAAAATAATCAGTAATCCAGATCAATAAACAGCTCAAGTTGACAGTATGAGCTGAATGTTTATGCTCGATTCAACATGCCTCTAGTAACCTAGTAGTATATTTAAACAGGTATATTTGAGAAAGATTCAGTGATTATAATAAACGATATTCTTTATAACAAAAATCTATATTAAAAACAAAAATTCTTGCATTAATAATGTTAACTAAAAATGAATTAAAAGAATTATGAAAGTCGAATAAAATTTCGTAGCCTTCAGTTGGCTTAAAATTACTTATTTAAACATATACTTACCCAGGAGTTTTATGCAGATATCACAGCACTGGCAATAACTGCCCTTCTCTCTAATTTTTTGACCGTTTTCTTCAAGACAATCGGTGAGTTCCTCACATTCTACTTTGTCGCAGAAATCTTTAGGGCACACAATTGCTTGAGCAACAGCTACGCCAACTAATAACAGGACGATGTACTTGAACATATTGATATGTATTCTCTACAACAGAAAAATATACAAATTTAATTTTTTTAGAATAAATTTTAATGGTCCGCTTCATAAATGTCCATACATTTTTCAATAGGAGAGACTGAAGCTAAATAATCAGCTTCTTTCTAATGTCACAAAGTTCGCATTTCTGCAAAAAATAATTTTATACTACAATGCATAAAAATCAACAATATGAAATAAAAACAATAATTCGGACAAAAAAATTCATTACTGCGATTCATTTACAAGTTCGCCCTGACAGAGACCATTTTTATTGACACAAATACAATTCCTGATTTGCTATTTCTTATGGGACCGATCTTTATAAATAACTTTGATCTTTATAACAGAAAATTGTGAAACTGAGTAATGTGTAGATTATAGAAAGCTCCTAGCAAACTGACAGGCATAATTTTTAGATGTATTTTGATTGAAAATTACGATAAAGCAAAAGAGGGTGGAAAATGCAAATCTCAGAAACTAGAAAATTTGTGCCCGTCTAAGACGGGCTTTTAACCCTCAAACCGTATCTGAGAACTGATTGTAACAGATTTACTCACAAAAGATGTAATACAAAATCTCATGCACATTTTTTGGCATAATTTACAACAATGGTTTTTATTGTTGAAACGCAATTCAATCCTTTCTCATTGTTTTAACAAATATTTAATTGCGTGTTTTTCTTCCATTGTTGAAGGCTGAGGTAGCATTCTTATACAATCATCGAATTTGCTCGTTCAATAATAACGCAGGCAAAAGAGGTGTTATTATAAGCTCCGCCCAGCGTTACAGACATCTCTGAACAATTCTATTATAGATTATTAACTATAAACTAAAGGAAATGCCCATACTTTGGGAAGCATCGCAAGGTTATTATCTGCCACCCATGTCATACTTGATAAATATTCCGAATCAAATCTGTGAAACGGTAAAAAGTCTGTTTAAAAACTAAATATCATAGGTTTTATGAAGATAATTTTCTGCTTATGTGAAAAGGTATGTTTTTAAATTTTAATTCGTATTTCACTTCCTAACTTTGTAATTTACAAACTTTTCATGATAGTTCTACTTTCTAGCTCATTTTCGGTAATTTCATTGTCTCCAGAAATGGAACCACCTTCTTTTACCTTAATCTCCTGTGAACAATATTATCACCAATGGTAAATGACAATACAACATTTCTTTCAACTACTAACAAATCTATTACTGAACACAAGAATTAGTATTATTTTTTATTGAAGTTATAGACGTTTTCCATGCTATATTTAAAAACATAAAATAAATCCTCGAATTTAAGTAGAAGCACAAGTGCTTATGCTTAATATGAACCTTTTGTATTTTATATGAATCATACATTGTGCGTATGACTATTTATTTTTCTATTTGTTATTAATTTTGGTTATGTTTGGGTATGAGTGAGTTTGGTTATGTGTGGGTATATTTGTAAGAAATTCAAAATTTACTACATAAGACTGAATCTTTCTTCTCTATTCAAATGAAATCTGAACATCTAATTTGTTTCTATAGAATGGATTATTTCAAACGAATGTGATCAATATCTATTTTTAAAATGTGTCATGTGAATATCAATAAATTAAAATAACTAGCAGATAAAAGGCCTTATTACAAAACATGAAATTTTTATAACACCTGTAGTCATTGACATATTGATGGAATTGGTGGAACAGAGTGGATATAGATGCGCCAGACACCAGTAATTACAAATTGTCACGAGAAAAAAACATAGTAAAATTTTAGAAATTCGGTTTAGAATTACGAATAGATCAAAGGAAGCGATTGTCCCTATTTCCACCTATTATTGCTAGACCGTTGACCATAACGCATAGTGTAATTTTTGATGAATGGCGAGGATAACAAAGAATTTGAAACATATCTCATCTATTTTTTAACGAGACTATTTCTGTTAAATATATAGATTATTTAACAAAATAAAATCAGAATGAGATGAAAAACCATCGAAAAAATGTTACATTCTTAGATGAATAATGGTGTAACGGTTGCTTTAATTTGCCAGGAAACAGTGATTAGGAAGTGCCATAAAAAATAATAGAATTTTAGAATTTCGCTTTCGAATGTCAAATATGACGTGGAGGAGCGAAACAATGGATTGTCCTGCTTCCACTTATTATTGCTAGGCTATTTCCCATAACACATAGTGTAATTTTTGATGAATGGAGAGGATAACAACGAATTTTAAACGTGTCTCAGTTATCTAATGTTATCTGAGAAAAGCAAATTTTCACCGTCTATTTCTATTAGATAAATGAATCATTTAACAGAATAAAGTCAGAACTAGATGGAAAACCAGTGAAAAAATGATATATTCCTTGTCAAAAGATGTGCAAATAATTCGAAACAGCCAAAATAGTAAAATTATTTTCAGAAAAGTTTGAGCTCTTTTTTTGAATTTATTAATTTATATCCTGGAGCGTTCTTATGTTCATTATTTTATTTTTATCACATACACTGCTCTGCACAGATATGCTACTGAACATCATGCATTGGAACTCTTTTTTACCAAGCTATTCAGTCAATAACTTTCCTATGATTATGTATAATTCCTGGAGATCCCATTATTTCTTAAGCTTTTGTACTGTATTTTCATTTAAATCGAAAATTCGTTAAGTCCAAATTAAGTCGAAAAATAATATTCCAAATTAAGCATAAAACGATTAAAATTTATATTATTGATCTAAAAAATTTTAAAAGAATAAATTCCCTGTTCAATTTTTTATGAGATACATAAATCATGAAACTCGTAATTTAGGCTATAGCAACCAACCACAGCTGTAATTACTTGCAAATGTTTAGGAAATATTATAGATTTTAAATTGCAACTTACATGCAAAATGCATTATTGAATGTTTCTTTTAAAGTAATCAAAAGTTTTCATATGCTTAAATAATTCATCTACATTCATATCATCCATCCTAACTTCACAGCAACCTTATCTAATGCAAGTGAATAAAAATTGTTACCTTTTTGTGAGATTATCCAACGAAGCACTCTTAGTAAGTAAAAGAACTGCAAAAAGGCTTGTTATATACTCCAGTTATTCTAATCTTCAGTCAAAGGTGTCACATTCATGTGTTTTCTCACCAAACAGAATGAAATGTATTTCCTCAGAAAAAACTCTTCATTTTATCTGGGGGAAACACCTGTTATTAGAAAAATTGATTTATCTTGCTGAAACTGCACTTGAACTTTCATGCCTTTATTTCCATAAAGTTACAGGAGTAGATAATTCATATTTCAAGGTTTCCTCTGATTCAATATATCCAATCTTAAGTAATGTTAATTCTTCTATGGTAATTTTGTATTTATCATTACAGTGGACATTATTTGAGTGTAGTATATCTAAAAGTGTGCCAACCTCTTCTCCGCAATTTTTCAAAACAAGTAAATATAAATCATTCGAGGATTCTAAATAAATTTCAAGCCTTTCTTTACTATTGTTTTTACCGTTTTCCATTATGCTTTCAATTTTATTTTTTTTCCATTATGCTTTTAATTAATTTTTAGATTATGTGATTATTTATTTTGACGTATATGTTATCATAATCGATCAGTGTCGAAAGAAACCTACACATTTCGAAACAAAAGATTGTGAAAATAATTATATATTTGTATTCTTTATTGTAAATATTGAAAATCCAATAGAAAAAGTTATTAAACTTAAGGAGTAATCTTAAGTTAAGATCTTAAAAAGTGATTTTTGATCGCATTTTAAAAAACAATTGTTCGATATCTTTGATGAAGACACTTGCTTCAGAAAATACTTTACGTAAGGTTTTTCAGACAAAACATTTCGTTTGAAATTTCAGAGCAGACAGGTAAATTAAAAAGACTCTAGAAAAGCAACATATTTTTCAAAAATAATTGTGCTCGAAGACTTATACACTTGTTCCTAAAAAGCAGGAACCAAATGAAAATTAGCAATGCATCTAATATATGAGACTGTTATTCCTGGATCATAAACAATCACGAAAATCTCGAATTTATATCCTGCTTATTCGTTTTATAGCATGTCATTAGTTTCTATATCAATATATGAGAAGTGGAAACATTTAAAACATAAAGTGAAGCTTCATCTGATCTTCAAAAATGTTATTGTTATACACTCATGAAAATAACATAGCTGGAAATCATCAGATGAAACCAATTAAGCCTGTTAAATCTTTTAACTGAAAATGTTGGCAAAACAAAGACTAAAACTTATTCGAGATAATAGAATCATAATATAGCATCTTCATTTCTCTGAGACAGCATTCAGCTTTAGGTATTTTTTTAAAAAATAAACAAGATGAAGTAAAATGCAGAATCATCTAAATGAAATGCGATATGGAAATCTACGAAAATCAGAATATGTGTTGCTCGTAATAAAAATAAAAATGTCAAAATGTTTTTAATATTCCCAATTAAATATATGCCTTGTATTTTCAAAATACATGACGTTGATATATTTTAATCTCACCTCAAAATGAATAACTTTTTGCTGATCTCATAACTAAGAAAATAAATATCTCTCGATCCTTCTAATCCTTTAAATTTAATCATAACTAAAAGAGAAAAAATCGTTCGTTACACTAAAAACACTGAAGAAAAAAAGCATGATCAAATACAAAATGCGTCACGAATATCTTACTGAATAAATTAAATAAACAGTTCAAATTGAAGAGATCAAACTTAGAATAAAAGGATTACATAAGTATGAATATGGAACTTCTAAAAGAAATTTCTACCTAATTTAAATAACCTATTATTTTCAACTTCCATTCATGATCTTGGAAACAAGTAGATTTTCTTCTCTTGTTTTTCTGTGTTTATGTCTTCCTAAAATAAGTGGATTTTCGTTTGGTATTTGCTCACATTTAATATCTTCGGTTTTATTTATTCTACAAAACAGAGGGATTAAATACGTAAATGTTATCCCTTTCATTGTTGTGATAAAAACTGGAATTTCAACATAACAAAATCCTATCACTTATTTTGAACATTCTTTGTTGGAAACACATGCACGACTTCATTGTTATGGATTATTATTGTCCACAAATTCTGTGAGATAAATGCTATGAAGTCTAAAATAAATTTATCAGCATGTTATCTCATCTCCAAAGGATTAAGATGAAGGTAGAAAAATGAAGCTATTCCCAATATGTGAAATTAGTTAATAATAAGTAAAAATAACCCACAAATTGAAAAATTGTAATTCTTTCCCAAACAATGAAAAATTAAGTACTCCAGTAAATTCAAATGAATAATATACATTTAGGAAATCCATCTTTATTTCATTTTGTATAAATAATGTCGTATTTGTTCAATTGTTTAAGAAAAAGGAAGTTTAGTTTGTAATTTTTCAGCTTTTGTTAAGAAAATATATAAATAGAATTTTTTAATCAGATATACTTTTTGCATGTTAAAACGTACACAAGACTACATTTATTAAAAGTTAAAATTTCTTATAACTGTTATAAACGTCAATATGAAGACTCTTTATACCTATATATCTTATAAAACTATGTTATATAAAAGTATTACTTATTCAGCCCGCTTAAACAGAAGCGTTTCAATTTTTTTTTCGCATGCGCATTTTATTAACATTGATTTATTGGTCATAAATCTAGATGTGAAATACGTCTTTAGGCCATTTTTATGTGTAATGTCCGCAAACATTTATTTAACAATCACTAACAATTGTCCCGGTTTTTTTCTTATGTATGCGAACACGTTTGAAGCAATTTTGTTGGAATATTCTTATATAGAAACACCTTAATATGTTTCTGATATTTGAATTTAATAAAGATTAATAATAGAGTATTATTTTCGAGTATAAATTATTATGAATTGACAAAAAAATCTAAATTTTTGCTGTTCTTAGTAGAAATTTTCAAAAATTTCAAACATGCTCAAATAAAGTTAACACTAAAATGCACTACATATTATAAACTGGCAAATGTTCTAGAATCTTAACATTTCATTAATAAATAAAAGTTTTTGGGCTAATTGATCAATTATTATAAGATTTCGGCAAATTTTTAACGTCGTTTAACAAATAAAATGCCAAAGTTTAAAATATATTCTTACAATACCCATTATTCTAGTACATGCAATAGCGAAATGTTTAAAAAAAAGTGTTCACAAAATTCCAAAATAATCTAATGATGACGTCTTGAGTTATCAGGTTTGAAGTATGAAAATTATGCATAAAATCTAGTTTTGAGAAAAATGCAATTTTAGTTTTCATTTCAATAATTTTATTACTGACTATAAACTGAGAGCCTCAAAGTGTTCTACATTCATAACTTATACCTTCATATTGCTCTGTTTTAGAAATTTTCTATTTTTTAATCATTTTTTTCTGTCAAAAATAGCACAGAAACATTGAGAGCCGAATAAAGATTTAAACCTTTTCCTGCTATTTTTATATAAAAACCCCAATGCAGCATTGATGTTCTGCATTTTGTTTACTTTTTCAGATGTGCGGAAAACGTTTGAATAAACACAATTTGGTTACTTCAAAACCATATTCAAAATTAAACCATGTGAGGATTCTTGTTCGTGGCTGACATCATTTGGAAAGCACACACGGTATCATAAGAATGAAATTACTGTTCAGAAGTTGAAAGTTAAAAATAATGTTGTGTTCGACGGTATTAGAATTATCTGTCAATGCTGAATTACATTTTAATTTTGATTCCCTTACAGATTTGTTAGCTTTATCCAAACTCCTGTTATATGAAACAATTGAATGATTTGAATATCTGTTTCCTTTGAACTTCTTTTTGCGAATTCGACTCTGATATCTGTTTTATCCATTTTTATGAAGAAAATAGGTACTTTACTGCATATGCAATTATGTTGTAGCCAACCAAATTGGGAAATGCATTGCAAAATCACGTTGGAATCTATGAATTCAAGAAAATTATTTTGGCAAGTTATGTAAAGAAGTAAGCTCTTACCACATGCTTAAATTAAGTATCCGAACTTTATATGCATTCCTTAAAACATACTAACATCTTATTAATTTGAAAAATGCAGTGCAAAAGAATTTTTGACAGGATTATCACCCTTTAAAGACCAACTTCCGGTTATTTAAACGCCCATTTCTGGTTTTCCTTTTGTGATAAAACAATTAATATATCGGCTTCTAATTAAGTAGAGACAAAACTAAATATGTGTTAGGAAATGTAAACATATTTAATATGACAAAAGCATGACTTCAATTTATTTATTGTTATAACAGTTATACCAGACGAGTGGTAACAGCCAGATACTTACTTTACTTTGAATTTGATTTAAAAAGAAGAGATGAGTACGAATACGGTTGAACGATGTTACGTTGTACGCAGATATGAAGTGTGATAGTTTTTTTTAGTGTTCTAATAAATGTTTGTTTAGTCTGAGAAGAATTATTATGAATGTCAATCAAACAGCCAACAGAAGGCAAGTGAATGAGCAATCCAAAACATTAGAATTTTTTTAAAAATGTGAATTTTGGGGGAAAATCGACTTTTAAACGTGTTCGGATACCTTTTAGTTAACTGAAACAGTAAATGAGATCTAGATTAGGAACTAAACGGGAACAGTTAATTATAACAACAATTCGTCAAACGCAAAAGCATTTCTGAGAATGAGGAAGAATAAACTTTTTATTTAAAATAGGCTTTAGTCTTAAATTGCCTGTTCTTACAAAACCCCAACGATTTTATTTCTTATTTATTTCTTTCTCTATATTTTCAAAACTTAACATTTAGGCATTTTCCGATCACTTTTAACCCTAGAGAGAGCAGAATAATTCCTACACAAACGACTCACAAGAACAAAGCCAACTGTCAACATTCAGTTTAACTTCACGACAAATTTGTCGTGAACCCTGCGTATCTCTAAATGCTGAAACATTGCTTCATCCCTATGTTCTCCTTTTAAGCAAAGCCGGGATATCTTGGGTAATATTTAAAAATGTGATATTTTTTTTAATGTCAAAGTTGGTTCGACTTACGTTCGACACAAAAGTTGCATCAACCTTTTAAGAATATCTAAAGCAAAATATTGCGACACAACATTTACTGCATGTAAACATTCGATTACCAAGGACAAATAGCAAATATTAAGCCATGACGTTGCAATATAAACTCGATTATCACATTTCAACATTAAGATTTTAGTAGTCCGTAATTTTCTATATATGTTACATGTAATTCACAGTAGAGAAATAGAAAATTAAAAGACGTAGAAAACATAGCAGAAATCAGAGAGATTTTCTTTTTTCATGAAAGAAGACAGAAGTTTCCAAGTCACGTCAGAGGCCAAGCATTATTCGGCACGCACAAGGGTAGGAATTCAAATTGACAAAGAAGGATATATTACACAATTTTAAGCAGCGAGACCTTTTAAAAGTGGTTTACGTAGAGCCAAAAATATAAATCTCCGTTTTAATCAGCAAGCTTTTTTTCTGTCTAGAATCTGGTCAATTTCTTAAAATTGGTGCTTAATTGGACGATTTATTCGAAAGTAATTTAATCGAAAGAAAATTCACATATATGAATGGAAAATAAATTTTGCATTCTAAAAATACAGTAATACCGTATAGATACTATAACGCAAGTTTATTAAACGATGTTTGCGTTTCCATGACATCAAATTAAAATGTTACTACAGTATAACTAGCCATAATAAACTCTTTTGAAACAAGTATTTCCTAACAATAAGTTTAATTTGTGTTTATCGTTATTCCGATTGTGATGTATTTGAATAAGTTTTGTTTCATATATAGAGAAAGAGTCTTTTGAAATTTATGATAAAAGAGGCACAGTTTCCATTTATTATCTAAAAAAAGTTATTACTTTTCCAGTCCAATAGTAGTCAATTACAGTATTATCATAATAATACATAACAAACTCATCAATCACTTAATGAGTGAATAATATTTTAGATATCATAGCATTTACAAGAAGAAATGTAAAGTAACATGACATCAGCATTACATAAATATTTTGTATGATTGAACACATCACGCATTCTTAGATGATTTTGATAGTTATTTATATCATTGGAAAGTATAAAACGCATAGTGCTGATCTTGTTTTTTTCAGTAAGAAAAATAATAAACTAGATTAACTTAACACAGATTAGATAATATCCAGAATCTGCTTCTTCAATCAAATGTTTTTGCTAATTTTTTTGACAAGTAACAACACCGTTACAAAATTTTTCTATTAATATTCTGGGTGTTATTGTTCCCTTTCCTGTCCTTCTACGGAAGTTCAAGCAATATTGGGTCATTTACTTCCACGTCACAAACAGGGTGTGTCTAAGAACCCGAAATAAACTGTCGGCGAGTCTATTGTCTCGTACATAAATGTTGAAAACCATAAATCTGCAGCATTAGAATGTACACGGGACTGTATACATTTTAAGCATGAAATTCCAATATTAGAATAATCTTGCATAATTTTATTTCAATTAAGGTGGAAAAATAATAAAAAATTCTATAAGTAAAATGCATGTTATGTTGTTGAAATCTGAAACGTAAAATTGCATAACTTTTTCTCAATTCTTACGACTATGAACAAAATATTATGGCCTTAGAATATTTCAGACACAAAAAGGCTATCATCCTGCATGTTATGCTATGAAATTTAATCTTAATTTTAAATTTCAATATTATTATAACTAATAATACGATAGAAAGAGACCCATATATAACTTCTGTAATCAATGAAAGTCGAAAAACAAAGGCAGTCAGTCACCTCTAGACTATTAATATCCTTTTTTAACACTTTAATTTAGCTTGACAAATTTCATTTTTTTTCAAGAATAAAATTTTGTAATCGATTTCTCACTCGCTTCCTGTTGCACTAGAGGAAAGAAATTCCGAATACATCTGTATTCTCGATGACAATGCACACTTTTAATGTCGTGTCATCTGGGGCTCTCCCACGAACATACCGACAACTAGTCGCACCGAATAGTTCTCGCCTGCGAGTACTCAAATACAGCGAGAAAATAGTCGCGACCTTCAATTTAGATGTACCACCAACGCCGAGTGAAACCAAAGGGAGTAATTTCTCACCGTTTCCGAGAGTGGCGAGGAGTGGAAACGATCGACCAATCAAAAGAGAGCAATCTTTCCGATTTCGAAGCGTAAACAAACAAATCGACTGTCGAGTCGGCCTGTGCAGCGTATAGTTTTAATGAAAACTACTTACTTTTGTTCAAATGGTTGTAGTCATGCAGTTTTTACAGCATAATCAAACATATGATTTGTTAGATAAGTGGTTAATAAGTGAAGACATTGTGCACTGTTCACAGTCAAATCTTTGATATTTCTCGGAATATAAATTTTTCTTCCTATTGAATCGTGTTTTTACGCTTTATGTCATTGTTTTATCTGTTTATTTCTCGAATATGATATGCATAGAATGAATTGACTCTTTATATGAATGTGCTTTGTTATGCAATAAAATATGTTTTGGTTTTTTAATGTTTATTTTCAATACTTACATCTATAATCACTGCATCATTTGGCATCTAATAAAGATAAATACACTCCAGAGAGTACTTCACGTATAAAACATTAAAATAACATTTTTGAATATTCTTTACGGTTGTTTTTCGTGAAATCATAGGCAAAAAAATGCTCTTATCAATGAAATATGATGTAATCAATGTGTTTAAGCAATTAAGCTATTTTTACAATCTTAGTTGGAGTTTTAAATCCAAAACCATTGTTGATTTTGATGAATATCTAAATTTAAAGTAATGAGTAGTTGAATTCGCATGCTTTATCGAGGAATATATATTAAAGATCCTTGACATTGCATGTTTCCACATCTATTGTAATAAAATTAGGCAATTTATTTGTTGTTAGTGATTTCTGATAACTGCATGTTTTTGTGCATGCTATTTTTATGAAAGAAATGAAGCACAGATTATTGCACATTATTTCTAGATTATATGCAGCAATTCTGATAGATAATAAAGTGTGGGTGTATTAATTATATTTCAAGTAAAAAATTGCTTCATAACTGAAGTTTCTCAAATATTACTGTGTTTTTCTTATAGAACTGCAAATCAAATTCAAATGTTTCACACACACAAATAGAATTTAGAAAGCTAACTTCAGTTTTCATAAATCAGTTTTTTGAACGAAGACATCTGCATTTTGTGAATACCTCATGTCTATGATTTGGTTTAGTTTTTTATGGTGCAAGGACCATGGATTTGATCATACTGCTCATGACTATGATTAAAATTTCTTATGTATATCCATTTCATATTGGTCATCCTGCTTTGTACTAGATAGTCGAAAATAAGGTAATAATCAATCGATTCGACAAATGATATGTATGCAGAATATTTATTTTTTTATCATACAAATTTATGAACTTGCTGTTTCAGTAGAGTCGTAGAAAGAAATTTGATATAGATTTCTTCCAACACTAAATATTAGGCAGAAAAAAAATGTAAAATAAAAATTCTAATTTTTGTCATTTAAAAAACAATCCTTTTTAATATTTAATTATTAAGTTACTTAAAATGAAAAAGTTTACAAATGCCCAAAAATTTTGTATTTTTCAAAAAAAAAAAAAAAAAAATTTTTGAAAATAGTGATTGAAATTGAAACATAAAATTTATAATTATTCAAAAACTGGGAATTTCATGAAAAAAATTGTAAACAGTGATTTAAAATGAAACAATATTTATAAGAACAGGGTATTTTGCAAAAAAAGTATTTGCGAATGATAATTCAAAATGAAACACAAAATTTATAAATATCCAAAAACTGGGTAATTCACAAATTGTTTTCAGTGGTGATCTAAAATGAAGCATAAAATTTATACCCTTCCTTATCTAAACTATAACTCTATATATAAAATGATCATTTTGCAAGAAAAAAGTATTTGCGAATGGTGATTTAAAATGAAGCATATACAATTTTTTTAAAAAATTAGGATTAGAATAAAATATTCCAGAATTTAAATGGGATATGAGAATAATTTACTTTTTCTGGTTGGAAGAAATAACAGAATGGAAAAATAATTTTGAATTCTGTTTTTTATGTTATATAGATAGCACCAGTGAAGCTTCCCATTCATAATTTTCTCGCAATGGCATTTTAGAAGCCAGCCATTCTTTTTTTTATATAATGAAGAGTTAATCACTCACTACACACATATTAACATTACGGTAAATCCCATGCTGAAAAGTAAAATAATGGGATTTAAAAAAAAACCTGCTTCGACTTTTTTAAATGTATAAGTGTACAATGTAAGTACTTTAATGTTGAGAACAAACTTGCCACTGTAAGCAAAATGGAAAAACACATAAAAGAATGTTTGAATGCCCTGTTGATTAAAGAAGGTTATTGAGAGAGTTCAATAATGAATTTTGTTTTAAACAAATTCCAACTAGATCAAACCTAGAGTTTCAAGAATATTTAAAACTGATGTTTATGATCCAGATGGAACTCTGCTTAGAGAGTAAAATGTCTAGTACATCTTAAAATAACTCAAGAACTTCATGATCACTTTTAAAAACTGTTAGAATTGAAACATTTGCTAGCTTTTTTCATCAAAAATGGCTGCTTCTTTGACTAATTAATCTAAAATAAATTATAAGCAAATGTCTTTCATTTTAGTTTTTATTATAAACTCTTTATTATTTTAAAACCAAAATAATCATTTTTTTAAAAAGCAGCAAATACATGATTATTCATTCACTACTTTAATTAAAAAGCATTGACATTCTTCGCTTATTTTATGTAAGATGCATAATGCAGTAATTTTTTTTTCTGTGATTAAATTTTTTAGCTTTTTTATAAAATTTAAAAAATTTGCAAAACTGTCATGTTGCAGTTTTGTTTTTTGCATACACAAAAAATACATAATGTATAAATATCAAATTACACCCCAGGCATGTATTTTGCATGAATAGGGATAATTAGTAAAAACCCCATTTTGGTTATTATGGGGTAATTACCTAGGTATTTTTTACATAGTAAGGCTCCACTCTTTTAGGAATCTCTTGTTTAATTTATATAAAATTTTACTTTAAATTTATAAATGCTATTTTAATTAATCGTGGAATAAATTTTGATTTTCTTATGAAAGTAATGTTCAGATATCTTTATTGGGTTTTTCTGTTTTTTTCAACCATAAGTTCTGAATGTGTTTCCATTCAACACTATATTTTTTAAAAAAAGTATAAAATCGCATAAGTTCGATTTATTGAGCCGAACAAAATTTGGGGTATTTACCTTAAAATAAATACCGGATAATTTACATCACATTGGAATTGTTATTTTAGTTAAGATTTTATTTTTTTGATAGGTATTTTTACATAGTTAACACGCTGTTTTTTTATTTATGTCTAAGGTTGAATACAATAAGAATTAATCAAACTAAATTTCATTCAAAAGCTGGCCCTAAGCGGAAGCAAGTCTAATTCTACAATTTAAGTACAGGGTTTTACATAGTACATTTTAATGTTAA
Organism: Araneus ventricosus; assembly: GCA_013235015.1. Lineage (NCBI taxonomy): Eukaryota > Metazoa > Arthropoda > Arachnida > Araneae > Araneidae > Araneus > Araneus ventricosus. Next base: position 199,941 of record BGPR01001425.1, read on the forward strand.
TAGTTTTTTATTTGATGTTATTTGCAAAGTAATAATTTTCCGTTAAGTATTGTGACATTATCTATATAATGCTGTATTAATAATGTGAATATTGGAATATTAGACTTAAAATATCAATAGAAAATATTAAAATTTTTTTAAAGAAAATACATACAAATTCTAGTATATATACAATTGTGCAAACATTTTTAGATAAAAAGAATGTTACATTTCATTAAATTGGCAAGGAAAATCTGGTATTCATTTTAAAATGCAGTTTATTTTTTTAAGTAAACTCTACTTTTTTATGAAATAGCTTCTATTTATTTCACATTAAAAATTGTTTTCCTATTAATCTTCAATTGAGGTTTTTTTTTTTTAAGGGAAGGAAATGTTTTTTAGCACAAAAAAAATAATCTTGTTTGTATTTGTTTTAAGTATTTTTTTAGTTTATTCACCAAATAGAATATCATTAAATTCTATTAAATGAAAAATAATTTCAACATATGTTTCTTTTAAAGTAATAAAGTAAAAGTTTCATCATAATAAATCAAGTTGCTCAAATGTTAGTAAGGTATGTATGTAATGGCTACTATTGCACAAATTAATTTTTTTTTTACACCTTACAAAGCCCCGAACAAAAAATTTGACTGACACTGGAAATTTTCAAACAAAAATGTGATTGTTGTTAAAACACACACTACAGAACTCCAGTTACAGAGTGTAAAACAGGGTTCCACTCTACTTTTCAAACTAAAATAAGCACTTTATAAGGACTTAAATAAAATATTATAAAAGCTGTAATTCACAATTTATATGTCTTTCAATCAAGTGACTGTAAATAATTCATAATGTAAGGTTATTTTTGTTACGTATACAAAAAATGCCATATTAAAAAATTCAAAATAAGCACAGTCCATTTTTAAAATGTCAGCAGTTAAAATATGGGCGTAATATATGCACACATATCAGTAATATGTACACATATTAAAAAAAAAAATTAAAATAGGCACAGCAGAGGGAAAAACAGTAAATTTATCCTCTTCAAAGTTCAAGTGCTCTTATATATAGTAAAAATCTTGACTTATAAACATGCAGCGATTCAACACCAATGCTTTAAAAAAATATTGAAAGACAATAAGATTACAAAATGAATGCAGCAGGTACAGAAAAATTGGAAATGCACGATAAATTTAGAAATAAGGAGTGTAAGGTAAAACATGATGAAATAAAAAATGTAAACAATTCAGTTTAAAAAACACCATTAACAACATTGGAAAGGTGGCTATGCGTGGCAAAGGTCAACGAGGTTGGCAGACGTGCACATGGGAACAGACTTGTGTAAAAATTTTTGAATTTATGATCATTTACATATTTCATTAATTTTAAAGTAATCATCTTATCTGAACAAATAATAGATGAAATATATATACATCACTATTATTAAACATAATTATATAACATTTTTCTAAATATGAAATGTAGAAATAAATCTGAAAAAGAAGAGCTGCATTATAATTCAAGACACCTGTGCATCAGAACTTGTTAAAATTCTATAAAATTTGTACGAGAGAACACATGGTTATATTTTGAAAATACATTTTTTAAACACAGTATCTTCAGCAGACCCAGAGGAACTGTAGAACTGGGTATGCGAAGAAGTTCTGGATAACCCTGTCTCTAAAATGAAAGTAAAGGTTTTGAGGAAAAATAAAATAAAAGATAAAAACTTCACAAATTATATAAGTGAGATGTTCAGATATTATTTATAAGATTGCCACCACCTTCTTTTGTATCCAGTTTCAGCAATTAGACAAGGAAAAGGTAGTAAAATTAGCCAGGGTTTTTTGCTGAAATATACCTTGGGCATCACACTTAATCTTGGTGGGAGGAAAAAGAAAATGGAGTCAGTTTTCCAGAACTTGACCAAATGTCTCAAGCTACTTCTAATAGATGGAAACATAACTCGCACTTCATAGTAATTTTCATGTTTACCACAACTGATCTTAAAATAATTTCATGATGACTTTATACTGACATTTATCCTTTCACACAGTTTAGGTGTTAAATATTCTATTTTTTAAATTTTCCTTCAATTTTCTTTTGACAAAGTTTCACTGATCTGCTCAGAATTGCATATCAAACTTTTGTTAATTCAAGGTAGACTACAGAATGAAATTGGTTCTCATAATAAGCACATTATCCCACAAACTAAAGCTTTGTTTACGCAGTTAAGTTTACTCATTAGAATTGTGACGATGTGCAGCTAAGTATATTCTAACCACCAAAACGTTTATATTCCTCCAACTCTTGGTAAAATTCACAAGAATCATGGCATGCCAAAAAAAACCAGAGAAACTTATACTGTTCTTTTGGAAACTATACCTTTGAATAAATAATTTGCATTTTTTTGAAAAATTAATACAACAGGTATTTGTTTGTAAATAATTCATAAAGTCAGAAGATAATACAAGTACAAACATAATATAAATGAAATACAATCAATTTTAAAAAATAATATGTATTTCTCATAATTATACCTCTGATATGCAGGAAACGACATTTTTTTAATTGATGTTGATCATGGCTCCGAGACTTCTCATGCAGATCTGACATTTGAGATGAAATCATTTCAACTTTTTAGCACCCTAGAACTTGCACCAAATGAATTTGTTCCTTACCTTTCTTTTGGACACCAAATAGAATTATTTATTAAGAGTAATTTATTACACAAAATTTTAAGAGTTATGGTGAACACTGAGTGTATTTAAAATTTACAACTATTTAAATCTAAATAACAGTACAATGATATACATTATTAAAGAACTGATTTGTTTTCTGTAACAGAACATTGTTTATAAGTTGAACCTGCGAGTGAATTATTAAAATGATGATAAAAAATTTTACTTCACTTACTTTGTTCAGTGTTGAGGCAGTCTTCCTTGTTGTTTCAGCCAAGAAAGGTTACGTTCTTGATGATGGCTGAAAGTTAATTGTTGCTCTACGAATTGAGGAAGTAAAATCGTCGTCCTCTATCAAAAGCGTTACATCTAAAAGTGATCCTAGGGCAAGGCCTTCTTGCGACAAGAGCTAACATCAAACAGAACTATCATTCCAAGTATGCTCAGAAACAAACAACACAACCTTCTCACTAGACAAGTGTACTTCTCCCTTGCCTTTAGCGTGGTGAGAAAAACGATTGAAAACTCCAAAGGGATTTCGAGGTACCAGAAACGATGTCAGGAAGCTTCAGTGATTAACTGATTTAGATGACATCGGATGACTTCTTGACGTCACGAAGTGGGAGAAGCGGTCATTTTCTCTACAACAGAATGGATTGACGGTATCTGGATCGTGGAGAAGCCTGGTGTGACTTTTAGTGTCACCTGGTACGTGTTAGAAACAATAAGATCTCCAAGATTAAAGCTGTAAGTAATTAAATAAATGTGCGTGTGCATTGGTGTGCACTTCGGTGTAGTTGTGTGCTATGTATGGCGTGTGTGTGTGTGTGTATAGTATGTGTGTGTGTGTTGTGTGTGTGTGTGTGTGTGTGTGTGTGTGTGTGTGTGTGTGTGTGTGTGTGTGTGTGTGTGTGTGTGTTCACGCTCTACAGTGCAGGCCTTTGGACCTAGAACTACGACAACTGCACAAACATTCTTTGGACGGTGAGAGTGTGCACCTCAGGGCTATTTTTTTGAAGCTTTAATTAGAATTTTAATTAATTATAAATTAGATTAAGTTTCGCGTTTTTCCTTGATAACTTCCTAAACTATTATAGCAAAAAAATGGTTTTTACACCATCAAAAAATTTTCTTTTCAATAATATTAATTAAGTTGCGTAACATTTTTCCTTTAACTTTAATTAATTTTTAAAAATATTTTTAAGCATAATTTCCAACAATACTTTTCATAGTTGCAGTTCGAGTCAAACAGTTTTCATTGTTTAAACAAATATTTATTTCCGTGCTTCTCATCTGTTGTTTAAAGCAAAGATAATATCCTAATGGCCTTTCCTTCCTTTTTTCCTATTTCACCAGTTTTTCAATGAAATCTGCAAACAGAGCGTCTAAGATAGTAAATATATTAGGAAATATATCAATAAGCTGAATGATTATGCTTGCTATGTTTTAATTTTTTTATAAGCGCATGTGAAGCTCCATTTTAAAGTTCAGAATAAATAAATATTTTGCATGAGGAATAAGAAAGTGAAGTTGGCGCCGACATCTTGCACAGATACTTAAAACTCTTTAAGGGATGTTCATGTAGACAATAAGCAGAGCATGTTCAAAGCTACGAAAAGAACACGGGTTAATGTCTATAAGAATTAGAAGTCTAAAATTACTTTCTTAAGGGAACCATAAATATCAAATTATGCATAAGGGATTCAATTGAAATTATATTCCTGGCGAACATTCTGGTCGCCGATGGCGGCTAGTTATTAAATAAATCTTTCTGAGTTTGAGATGGCTGCCTAATATTCCCATTCACTGAATATATGATATGCTTTATTTAAATAACAAAATATAATCTTACCCTTGACAGAAAATCTTGTCTAATTTGGAATCTTCATGGCGAGTGGTCTTCGATAAAGTTCGCCATTCGATTTCTCATTCATTTCTTCCTTTTTGAACATTTTCTACTACCTAAATTAATTTTTATGTGTTTTAAATATTAATCGTTTTAAACTTCTGTTGATGCAATCACTTGAAGCTGTTGCGTTAGTACGCTAAAAGATGTATTGTCATCGTTTCTGTTTAAAACTGCTGTTTCTTATCTATGCTTTGCTTTCTTTTTTAATTTTAATTTTTGTTTAGTAAATCTATTATTTGTATCTGTATTATATTAGAAATAGCTGCATATGCGCCTTTATATATAATACTAAGAATTTTTATTAATGTTTGATTAATTAATTAATCAATTTTTAAATAATATTTTCATTAAAATTTAGTCAATTTATAACTTTTATTATTAACTCTTTCTAAGCCCACGGGAATACAATCCAAATCAGCAAGTTTTTAAAATCCATGGTGAGCAACTTTACCACCTCTGATTAGGGCTAATATCTCTTGATAACTTCAGAAACCACAAAAGTGTTAATAAACACTTTGATAACATTATGTGCTTTTCACAAGCAAATTATTATCAATTGATTATCATTATTATTTTGAGGTAGTAATATGCCAACACCTAAAGCTACAAGAAGATTGCAGCAAGTTCTCCCCAAAATTATCGATGAAAAAAGACCCCAGGAGTATCAATTTCTTATCTCAAACGATAACCAAGTTTCTTGATTTATTAACTAATCAATAATGAATTAATTTAATTCACAAATCAAATTAATCGTATCAAATAAACAAAATGAATTTCTTTTCATAAATCAATCTCAACCCCAAAAATACAGAGGCTGTACTTACATTTTTAGACGATTTTGTTTCGCTGTAGGAAAAATCCGTCTGCTTGGAGAAATTTATTTTCTTAGCAATTACATTTTCGAAGCTGAAATTTACCATCTGCTACCTAAAACTTTATTTACATGCAAAATGGTGGCTTTAAAGAAGCATTGAATGGAAGGCTACGCTTTCGCCCTTTCCGAAGAGAGTTAATCTTATTCATTTATTCAAAGACGCGGTGAAACCCATGACTTTTCGATATCTAAAGCCACAATACGTAATATTGTTATTAATAGGAAGAATCATCAGAGTTTGGCTTCAAATGGAAAAATTGTTCCTAATACGTATCCAAGGGGAAAACGCAGTTCTTCGAATGTTGCAAAGGTGAGGTCGTTAATGATAAAAGAAAAATCTCCATGTCAAAGTTTTGTTGCAAAATCATTAAAATGCTCAGCATCAACTTTAAACAAAATTATTAACACTGATTTGAATCTCAAAAGGACCAAAAATACAATTTTTAACGTCTTTTTCCCTGTCATATCGATGCATTTGGAGCATGCTGCAGAATTCTTTATGAAGAGCATTTATCCGGACAAAAAAGGAAAAATGCTGTAACAATAGATGACGTTTGGTCTTTTTAAATCACTGCACGAAAAAAAGATCAATTTATTATCACCAACGAGGAGATTTACTCCACATTCTATCAGGAACATATTTTATCCAAATTCTTCAAATATGAAATACCATCTCTTTACCCACAATGCCATTTATCAATATAACTACAACAAGACAATGCAAGCAGATGCACATGATAATCTATTGTTAATTTCCTAGAAAAAATGGAACAAGAAATGGGTATTAAGACTATTCCCTTCACTGATATTCGTGGAACATAGTTCTGTATCGCCCATGAGTTTTTACGATTTTGGACTTTTAAAAAGCGCATTATCCAAACGTCGATCTACAAACCTGTGTGGGCTTTGGTAAACTGTTCAAGAGAAATGGGACAAAATACCTTTTCCAATACCAAAAACATCATTATTGTCATGGAAGCTACGATGTAAAAAGATTGTTAAGAATATGGGATATCAAGTTGAAAATTTAAAGACAAAAATATTAAGTTAAATAGTTCTGTAAATACCATAAAAATGCCTAAAAAAATGCACGAACAGCCTCTGTATTTTAATATGCCAAACTAGAAAAAAAAATGTTATTTTGCCATTATAACAATTTTATTTTGCATAATTGTTAGAACAAAAAGAGTTCATCTGATTTTCTCTTTGAAATAAATTTTCTGTTATATATTACTAGTTGATATACTCTCCGTTCCTCGGGATAAAGAAAATTTTAATTCTATGTACTTATAAGACTTTAAAATTAATAAAAAAGTTTTTCGCAGAAGCGTCTTTCCTTGATTTTCGGTCGTCTCCCCCGTATTGTCTGACCCCTCAGCCAGAAGTTAAACACGTCTCTTCTTTTTCTCTCCGTAGTTTGAACAACCTGGCACGAATCTAGTTGTCCCTCGTACTCCATTTTTCACTTCCCATCATTGCTACTGAGACAACAAAAGCCCTTTCATATCTTGGATTTTATTGCCATTATACGCACTACAATTCTCTTCTTTTCAGTGATTGTGTGACTGACCAGAAAAACACCACATAGTGTTCTTTCTTTTTCTCCTTAGGTCCACTCCCTCCAGACTCAATCTTGAATGATTTCACACTCTCATTGGGATCATTTAAAAATTTACAAAAATTAAATGAAGCATCGCATAGAGAGAGTATATAACTAATGTCATTTACGGTGCACACAAATTGAAAGATATGCGCGCTGGAAAATAGAATCGAAAGCAAAAATCCTGCCTTTCTCTAAATATTCAACGACATTGATATTTTTTATCATAACTTTAACTGTGGCAAAAACGTGGGAATGAAGGATTTGATAAAACAATAAATCGGTTTGAATCAATAATAGAAAGCATTGTTATAGATTGTGTTTAAAATGATTTTCAAAATATTTATGAAAATTGGGGGGGGACGTATGCCTTTTAAATTCAGATCAGTAAAAAGAAAATTTTCTGCTCTTTAAGATGGTACATAAATTTTCATCCTGCAATATATATTTCTGAAGTCATTGGCTGAAAACGTTGAAAAAACGCCGAAAATTGGTTTAATTTTTGTTATTTAGCTAAATATTTTAAGAAGTAATAATTTTTGAAAATTGAAAAATGCACAATTGATCTAGAATTGGACCGCAGAATGACATGCGCAAATTTAATCTCGATATTATCCATCGTTTAGAAAGACTTCTTGTGAGACATAGACCGGTAAAACACTTTTTTTTTCTTCCTATTTCCTCTCCCTTCGATAGGAACCTGACTAAGCAAACTCGAAAGACTTAACATACCCATAAGGATAATTTCAAAATTTTTGAAAATTAGACAAAATATCTCATAGAAATAGTAATTAATCCAGTTGCATAGTAATTGGATTACTGAGCAACAATATTAAAAGAGGTATATGCTACAACATCATACCGGAAATGAAAAGTCTGACTTGGAAATAAAAATGTCCAAAGAAAACAATATTTTCTTATATTAACTTTAACAGTGGCAAATGTACGTGAATGAGGATTTGATAAATAGTAAATTGGCTGAATTTAATTTTATAAGAACAGAGAGTATTATTAAAAATTGTGTTAAAATTACACTTTGGAACGTAAAACATAATGCATTCTACCGTAATGTAATAACTATCATTAAAAAGATATTGTGTTTGCTTTTTAAGATGGCTTAAAAATAATTTTCGTGCGATAAATATTTCAGAAGTTATTGGCAAAAAACTTCTAAGCATTAGGCTTAACAGCGGCTAATTTTTTGTTATTTAATTAAATATCTTAAGAACTGATTAATTTTGAAAGTTGAAAATAGCTCAGTTGATCTAGAAATGTACCCCAGAATGCCGTGTACAAACTTCATGTCGCTACTGTTCAGCGCTTAGTAGGAGTTCTCGTAACAGACAGACACATGTATTTTCTGTTTTATATTATAGATAACCTTAAACAGTATTTATTAAAAAAGTTTATAATAAAGTTTACTCTAATAAGGGAACACAATTTTTATTTTTGTGTACAATAGAAACGTATGAAAGAGGACATTTCTTCATAAAAACGGGAAAGAAAAAAAAGAAAAGAATTGAATTTATTTTTTTCAGTGAAAAAAAATCATATTTCTCTGAGTAGTTACATTGATTTTGACATTCTTCTGACAAAAATGATAAAAACTGAGAGTAATTTCGAAGGAGATCGAAAGGTAACTGCACTTTAAAGTTGTACATTCATCCAATTGGTGACAGTTTGCATGTCTTGATTCAAGTATTGATCAGAATGAACAATGACCGTCACGAAATACTTCGATTTTCACAGTAATATGTGTACGTTAGCGTTGTTTCTTGAGATTAATCTGTTTGATCGGTTTATCTGGCTATTTTTAACTCCATGGTTACATTTTATAGGGAAAACCTTAAACGATGTAATGAGTTGCTAAGAAAATTACAGTTTTCTGTCTTATAGGAAGTGCAATTCAGTTTTATACTTCTATAAGTGTCTTTAATTTGTTTTGTTGTTAGAAAATATAACGTATATAATATAAATTTCAAAAAATGTGTAAACATTATTTTATTATTCAGGAAATGAAATAAAAATTGAAGCAATATATTTCTCCAAAATAATTTTAGAGATTATCTTGGTTGATAGCTTTGATTTGTATTTAATATTTATGAAGGTTTGATTCATGCTACAACTGTTTGTAAAATACTTACGAAAACACTCTGAAAAAATTCTAAGAATTGCAGCTGTTTTTCAGTCATATGGAAAAGTAAATTATTGCGAAATCAAATATACAACTTTAAGTAATATTGTCTTGCTTATTTGATGACTTGATATCCTGAGAGCTTTTCAGCAAGGGCAGAATCTTTAATAATGCTGTTCGAAAAATGTCAACAATTCAGCAGAGTTTGGAAAACTTAACTGGGACATTAATTAAACGTTCAAAAATATGCTCGATTTCCAAACACAGAATGCGCAATTGCAGATTTTCTTCTTAAAACTCTATAACTTTCTTCCTATCAGGTTGAAAAGAGAATGAAGAAATTATAAATCTGCCATTTATGAATAAAGCAAGAACTAAAGGTGCATACATCTGAAACTTCTTATTTTTAACAATTATGAGACTGATGATACTATGAAATATACTACTACGGTTATATTTTTAGATTTTTGATGCCTGGGTTATATTTTATTCCGCTTTCATATATGGTCGTTTACATCGGTCGTGTTTTCTGTTTTCTGAATAAAGTGAGTTTTTTTAACAAGGCCCTTGATTCTTTCAGAGCTCACGTTCCTTTGAATCTATGAAATCCAGAGAGAAATTTCTGAAAAATATATACAACAAGCCTATACACTTGATACAATAAATCAATTGAAACTCTCTGTATTTTTTTTGGATACATGAAAGCAATCTTAAATAATGTAGAACATTAATACATTAAAATTTTTATTGAGGATAACTGTTAAAACTATAAGCTTCAAAATTAAGGTAAATGCATAAATTTATAATTTTAAATATGTGAAAAGTAATGCTATTTAAATAATGTTATTTGTTACAAAATAATGTAATAACTGACAATTATATTTGCACTTTACAATGAAGAACAGAAAGATGTAAAAGAGTGGAAGTTCTTTGATAGTTATGTTAAAGAAACAAAAGCTATTCTTCAGCTCTTTTATTTTTAAATATTGGATAATTCTAAAAATATACAATCTTATGAATGCAGAGATGATAGCTTATTATTTTCTGTCTTCTTTTTACATTTAACCATTAATGCGTCACCATCGTCTCTTTCCGTGTTCACTGACAAGTTTTGCAGATAATTAACATGTATAAACATCGGACTTTTATGCCTTGTTGCAAACTTGACTTAGTTGCCGTCAACCTCGCCACTCTCACTCTTCACACATGTGTTGCTGTCGGTGTCACATTTGAGGCCATAATCACACATAGGATCGCTGTTTGTGACGCCTTTGTGTGCTGGGTATCCTCCGTGTCTGATGACAGGGTTGCAAGCCTCTCCTTCACCTTTAAAAAAGAATGTGTGTAAGATCCTCATTTCATAGCATTAATTTTATAATTGTTTATTTTTATCATCAAATACAATATTCCCTTTCATCTTTGGAGTTGATTAACTGCTTAACATTTTAAAAATATTTTAAAGATAACTTCTTTTTTTGAAATATTTTAACATTGTTATTAGATAAAATTGTTTTGTAAACTGCTGATCATCGAAATACTATGAAGTTTTTAATTGAAAATACTTTACCCATTACAGAAAATGGTGTAAACAAGACAGTTATTGACACCCTTAAGGCAATACTTATACTGTACATTCATAGAAAAAATAGCAAAAATAGTTCAATCCAGTTATAATTCATTATAATTTTGCTGGATTACTCTACTTAAAGCTGAATAAAGGGCTTCGTAAGAAACACTCCAGGGAGGTGTTTTGTACAGGTATATAGTGAATAAATAATTCAAAATCGGTTATTAACACCCTACTAACATGTGTAACTGACACCACTGTTATTGGTATCCCTTCATTCTTATTTAGTATACTTTTAACTGTTTGCCAAAATTTAGGTTAGTTAAAACTGAACGTTGAGATGAAAACTTAAAAAGAGATTAAAGTGTAAATAACTGTATGAGTCTGTGTTACTATTTAGTTTATCCTATGTCAAAATGCAATATATTTGCTTTCATGACTATTATGGACTGTTATTAAAAATTATGAGCTAATAACTATGTAGGCAGGGAAAAGATAATAGAAAATCAAAAATTATAGTTCAACCATTAGGATATATCTTTTAATTTCAAGCAGTATTACCATTTCTCTTATTGTACTTAAAATTTTGATCACAGAAAACTGCTAAATAAAAGGAAATAATGTCAGTTTTTTATTAAACAACCATATAAGAGACAAGATCTGAAAAGAACTATAAAGACCATTAAAAAATATCTTCTTTTACATACTACAGGATATGCAAATTTTTTCCATTACGTTTGCGAGTTTTGGCAAATTAGTGAAAAATGAACTGAAAGTCTGTTTAAGCAGGAGGAGATTAGAAACGATAGCCATGTGGTGAATACTTAGCAGCGATGATTACGCTACCTTAATAGCATTGCTTTACAGGAAATAACTAGTAAAATTATCGTTCGTATAATAATGAGGTATACAGGACAAATGGAGTCCTGTGGAGTATCCCAAAGTACCATTTTAAGACTACGGAAATGATTTTGAAATCTGGAAATATCAACGTAAGATCAGGACGAGGTCGTGTGAGAGCAATAACATAAATGAGAACATTTATCTTAGACCAAACTTCAGAAGGAACTACATTTTTTAACCATGCTTCAATTCATACTTTTCGAAATCGACACTTTAATGCTCTCATATCTAAGGTTCGAGTTTCTTCTATAACGAGCAGCCATATTTCTCACAGAATATGCACAGAAGAACTTCTTTGGAGACAAAATTAATGAAAACATGTTTTTCCGCATTGATTACCACTTTACGGTTCCTAAACTCATGATGCATTGGTGCTATGTTAAATATGGCCAGTCATATCTGACTTAGAATATGCATTTATATCGATGATATAAAACTTATATATACACTTATATAAACATGGAAACAATCAGCATATAACTAGGCATGTTCTTCTCTCAACTTTTCAAAATTTGTATCCACTATTTGTTTTCAGAAAACTTTTCATTTAGTTAGAATTTTTGGTGGTGGTGGATCAAATCTCAATTCTTCAAGGACGATGAAAGAGAAATGTGGCATCTTCTATTGGTCAAAGGAGGTCTTGGAACATCTAGGTATCACCTGAGGTAAAAGCCTTATTTATCTCCTACATATGAGCATATGTTCCTTTCATTGAGGAGTTTTAGGGAAAGTTTATTCACATCGGTGTCTCGCTAATAAGAAAACTAGGAAACCTTCTACAGCTTTTCCGATCGCAGAGGAAAATCTGTTGCTAAAGAGTAACTCTGTTTACATTTTTTTAAATATTACTAACACGGTCTGAGGATAAACCCATAATCTACTTCTTCATATGACTTATGTACCTCAGCCGTGAGAACGCCTTAACTCAACTATCTCTGTTTCTTTTAGGCCTTATACTTTAAACCACGCACCATTTATGTTAAAATTAAATTTATTTTATTATTGATTTAATAATGGCATTTTTATCGAAAATTAGACAAGATCATTTAAAAACACAACAAAAAATCGTTAACAAAGCTGCAAAATGTTAGCAATTTGGAGATGTCTTACTCAAAGCTTCAACGCAGTTATTACAACAACCACAAAAGCCTCCTCCTATTTTGACTCTGTAACCTGGTGGGCAAGTAGTCGCACCGCATTGAAAAGAGAGGCAGGATGTCAATCTGCAAAGTACAGCATCAGCCACAGTCATACAACCAATAATCAGAATAAGTTCTTTGATCATTGTGATTTTGATCTGCAAAGTGATAAAAACCCATTAGGAACAAAAAAGGTAATAATTTATATTCAGTTACGCAGTAAGAATTTTTAGAAATCCCACTATGTAATGAAGAAACAAAAATATCCATCAATTGATAAAAAAAAAAAAGAAAAACAATTACTACTAAATAATAATGAGCAAATATTTTCATGGATCAATTAAATACTTTTTATTCAAGCAGAACATTGAAATAATTTTCCAAGCAAAGTAAGAGCTCATTTTGTTTACCAAAGACTGACTGCCATGAGCACGTGATTCCCTAATTTAAAATCAACACTGTAAACATATTATTTTATCGTTTGATACAGCTTCCCGAACAAGAGTATAAATCGAAGCAGCAATGATATTTATTTATTCACCTTACTTATTTTTAGATAAGATTTTCTAGGACTTTTCAAGGAATTAATCCATAATCCAAATTGGGAGGAATTTCAGATAATAAGGACTTTGATCTGCAAATGCAAATTGACTCCAACATTTCTAGGTATAGAATGTTGTAAGTTATAATAAAAATGCTCAATTTTCAAATCACAATTTTCACAAGAATTTTTTAAAAATTCTTTATGAAAGTTTCTCCTAAACCATTTCTCGTTTTTTCCTGATTGTTTAAAAATACTAAACTTGTATAGCTGTAATTCAAACGAATTCCCTTTATAAAATCATGTTTCTTGCGTTCAGCAGTCGTGTTTATCTTCCAAAAATTACATCTTGACTTCAGAATGGTTCCAAAAGTTTTTAACTCCAACTCGTCACGCTCTCTTATAACTAGATATCTAAAGTAATTTTTTTTAAATTATATATTTCTAACATCATGTTAGAAACGGTAGTTATTAATGAATTCACAAATATTTTGAAAACCAAAATAATTGCTGAATAATATACGTGCTAAGGCAGTTTTCTTTTATAATTACGAATTAAATTGATATCAGTTACTGACAGAATTATTGTTTTGGACATATTTCCCTGAAATTGTTAACAAAAGTTGGATCAAATCCTATGTTATCTTTTAATATAATATGTACCAAGTATAAAAGTCAAGCAAATATGAATAATAATTAGGAAAAGTAAGTAAAAGAATATTGATTACTATCTGTTAAATCATTCTTATACATTTTCGATGTTGTTATATCTATGAACTCTTATTTGGAATACCCAAGAAGGGAAAGTTCAGTTCTCTTCGTTTACAGTTTTCAGACCCTACAGAACTGAACGCCTTCTTTTACCCCCGTACCCGTGATCATTCCGGTCACTGAACGATATGATTGACATGACACGGGAATTTTATTTAAATCAAACGGATATTTACACAATATACAGTACAAATATTTACACTATTTAACAGTTTCGTGTTGCTGTTCTTTTCTTAGTTGTTTTAACGCGAGACACTTGATTTTGGGTGCACACAATGAAATTTCACTGCAGACATAATCTACAAATTTTGAAATCAGGCCTTTTTTTCTGGAGAAGGGGTATGATCATTTTGAGATTTTTGGTTGAGATAGAGGGATAGCTGAAGGCTGGGGGGGGGGGAAGAGATTTCTGTTTTCGTTGATGAATTTCATTATCCCACGAATTTTTCGCCTGTAGACCCTACATTAACATTAACGCCACTGTATACCCCCGAACCCAGAAACGAAAGGGTTCCCTGTCAGTTGAATGGGTATACGTGGAAGGAAGTGCATACCGTGCTCCCGTAGGGCGACATGATTGACTTCACATCTGTCCTTGCTTCCGTTAAGATGTCCTGACCCGCGTGCAATGTGTCCAAAGGCAACAGAGCACAGAGGCTTTCTTCGATGAGTGTAGTTGAACACAAACTGGCCAAGTGGGGAATCGATTGGATTTACGGAGCCAAAGGGTATGATTGAATTTTTAAGTGATGAAAAATTATTAGTTATGGTATGAGAAACAACACAATACAATACACCTGACATGAAATTGGCAAGACAAAAGCGGTAGCTTAATCTTGGGAAGGATAATAGACAAGTAACACAATTATTATAGGTTATATAAAAGGAAAAGATAAGAACACAAACAGAAAACATAAGGAAAATCTATGTACAAAATTATACAGTGTAGACCAAAAATTCTACAGAGTACAATTAAATAATATAAAAACTGTAATATCTAAAACCATCCCTACTGTTATAATCCGCACTATAAAAATAACGGCAGTTTTCTATTCTTTACTCTCTCGTATGCTCAAAAAATATGATGCGTTAGCTTCGCAGTATGGTGAAAAATCTTAACTTTGAATCACTTCCCTCAGACCAATAAGCCCAAAATTTAATCTGAGCTTGCAATTCTTCCGTCAAGACCAGAAGAAGATGCGTAAGTGATTGTCTCTGTAAATGTTTCGGGAATTTTTTTTAATTTGATAATTCTTCTATTTAGTAATATGCGATTATTATCAAACGTATTTTTTCTGTTCTGCAGCCGAGAATGCAAATGTGTGTCAGGAGAAACTTACGAGCCCACAAGTGCTTAAATCAACATTAACAGAAATGTAAGATAACGAGCCGGAAATGTCAAACTCTTGAACCGTTTGCGGCGCAGTGTGCCAGCTGACGGCACACCTAATTTACTCGCTACTCGACCGTTAAATTCAACTATAAATGGGAAATAATGGGTTTAGGATAGGGCTAATAGTACTCCTTTTAGAATGTATCTAGCAACCTTATGAAATTTCGTAAGAATTATTGGAGATAAAGTTTGGGAAAATTCCTTAACTCAGAGATAAGAAATTTTTCAGTTCTGGACGTTTATAGTTTTAGCAAATTAATCGAAAGTTTTCCTCCAATTTTCTTGAAGTTTTAATTTATGATTTTCTGTAAGATTCAACAATATTTTTTGAGTGTATTAAGGTGACTGTATCTAAGGGGTTCTCATATGAGGGTGGTGACCCCAAAGGGGGACGAGCCCCCTCGGAATGAATTTTTTAAAAGAAAAAAAATGTAGATTCTATGTCTAGACAATAAACTAAACCCATTCATGATGCTTTTTCGTCATATTTAAAAACATTCAATGCCATGCGCCGCAAAGGATTAACAGTGTCTTGTTTAGACAAAGCTGTTTTATGTTATGACTTTGTAATTACTCCAATGTAACTCTTGTAGTTTTTCAAGAAGTTAAAAACATGGTGGGAAGGTTTAAATGTTTTCCGATGCGGTGCTCGCGTGGGACCTTAGGGGTGTAGAAGTGGTTGTGTACATCCACCCTGTATCCATCCAACTGGTTTGATAACCCTTGAGGTTATTGACACCAGGATTGTGGGTGGCAAACATGTCATGCACATTCCAAATTTCATTACTTAACCTCGCTGTTTATTTTTAAATTATTTCATTCACATGCACGTAAACAGACAGACAGATCAACTCATGGAAGGATTTGGGCCTAGATCTGATATAAATATACTATTTTGACGAGAAAGCCATGTGCCAAATTTTATTTATATAGCTCATTGAATTTATGAATTGTTCTGTTCACAATCACACGGACGGACAAACAAATTCTTTTTTGTCTGATTTCGTCCAGCAAATCTACGATTATAGTATAAATACCAAATTTCATTTGTCTATCTTATTCCGTTTCTATGTTATCATATTGGCAAAGCGACAGACCGACACAATTCCAAAAATGATTTTTTTCGAACTCAGGGAGATTTAAAACATGAAATTCGCCAATATACGCAGGTCGAATTTTTCAAGGATTACTATACCTTCTCTTTGTATGTTTCGTATAGGAGAAAGTAAAAAACACTATGAGTTTCTCAAGAAATTAGATATAAAATATTCATCTGCAAATTTTATTACTGTGTAACTTTCACAGCTCATAATTTGTGGGTATTGCACTATGATTTTCACCTTGAGTATCACAGAAAGAAAAATATTCAAGGTAAAACCACAGAGAAGCTATAAAAATGAGCTTATCGCGTGTCTGATAAAAGGCTCACCCTCTTATCATTTATTCATGGCTGAAGATAGCTCATTAAGTGAGTTCTCCTGGGAGCCTCACAATGTGTCCGTCGTGTAAGACATCATCCTTGAAATTCAAACAAAGACAAGGAAAAAATTTCCTAGACAAAGTTTAAAATATCTTCCCATTTCCATAAAGAGATGTCGTGAAGTAAAACAATAACTTAGGAAGTCATTTGGCTAATTTTAGTCCCCAAGTAATGATTTAATTGCGAACTACCTGTCATATGTATGGCGTAGAGTTTTTGCATATTTATGATGGTTATACAACTAACGATCAATAGTTCGTTATAAAAAATGATTTTTTAGCGAATGCCAAAAAGGTTAAAGCAATTTTAGGGTGTTTCCATGATACTCGAAAGAACTAAAGTATCCATCAATTATTTGCGGAAGTATTCTGAAAGCTAGCTCTTTTAAACATTTCGCTAATATTGCGTTCTTAGAATGCACTTTAATGTTAATTTTGCTCTTCATTAATTGTAAATTTCCTGTTACATGCATGTTGTAATATTTGTAATTTTCATGCAACGGTACAAATAGTGATTTATAATCTAAGTATCAAAATGATATGCTTCAGATAATGACAGCAATATTATGAAATTTTTAACTCCAAATTCCAATTTCAAAGATAAGTGAAAATGAAAATGTAATCAATTTTAAAATAATTTAATTGAAAATTCAAACAATTTTGGAGTTTAAACGATTCCAAACAAATCCAAACATTTGTATAAATTAAAAGATTTGAATTTGTTTGACAATTCCAAAATATTTTAAATACACAGTCGATTATTTTGAAAAGTGTTCTCTACTGTAGCCCATCTCAGTATTTTGTAAATCCTGTAATTCTATCAAGATTAATATAATCGCCATGAATAAAGCTAAAGCTAAAGATAATGAATAAAGGTAAAGGTGTAACAAACCTTATTACTTTAATTTGTATTTTGAAATTGTATTACATAATGGATTATAATTATATAATAAAACTCATCTTTAGATTTTATATCTTGCAAAATTTGCGATAATGAGCTATTTTGGCAATTATTGGTATTTTATACTATATTCCGTGAACTTGTTTCGATAGTCCATACATCAAATCAAAAAATATTTCCCAAGTATTTTGTGATTGTGTACTTGTGTGTATGTGTTTGCACGAGCGAGCGTGTGTGTGTGTGTGTGTTCGTTTTATGTTCATCCCCCGAAGTGGATTACATTGCATTCCTTGTAACTATTATTAAACCTATGTAAGCTTTTCTATCGCAACTTTTTATGTCATACCAGCAATGTTGATGAAGTTTCTAAATTCGCCATTTGGTTATAATAAAATGTGTCGCCGCACGAGTAATGTCAGGACCGTTCCTTCCGAAGTTGGACATCCCAGCATCATTACTGCTGAAAGGCTTTGCTTCCCGTCAGTACGACAAGTTGACTAACACGGCGCCAGAATTACCACCAGAGAATAAGCAATACGGGATTCATCCTGTTGAGGTGGTTGTGTTTCCCGTCAGATCGACGAGGAGCCTTAGACCTTTTAGGTCGGAGTGAGTTTAGAATAAATCATGTTGGCTCCTGATAAAAATTGCAAAAAATCTATTTTGTAAATCTTTCCCTTATGAGCACTTGAAATAAACTGATGGAAAGCAATTTTAATTTTAATTAATATATTTTATAAATTAGTTCTTAATCTCTCCGTATTCCCTTATAGAACACCAGCGAAAGCTGTTTTATTTTTATTATGTTTTAGTTTAAAATAACATCAGAAATGCTTTTTGTAGCATAAATATGTTTTATTTCAGGTATTAGGTAAAAAACCTTGAAAGAAATCTCGTTACGTTGTTTTACGATGTTTCCTATTTTTAAAACTCTGAATACGACTATTAATTTTCGCTTAATGCGAACTTATAATGTGTAATTATGGTTTGATTATATACAATACATAGTAAAGAATCTCTTGTTTAAAGAAGATCATTTTAATTTATAAAGTATGCACGATCATTACTATTAATTCACTGTAATATAACGTTTTCATCATTTTGTACATAAAGGACAATGGTAAAACATGAACAAATCAAGGGATTTAAAATTAAAATCCTTTAACTGGATGTATTTGAGTTAGATGTTTGCAGCTAACTTTTTCTTGTTTAAACCGTTATAATTGTATTTTTGAGGATGTGAATAGTACAGGAGTGTTAGAGAGTTTATGAAGAAGATTATATGTTGACTCTTTCCTCTTCTAGAGTTGAGGACATTTGTTTTGTCTTCAATTAAAAAATTATAGTATCATACTTTCCTTACTGAAATTTGCAGACTATGTTTCCAGTTGTTTAACAAAGTATGGTCTGAATGGTATTCAATAAAAATGAAATTAAAACGTGCGTTAGTCTATACATTTATTCATATTTATTAAAAATATTAAGGCAATATCATAAATCTTTGAATCAGAAATAATCGTATATTTAAAAATGTTTAGAACGAATTTCATTATCCCAGAAGCAATACACATATAAACGTATTCTTAAAAATAGTTCTTCATATCTGAATTTAGACAATAATATTGATATGAAGTTTGAATTCTACCTATTAAGTAACAAATCTTTTTTTCCCGAGAAATAACAATTTTTCAAAATCGTTTACATCTTTGTTACTGGAAACTAGTATAAATAAAAATAAACAATAAAACTTCAATGAATATCATCTTTAAAAGTCTATTCATGCTCAGCATTGCTAAAATTCTTTCTCATGTTAGAAGGCTTTATTTTCTACATGACATAACTTTCTTTTTTAACATATCAACGTTAACATGGATCATACTAACATTTGATATGATACACGTTGCTTCATGCAGATTCTATAATTGTCAGTTTTCACTGATATTATAATGCAAGGAATACCAAGTCCTAGAATTCTCTACACATTAAATTATAATAATTAAGATATATATAATTAAGATAAATTATAATAATGAAGAAAATTAAAATAAATATCAAAGTGCATTAATCCGAAAAGAGCATTTATAAAGTAAATACAACTTTTTGTTTTATTTTTTACTAGCAGGCAATGAAAAGGTTCTTCGAAATGTATCATCATTCCCACCTGACCTCAAAAACATATTTGGCGTCGTTCCAGACACATGCGTAATATGACAAAAGCCACAATAAAAGCAAAAGAAATCGCCTTTAAATCGTCACGCGAGCTTGCGAGACAGGGGCAGCGCGATAAACAAGACTCTGTCGACGACCGAAAACTCATTGGTCAAGGGAGGGAGGGAGGCAGATCGGGAATTATGGTCAATCGGTCGAATTTCGAAACGATCGACTAGAATGGAAGCTTTTTCTGAGAGATGGCTCCACCGAGATCGATGGCCAACTGGTTGTCTCCTTGGAGACGCTAGAGAAGTGGCTCTCAAACAAAAAGTGCGTCCTGGACCCCCTTCATTTGTATAATCCGGCTCAATGGTCCGGGAAGACATGGGGAGTCGTCAGCAGCAACAGCAGCAGATGAAAGCGATGCGCAACAGGATGCCGGACATAGAGAATGTCAGGGTGGCCGTCAGAGTGAGGCCATTTGTATCCTTTCTTTTTATGTAATTTTAATCTTAAATTAATTTATTCTTAATTTAATAATTGTCTGGCACTAAATTAAATACTTTAAACTAATGTACTGAAATGAATTTTAGTTCAAAAATACTCTGAGGATACTATCTTATAAAGAAAAAGAATCTGTTGAATAATTTTGTGTTAATGGTGTGATTTTTATAGTTATTTTGAGATGGGATAAATTAAATAAAGATTTAACTGAGTAAATAAAGATAAAAATAAAAACCATTAATATCTCTTACCTAAATTTTCACCTCCATATAAAAAAATTATTAAGTTTGCAAATATAATCTCCGGCAATATTAAATTAGACAGTGATAATTAAAAATGGTAATCAGAAAGAACTGGCGCTTTCATGAATATATTTTCATTATAGTATACTTTTAAAACTCCTGAAGAAAGACTTCCGTGATTTTTTTAAAATCTAGTAAATATTTGTCAATGTTTCAATATTCTTATTTTAAAAAAACCAGAAATATCAATATTAACAAAATTTAATTTAATGTAAATTATTTGTCTGAAAAATCTCTGCATCTGGGTTCTGTATTTCTTTATACAAATACAAGCATCGCAAAAAAAATTTAAGAAAACATTTCATTATTTTAGAGCAGTAGTAATAAAATATTTTTAAAACTCATCATTTTTACAGGATGAAATAAAAATTATCTTAACATTTTTTTAAATTTATCTTACTTGAATATTGCATTAAATTCATTTGGGATAACATCGGATCTTTTCATTTATTTTATAAATTTTGACATAATATTGTGGAATTTAGTATACATATAAGCTGGAATATAACTCTATTAAATAGCTTTCAAAATTCTTGTAAACTTAATGCATTTTTAAAAGCTAATTTTAAAAACTTTTAAATGCCTTATGCTTTCTAAATTTTAATTTGTTCACTAAATTTTAAATTATTATCAATCATGTAAAAGTATATTGTGAATAAATATGTATATTATTTAATTATTTCATTTAAAAGTTAATTTACAAAAATTAATTTTATGCATGTGTACTGAATTTTCATTAAAATTCATTTTTTAAGTAAATAATTTGGCTTTTAACTATCGGACTGGATTCGAAATCTGAAATCGATACACAAACTTATTTAAAGTATCCTTTTCATAATTCATTTTTATAAATTTTATTCCATTTCCTCAAAACTCAAGGCACATGTCCCATTTTAAATGCATGTTCATCTAGAGGAAAAAGAATGTTTTGGGAAAAAGCCACTTCAAACATATTTTTACTTCTATCCTTTGAAACCCATGAACTTTTCACTTTAATTAATATCATATATTTGAATGCTATTTTATTCACATATTAGCATATATTATGGAGATAAAAATGTTAAAATATTATTTTCAATTTTAGTCTGATTTTTGCTGCTTTCGAAGTTCACCATCTCCCTATTGGAAAAAAAAATTAAAAGAATTATTTTAATATTTTAATTTACATTTTGTAATGAGTATAATTTGAAAATATCAAACCTTTTTTAGGAAGAGTACATTTATTTTTTTAAAACTTGAGATATCTTGGAAATAAGACATATTTCAATTTCCCATTGACTCGAGAGAAAAAAATGTTGGTTCATTTTGAACTTAAAGATGAGTTTCTTGTTCTTTTTCCATCTTTTGTAATTATTTTTTACTTCACATCATTCAGTTTTAAATCAAGGTAAAGTTTATGATGTACTCATAATAGCCTTGCTATCAAAAGTGTCTTTTTATAATTTATTTATTTACATTAGGCCTAATGCTGCCAAAAAAAGGCTTATTTTATTATGTGTTGTTCTTTTAAAAATTAAATGAAACAAGATTAATTTTAAAAAGGCGTTTTCATATGTCTTTTCTATTTGAGAGATGATGCCAATGACAGTAGTTTCCATACGGCTACAAATACCTTGATAGAATAATTCCATTTTTTGCTCAAAAAGCATTTTTGCTTTGTCTGATTACTTAAAAATATTTCTGTCAGTGCATTATCACTGATTAAGAATGTTCTAGATTGTAAGAGCAGGTACACATAGTGGTATTATTATAAGTTCATATCATTAACATTTTTCCTCTATACATACTATTTGAAAGAAAAGATAGAAGCAATTTCGTAATTAACATCAAATATCCGTCCTTTGGGTGCAAATTATCTTTAAAGTCCATTTGTGAAATTAGTTACAGTATTTCTGAACTGTAGAAGATGAAAGTAGGAAAAATTCTGTAAATGCATGAGATGCCTACTAACTGATGTACATTATGAGCAAATGAATTAATAAGACTAAACATAAAAAGTACTGAATTTTACTTGATACAAAATTTTTAATGAAGTTTCTTTTGGGAATGTCATCAAGATTGTCATTAATTAATAAGCAGACGTGCAAAGAATATTTCTCGTGAAATAATACTAATTATAATGAAGCTTATCTCATGCAGCTCCTCTGAAAAGTTATAAAAATATGCTTTGAATTGTTAAATTTTAATCCATTCTTAATTTTTTTAGATATAAATGACTTGCATTGCTTTTATGCTTGAAGTAGTTGTGAATGTTAATTTTTTTTTTATAATGCAAGACTTTTTTTCTAAATTACACGCCTCTTGTGTCATTTTTAATATCATAAAATGAATTTTCCTAAATTTTAATAAACAACACATAAATTGTTATAATATTAAAAAGTAAAAAACTCAATATGAAAATTCCAAAATTTTGTTTTATTCTTAATTTTTGAGATAAAACTTTTTGCATTGCTTTTATGTTTGAAATGGCTCTAAATGTTAAAAAAGAATTTATTAAATAAGAATTTTTTCCTAAATTACACGCCTCTTGTATAATTTTTAATGAGATAATATGCATTTTCCTAAATTTTAATAAATATCACATAAATTATTATAATAATAAAAAGTACGCAAGTTAATACGAAAATCAAACAGATAATTTACTTGGAGTTCTTTCCTCCTTATTTTAACATTATTTTTTTTAAAGTTGGCATTCTTAAAAGTTATTTGGAAACTTTTTGTTAATTTGAAAATGAAGAGAAAGTTTCATCGGCAATTACATAATTCTTTAGACTTGATTCTCCTCAAACTTCCGGTAACTAAACAAAAATTGTCTGATAATCGAAAAATATCGATAATATAGACAATAAAAATATTTCATAAAAACATGATAGCATATATTTACGTCCAGAATACTCACGTATATTAATTATCATTTCATTTTCATCATTTGTATTTATTATTTTATCTTCTGTCATCTGTTTTTTTCATAATTTTTTCCAAATTTAATCACAAAATTGAATTCGATTCATTTTCTTCTCATACTTTCTGAGCTTATTCCTCTATTTCTTTTGGAAATTTTTTTCTTAACTTCTAAATTTATCAGAGTCAAAGAGAACGTCAGAGAAATGCCAGAAATATCATTTCCATGTATGAAAAGACAACTTTTCTCAACAACCCAGATGCTCTGAGTGAAGAATCAAAGAAGTTTACTTTTGACTATAGCTACTGGTCTTTAGATGGATTTCGTGAAATAGAGAATGGTCTCATTGTACGAGATGAAAGCCATCCAAATGGTGATAGATATTGTGATCAGGTAAGTTATCGGAATGTCATGATTCTTCTAGTATTAGCATTTCGTAGATCCAATAGTCATATTGATGCAAATCCTTTATTTAATTATTAGTTTTAGATTCATGTGCATATAATATACAGAGTGTCCCAAAAAAGTGGAACAAGCGTTTATTTCCTTAAATATTGATCCTAGACATATAATTCCAATTACAAATAAGGTAAGAATTTGTTTTAAAATACTTTGATATCCAAGGGAATTGATAATAAAAAGTTACAAAAATTAAATTTTTATACGGTCCCCGTAGAGCAAAAGTATCAATTAGTAAAATGCTTTTCTTACATTCACCTATTCACATAGAAAGTTACCGGTTTCTATCTGCAAAACTGACAGAGATATAAGAAGAAAAAGTTAGTGACTTAGACCACTTTTCCATATTTCTATTTTATGCAGTTTTTCAATGTACATTTTAGGGATAATATAAATATTTCAATAAATTATTTATAGGGAGGAATCAGGAGATAATGCATTTGTTAATTCTTGTTAAATCTAAAAAATAGTCAAATAATACATTTATTAAAGTATTTACAAAATTAATTCAACTTGTGAAATTCGAAAAATATTCAAAGCAGTGACAGCTTATCTTCTATTCGCCTTGTCCTATTATGTCACTTAGTTGGCAGCAATGAACGAATTTTGGGGCTTTCGAAAACTATTTGGAGTGCAGTCCCTTCCTGTGTCTGTCTTACTTTTTCATTCATTTTGTGTCTTCTTTTCTCGTTGATAATCAAACTCTCAGAGTGGAGAAGTAATTAAATAGGAATAGAAACGAAAATACAAATGTTTAAAATAATTCTAATGAGTTCTGCATCTGCAACTCTAAAGGACGAGTCGTCACTGCCTTTATGTAAAACTTTATAATACGCACAACGTTGAGAGCAAATAATTTAATATTATTGTCTGATATCAGGCTATTTTCCTGTTTCATGGTAAATTTAATTGTTTTATGTTATCTTTCCATCCTTTATCAAGTCGATAGTTGCAACTATCAGTCAATGAAATTGAGTAACAGTATTATTGGCAAGTTTTCTTTCAATCCATGATGATTGGTTGATGACTTGGCAAATATTTTCATTTCGCTGTTTTTCTGTGTTGTATAAATGTGCATTTCCCTAATAAACATCTCCATATAAATTTGTGAGCGGCCCCTTGAAATTTAAAAATTAATAAATCTCTGCAAGTGTCGCAGATAGAATCGTGAAACATAGTTTATACTCAGATGAGTGTAAGAGGAACATTTCAATCGTTGACACTTTTGCTCTAAGGGGAACTTACAAAAATTTAATTTTCTTAACTTTTTATTTTCAACTTCCACAGAAGCCAAAATGGTTTTACATAAATTCATACCTTATTTGATGAAACTTTGTAATTGGAAGTGTATGTCTAATTGCAATATTTAAGGAAATAAATGCTTGTTCCACTTTTTGGGGACACCATGTTTTTAAACTGGCACTACTCAGATCCATCTGTAGCTCGCTCTATCCACTAAAATGCCTCCAAATTTGGTAGGAGGACTAATAATGACATGGGGAAAAAGATTCCGTGAAAAAAAATTAGTTTCGAGAGTAGCCGATAAGAGAAAATGTCGCGCTGTTGCAGTCTACTCAACTGAGAATTAGACAAATGAATAATAAAGAAGAAAATCAAGTGCAGCACCGCATTAATATAGCATATGATCTGCACCAAAGGGTTACAGAGATGATATTTCAGTGAGCCATAGCACTTTATTCAATTAAAGCACTTCTTCGACATGGGCATATACACCTCTTTCAGTGTGACCAACCTTCTCGTGGACCACACACTGTATCTTGTTCGGAACATTCTCGACAACTGAACGTAACATGTCACCAGGAACACTCAGCGTAGCCCGTGATATGTTGTCTATTAAAGATATTAAAGGTTGGGACCCCACCAAAATAGACCTTGGGCCTCAAATAACCTCACAAGAAAAATTCACATGAGGTTAGATCGGGGGGAATGGACATGGAGAATGTTGTGTATAGGATGAAATGTGTGGTCAACGAGAAGGGCGGTCACATTGAAAGATGTCTATGAATTCGTCTAGGAAGTGCTTTTATTGAATGAATTGCTGTGGTGCAGTGAAATATTACTTTTGTAACACTTTAGTGCATTTCATATGCCGTATTAAAGTGCTGCTGCACTGAAATTTTTCCTTTGTTATTCAATTTTATAAATTCTCAGTTGCATAGAATACAACAGCGCCACATTTCCTCCTATCGGCGTATTTCAGAAGTGGTTTTTTCACAGATTCTTTTTCCCATGGCATCATTAGTCGCTCTACCAAGTTTGGTGGCATTTCAGCAGATAGATGGGGCTACAGATGGCTCTGAGTAGTGTCAGTTTAAAAAAACACCCTGTATATTAGGGTGGAACGAAAAAATCGAATTTTCGAGTATAGAATTCAAATAAGGGTCAATAGTTGTGTATTACCATGATAATCAACTTAAAAATATTTAAAAAATTATAATATATATTGTTATCTTAAACTCGCGCAAAGAGCCTCAAGTTTGGAAAAAATGACAAAAAAACAACAGCATTTAACTCTACTCTAAAATTTTACAGTCTACAGATTTTTATTTCTGATAGCGTCTAAGAACTTTATTTTAGTTGCTTGATGACTCAAAAATTATATTTAAAAACCATGCGCTACATTTTGAGTACACGCAAAAGGCCCAAAGTTTCAGAGTTTCGGTGCAAAGTGGAGGTTTTCACAGTTTAACAAATAAGTTCCTTAAGGTATTTTAAATTTTAAAATGTAATCTTTCTATGTTTAGGACCGTATTTTATGAACATGTATCTTTTAATCGCAAACCAGACAGCAATATATGTCTTCATAATGTAGTTAACAAGCATTTAGAGTTTGCTTGCAGGGCTTGTTTGAGAAATGAACAAGCGTAAGACCCAGTTTGCACATGTCAGCCATCAGGAGTGACTGAGAAATATCCAAGAATCCAAGAGAGAATCCAAGATCTCTTACGGTCAAATCTGGAGCGCAATGTCCTGTCTGTATAGCTCTGACAATATCCAGAAGGTAATGTTAATCTTTACTAAGATGAGTTTTATTTATATTGATTTCATCTAACTCAATTGCTTCGAAATTTATAATGGGCAATTTCTCACAATTAGTCAGTTGTTTGCCTATTTTCCCAGAAAATGAAGCTCGTCCCGTCGTCTCTAACGTCCAAATATGTAAATAAATGTTTGAATGATAGCTTGTTGAAGTGAAGTAAGCATATGAACCATTGCAGCGAGCGCTGAATTTTAAGCTCTATGTTGAGGATAACACCATTTTTCCATCCCGTATTTGTTACTGTATCTTTAAAACCAATTTATTCCAGTTCATTAATGTCCACATCATTATCTTCCAGGTACTTAAGAATGCACTTGGCTATATTACTACCGGTTCCACTTGCTGGTATGACGTGACCGACATATTGCCCACCTCTTTCATAATTCTTCGGTATATTTTAGTTCCTATTTTTCTTGAAAGATAGTATTATCTTTTCTGCTCTTAAAATATATTCTCTGTGTTACTATTAGCCGATCCATAGTTTGTCCTATAGCTTGTCGTGTCTTTTGTTTCTCTTTCCTTATATTGCTCTTATCGATCACTAGAAACTCTCTTTAGCACACATTAGCATGATTCGTGAACCTGGTGAACAATATGTCGGTCACGTCACACCAGCAAGTGGAACTGGTAGTGATATAGGCAAGTGCATTCTTAAGTACCTGGAGGATAATCATGCTGACCTTAATGAACTGTAATCAATTAGTTTTAAAGGTACAGTAACAAACACAGGATGGACAAATGGTGTTATCCGCAACATAGAACTTAAAATTCAGTTCCCGCTGCAGTGGTTCATATGCTTACTTCACTTCTACGAGCTACCATTCAAACATTTATTAGAATATTTGAACGTTAGAGATGACGGGACCAGCGTCATTTTCTGGGAAAATAGGCAAACAACTAACTAATTGTAAGAAATTGCCCATTATAAATTTCGAAGCAATTGAGTTTGATGAAATGAATATAAATAAAATGGATCTTAGTAAAGATCAACATAAATTGGATACTACCAGAGCAATTCAAATCTGGCCGTAAGAGATCTTGGATCTCTCATTCACTCCCGATGGCTGACATGTGCAAACTGGGTCTTACGCTTGTTCATTTCGCAAACAAGCCCTACAAGCAAACTCAAAATGTTTGTTAACTACATTATGAAGACATATACTCCTGTCTGGTTTGCGATTAAAATTTAAAATACCTTAATGAACTTATCTGTTAAATTGTAAAAATCTCCATTTTGCACCTAAACTCAAAAACTTTGGGCTCTTTGCGCGAACTCAAAGTATATGTCATGAGTTTTATATATAATTTTTCATTCATCAGGCAACTAAAATAAAGTACTTAGATGCTATTCGAAAAAAAAAACTGTAGCCTGTAAAATTTTAGCGTAGAATTAAATATTGTTGTTTTTTGTCATTTTTTCCAAACTTTAGGCTCTGTTCGCGAACTGAAGATAAAAAAAATATTTTTTTTCCATATTTTTCCTTTGATTAGCATGGTAATATACAACTTTGGCGCCCTGTTAGAATTCGATACTCGAAAAATCGATTTTTTTTTCGACGATTTTCTAAATATTGTTGTTTTTTGTCGTTTTTTTCAAACTTTAGGCTCTTGGCGCGATTTTAAGATTAAAAATATAATTTTTTAAATATATTTCTGTTTATTAGCATGGTAATACACAATTTTGCGCTCTATTTGAATTCGATACTCGAAAAATCGATTTTTTTTTTTACCCACCCTACTGTATATGTCGAAATATATATGTGTAAAAACCAGTAAAGAACAACAGCAGTGGTTCTGTGATTAGATTTTAACAAGCCAGCAAAAAATAATATACAATTAGACAAAACAAAGTGAATGTCTTGTAAAATATTTAACCTTAAATCCTCATAGTTCCAGTTTACTCCAGAACCTAATAAGATGAAATTTTATGCTCCAGGAGTGATTTATTGTTTCCATCCATATAAAATTGTGTGATTAAATGATTTAATACAAATGTTTCAGAGATCAGTATCTTCTCTATATTATTTACTTTGAATACCTTCACGGATATTCCAAAATTCAAGAAATTGATTCAATGCATGTGACTGATACAATTTGGTTTTATTTGAGTTTTATGACACAAAAACTCTTTTGGTTATGCTGTTAGTGCAATGAAAAAACACGTACAATATCAATAAGTATGTGAAAACAAAACAGGCAAATGTTTACGAAAGTCAAAATTTTTTAATGTAAAATAACGTTATAAAGATTTTTAAGAAAAACAAATGAACCAATCTTCGAGTCATCACGACATTAACATGATTTCTATTTTTAAGTGCTATTTAATAAGGTTACATGTGATGAATAAAATAAATAAAAGTATAAATTTATGAAAGTCTACATTCTTTAGAAAACTGAGAAACTTAACAAGAGGAATTTCGGAAAGCCAATCACTCAAATTTGGGTAAGTCATCTGGGAAATAAAATCTGACGTCGCGAGGCAAAGGGTGAGTGATAAATAAGAAATCTGAATAACCAGTGATGCGCAAACTGTGGATAGCAAGAAAATTTTGTGTGTCACTAAATTACAAGAAATTTATTTGGCGACCCACATATGATTAGCGAAAAAGTTTTACACAAAGTAAGGGGGTCGGAAATGAAAATAGTTTGCGCACCACTGTGCATAACACACAGAAAAATTGGATATTGGACACAGATATGCAGGTTCCCCAAACAGTAGATGCTGCTTAATGAAGCAAGAGTGTCCAATGTGGGACTGATACGAGTGATTGAAAATGACTGATTGAGTTATGTGAAAATGACAGTTTTAAAAACAAGCATAATTTGCGATTTTTAATATTGAGTTTAAAATTGCAGAACTCTTCATATGTACTGGTACAAAACTCGACAATAGAATTTTAAAGCTACAAAGCTATGGATTGCATTTATTTATTAAATAATAGGGTGAGACATGAAAGAGCCGTAAATCCCTAAAAGGTAAAATGTTAAGAAATGCGTTTTATATTTACATACTATTCGTTTAGTATAAGACACACATCTTTAATTTGAAGAAGCTTTTTTTGTTTCATTTAACATCTTGGTGCATTAAGAAAACAGTTTTTATATATAAATTCTCTAACTGCTTTTGTTTATCAATTATTAGCCTTTATTATATCATTTTTGACACGAAAAGGCAAGCAATTTATTTCTAGGTATTCGTTTCCTTTCCTTCCATTCACTCGATCTCTTATTGTTTAACCAAGAATCACTTTATTGATGTTGTGGAAAATCTTAAGCCTAATCTCAACAATTTTTTGAAATATCCCTTTTCCAAACTATTTTGATAAGTTAAATCTGAAGTTCGTCACTATTACTTCATTTCGGTTTCATATTTATAAGAAAACTTATTCAAGCACAAAGTAAATCGGTATTATTATAAAGAATGCATTAAAACAAATTACTAAAATTCCTTTCATTGTTCTTAACCCTCTGAAATGAATTATCAAAATAATTTAAACTTATTATTACTAAATTAAAGTATTTCCATCTTTGAAAATGAAATATTTGTGCAATTTTTTTATCTGTCTACAAAAGCAATAAACATTTTGTATTGGTATTGATGAGAATTTTATACAATTAGCCCCTTACCTAGGCTTTTCAAATATATATATATATATATATGTCAGTTTCATTTTATGTTGTTTTCGACGCATTCACCATTTTACATTTTTATAATATCCATTTTCTTAAACCAGTGGTACCTATATATTATTGTTCTCTCTAATCTTACAGCTAACAGTGTACAATGATTTGGGAAAAGGTGTTTTACATAATGCTTGGGAAGGTTATAATTCTACCCTTTTTGCATATGGTCAAACAAGCTCTGGGAAGTCTTGGTCGATTGTTGGATACGGAGTTAATAAAGGTATTTTTAAAAAAAACTATTTTAATAAAATCATAATTATTTATTTAACATATGAATCAATAAATTCATCCGAAAAATTATATTTCATTATACTTCTGGAATTATTTAAACCAAACATCATGCAATTATGCATGATAAAGAAAATGGTCAACGCTTGGTTTCTTATGTTGTGAGTTGAATCAATCCTAAAAAGAAGTTGAACAAATGTTAAGGTTAATAAAAAATTAAAAAAATTATTTTTATGAAAATATTTTGCCAATCTAATACTTGAGAAAATGTATTATAATAAAAGTTATGAGAGATTCTTTAAGCGCAAAAGATAACAGTAAATCTGTCTTTGGATCTGTTGAAGTTCGGCATTGGTGAACAATATAACATTTTAAGCTTAAATTTTGTTCACTGTGTGCAAACAGCTACATAATTTCATCAGAAGCTAAGAGAAAAGTAAAAAAGAATAAGAATAATTTTCATATATTTAAGTCTGCTTAGTAATTATTTATATTTTAATTTTCGGAAGACTTGTTCTTTGGAATAGTGCAAAGCAGTAAACTTTTACCGTATTATTAAAAAATATATTTATTGTTTAGTTTTCTCGAAAATAAACTGACTTTCAAGGAAAATAACGAAATAAAAATATTTTGGAAAATATTTGAATTAGATAAATTTCTATATTCTTTTCTAGAAATTTTATTTTGTTGAGTAAATTGTAAGAAAATTTTATTTTCGTCTAGGAATAGTGCCAATGTTTTGTGAAGATTTGTTTAAGAATATTGCTGACAGCAAAGTGGCAGGAGAAAGAATCGAATTTGAGGTAAGGTTAAAAAATACTCAATATGTTTTGCTGTTGACTCATATTATCTATTTAAAAATAAAATTTGATTTGACCGAAATACAGTTTTTACTTATATGCCAAGTTCCACGAACAATTGCTCCACAATATCCATCTTGTATTGCTTGTGTTGCAATTGATATAGGTTATGAACGAACATATTTTACAAATCAAAATTCTAGATATAAATGAGGGAAGAATTTTCAGATATTCTGATTCTGATATTCTATTCATCTGATTTGAGTGGATCGATGTGAGTATTTATTTGTATAATTGTAGGTACGCTTCACGATGTTAGAAATATACAATGAAATTGTGCGCGACTTGATCAACATTAGTAGTAGCACGAAGAAAAGAGGGCTCAAAGTTAGAGAACATCCTACAAAAGGGTTTTTTGGTAAGTAATTTTGAATGTGAAATCCCATATTTCACGTTAGTATTGCATTCATCAAAACACCCGCTCTATTTTTGAGATTTAAATCTGATACCAGCTAACTTTGTCTAACATAAAACCGAGGCCAATATTTCGTTAAAGGCAAAAAAGCGAGAGATAGCATTTTTTTATCAAAACTACGTCCATGAAAAGTAGAGATTCTTGAATCTTTTTTCCTCGCATGGTTATTTAATCTTTTATTGGTTTATTAAAGATATTAATATACCTCAAATATATTTATTTAAAGAAATTATGAAAATTTATCTATTTTTTAAAATTAATCTTCAGTTTTAAAGCACTGAACTTCATTAATTAACTTATTGATTTATATCTTTAATTAATCAAACTTCGTACACACATGCATTTCATAACTAACATAAATTGACGAAACATTTGAATACTCTCTCGCAATAAAATTCTGCCGGTACAAATAAACAATTTTTCTATAGTCGTTTAATTTATATTTTCGTCTGTAACATTTTCTAATAAGAATTCAAAAATGTTGCAAACAAAACATGATTTTCACCTTTAAAGAGGTGAAAATCATGTTTCGTTTGCAACATTTTTTAAATAGTTAAATTAATTAAAAGTTTATAGTCTTTATGTTAAAAACTTATAAATAAATAGATAAAACCTAAATAAATATTTTGAACTTTTTTCTGCTACTGTTCTCGGATAATTACAACTTTACAATATTTTGCAAGCAGTTTGAATAAAATTATGTGATGAAATATCTCTTTAAGAATGGAAAAGATTTCTTTTACGTAGAAAATGTATTTTTCGAAGTGCTCAATAGAAAGTAAAGCTTCAACATGAGCATTTTCAAGTTCAATATTAACTCTAACAACACTGCACAGCGCTGCAAACCTGCATGAGTTTCATTTTCACTTTTAACCCTTAAAGGCCCAGTGTTGCCCAATTTTGTCTTCTAAAATCTCGAAGTCTTCAATAGACAGTAAATTTCATTTTAGGGGCTAAGACTGAATCTTTATTGACTGTTGGTGCCAATAGAATGCATGCTGAAAATGTTGTTAAATCAATTTACAACATACAGATGGCAGCCTGAGTGCTGATAAAAAATAATAAATAAATTGATGCTTTTCACTTATGGCTGCATCTTTTTAGCTTTGATTGTACGCTTGAGAATACCATATTTTATTCTACAATGTTGAAGTAAATTCCTTACCCGTATTATATTTATTAAAATTCATCTTCGTTTGACATTATAGAATTTTATCAAGGTAATTTTTTTCAGGAATAAAGCCCAGTGTTGTCAGTTGGTAACAAACTGTTTTTTAACCATAAGCCATACTTAAAACAAAATAGGATTTTCTAAACATTTTTCACATGTTTTATTCATGAAAAGAAAATCGAAAAACATTTGAAAATCATTTTTTAAAAAATCATGCTTTTAAGGGTTAAATTAATTTTGAAAAATTTGCAATTAATCAATAAAATAATTTATTTATTTTGTTTCTGAAATGAAGTTGAAACGCTTTTGGTAATTTTTTATTAGAAAAGAACTGTGTTCAAATCATAAATTTTATTTAAAACTTTTTGGTTCATCATAAATTGTTATTTTTTTTCTATTTTTATTATTTTATACCGATGTACAAACCTACAGTTGAAACTTAAGGAATATTAGGAATCTTGCAGTACATGAGTAAATAAAAATCTTGATTTCCAGTATTAACGCTCAATACAATTATTAATTGTAAAAAAATTCCACATATTAAGATATTTTCATCTATTTTACCACATTCTATGTACTATAGTATTTAATATATGTATAATTTTGATAAAGATATTTTTCCCATTATTTTATTCTGGATTTGAGCCGAAGGCCTCAGTTCTACATTGGTGACCAGTTACAAAGATATTGAAGCTCAACTAGATCTAGGAACAACAAACAGAAGTATAGCCTCCACAAACATGAATGCTACAAGCAGGTAATATTTATGAAATGATAGATTCGTGAAATTTACTACTGCGTCCGTCCCATAATAATAGTATTAAGTGGATATTTAAACGGGAATTATTGACAAATGCAGCTGTAAGTTATGTTCTAGCGCAAAACTGCGAAGCCTTCAATCAAATTCGATGTTTCATGACATCTGTCATTTGTTTTGACACATCTTTAAATTTTTAGGTTAGCCTAATTATTACGAATTATAACTATTTTTCTAATTTCATCCGCTGATCGAAATCAATTGTTTTATTTCAGTTGAATATCAACCCATTGTAAGAGTAACATGAAAAAAATAGAGTTTTCAAGCAAAGATCGAATTGCGATTGTCCAGTTAATTAAGCTCACGCATATAGAGAAAGCAAAGCTTTGCAGTCAAGGGATCCTACCTACAAGTTTAAAATGCAGAAATGAAATTATTGAAGAATCCAGAAACTACCTGAACACTCAAAATAAAAATTAGGAGCAATATTTTTAATTTATTGTTTAATTTAATCTAGTTTTTTGATAATAAATGTTGAGTTCTATATTTATTTTCTTTTGCTATATTATTATGGGGCAAATTAAATTCATCAACTGCTACTATTATTATGGGACAGAAGTAGTATTAATTATTTAAATGTAAGATTTTATAAATATATATATTGTTCTTTTTTAATTGTCGCATCTTCTTTTTAGTCGAGCGCACACAATAGTAGGAATTACGTTAATACAGAAATCAAGAAATGTCAAAGGACAAGAAACATCTAAAACATCAGTCGTCAACCTTGTTGATTTAGCTGGAAGGTAATTCATTCTTGATTTGTTATAAAAATTCTTATTAAAGTAAGAATTTTAAATTAATTTATCATTTTAATTCTCTTATTAGTATTAGCAGTAGCAGTTTAACATTTTGAAATGAAAAATATCAGAAATTCCACTAAAATTAAGCCATCTTTTTTTTAAAAAAATGAGACTCCCTTCATATAGTTTTAAGAATCTCCTTGAAGCTTTTATTCCATACGAATTATTCGCAAATTTGGCAAACAAATATTTTAACAATATTGACATGAATGGCCTTAAGACCATCAGGAAAACGAAATAAATAAATAGAAGATCAAAGGCATAACTAACATCCAATCCAATCCAACCCTCTAAAGTGGAGCCATTTTTAATCGCTATTTATATGCAAAGTTTCTGAAAAATCTAAATTATTTTACAATAAGCCTATTGTCATTTACATGTTATGCGTTAATATAATTCATTAAAATGTATTATAATGCAACCCGCGAAATTTTAGGGAATGATTGTGATGCAATATTTACGCTTGCGGACGCTAAAAGTTTAAAAATACTAGAGATGATTTTATACAATAATATCCCTACTACCTGTAAAAATATTATAATAATTATGACAAATTAAATACATAATAAACTATAATGGTAATCTTCTTCTTTAAAATATAAGAAAGAAAATAAGATAAAACTGCGGGCAGATTATTCATAAAATAGTTTTTGAATCTTACTATGCTTCAAAAATATTAATTATAATTAATATTTTTAATCATTAGTTAAATTTTCTGGCTTCCTAATATTGGTAATGGTCAATACAGAGAAACCTGATAATGTGTACAATGTTTCTGTTAACATTTTATACATTTTATAAGGAGGCATCTCTCATTCAAACTTTTTTTGATTCTATCAGTGAGCGAGCATCAGCTACTGGAGCTACAGGTGACAGACTTAAAGAAAGCGCAGCAATCAATCAGTCTCTTTCATGTCTTGGGAACTGTATTCACTCACTAGCTGAGAGAGCTACTGGACGCAGTATAAGAGGTATATCAATGATTCATATCCTCTTTAAATTTTTCTTGATTTCCACTGATATTATGACCTACATATCACATGAACGCCCTTCTATGCAAATTACGAAACATTCGTCTCTTACAATTTCGTTGTTATAAATATATGATTTATCTCCACAATTTGATACAATATTTTGAAATTCGGCTTTGATATTTGAGTGTAACTTTTTAAACAAATGAGAAACTGAATTTCGTTTAAATTTGAAATTCACTCTTTTTTATTAAATAGCAAAAAATAAGCATTTAAAATTATTTTCAAACATATATTTTATAAAATATAAAACCTCTTATTCAGTGAATGTAAAATTTTGAAGTAATTTAAAGGTTCATAGCATTCAGGTGTATTAAAAATTTAAAAAAGTATTGATAATACCTTATAATACGGTTCTTAAGTTCCTAAATCAATCCTGTTGTTTCAATCCTCGTTATAAGAAAAAAAAACCATTTATTAAAAAATGTTGGGGTTACATTCCAAAAAATTTAAGAATTTTTATATTTTGATAATTATGAAAATATCTCTATTAAACAGTTTTCGTCGAAAGCATAATATATTATTTTGTATCGAATATTGTTTTCTTCGCCACCACAACAAAGCACCACCGACAGTGAAAATGTTTGATCGAAAATCGATTTTGAAACGATATATTTAATTATTGATATGTAACAAACAAAAAATAATTTTAAATATAACTATTTTAAAATATTTTGTACATTGGTAATTCAGAACTTTCTTCAGTATTACGATGTATTCTGTCCTGTATATATTATTTAAAAACACTGTTTGGAATGTGTGGTTTTGGGAGAACAAATTCTTATAAATTTTGGTCTCTCTTGAGTTAGCCTTGAAATTTGTGCTTTATTCAGCAAAAAAATTTTCATTTCCGGAAAAAAAAAACTCCGAATGCATTCCTAATCTAGAATTGCCTCTATGCATTTTAGAATGAAGTGGTCTGCTATTTCATTTTTGCATGTGCTCTTGTGGCACGAATTAAGTTCAAACTTCGTATTATGTTTAGTATTATTCGATAATTCCTCTCATTATCGAACCATGTTGGACAGAATCAGTGCTGCTGCAGTATCATGTAATATGGTATTATCGGTATTAAAATTCGTTCCGTCTTATTATCCATGCTATGCATAAAATTTTAAGAAAGTCTTCCTTGCATCATTCCTACACACCAAAGTTCTTCATATACAAACAGTCATACTATTACTATACTATTTTTTAATACTATTACTATACTATTTTTNAATACTATTACTATACTATTTTTTAATACTATTACTATACTATTTTTAAAATTAAAATAAATATTTGAAAAATTTGAAGCAGCATATCAGATGAAATCCGAATTTGATATGATTTTAATTTGGTATACTTTTATTATGAAATTTAAAATAATTTCTCGTGAGAACACGAAATTATTAAGACAAATGAATTATTCATCCAAGAATTTTAATCAAAATTTAGTTTGACCCATTTACTTAATTATAATTCTCGAAAACGCGATGTACTATAATCACTGACATGCCTTATCTCTAATCTGTAAATGACTCGTAGATAATTTATTTTTTATTATAAACTTTATATAATTGGATAGAGATTTTAAATATTATAAATGGTTCATCATTTATGAATTTCGTTTGATATTTAAATGTACTTCATTCCTCATTAAATGAATATCATCATCCATTGCAGAATACTTTTATTTTTCATTATTTCATCTCAAAATAAGAAAATGAACTTAGAATATCTTAGAATCAAAGTTATAAAAGCTTGATGTACATATACGGAAGACTGAGTAAATTTATACTTCAGAACAAGCTGAAATAAAACGGCATATTTATGTTCATTATTTGCTTATAAATTTAAGAAATATCTGGGAAAAATTTGCCCAGCTTTTGAAGTTTGACAAAAAAAAAAAAAGATATATTAGGATTAGATAAAATAGAACTGAAGTTCCACATTGGTAGTAAGATGAAAACTTATGCAAAAAAATAAAGTTCATGAAAATATAATAATTTATTGATTTTTTGTGAACAGTAACTAAGGTTAAATATAAGCAAAAATCTAAAATAATTGTGTACTTTTTCAAATATTTCGTCCGTTGCTGCCCTAATGCAGATGAGTCATTAATGATTCTGCTTATCATGTGAATAGATCTTTCAAACCGTTTCGGAAGAAAAAAATATTCAAATTTTCACAATTCTCATTTTTTGCTAAACCAGAATTTTCGTTAATTATTAAATATTTAAATAAAATTATCAAAGTAATATTTCTAATAATCAAAATGGAAAATAAATCAATTGTTACCTGTGAATCTCTGCGTCTATCAAATTTATCTGTTCTAAATGGATGCTGACGTCTTTTGTGGCAGAATTCAGAAAAAGAATATTCGATATGTTGTATCAGCTCATATAATCACTGCCATCAATTTTAAGCCGATACCCTAAGCAAACAATCGAACACTAAAATTCTTGTCCACCAGGTGACATATTTTATGATTACAGCAAACCTTTACAATGAGAATTTACGAGATTACGAAATCAAATGGGTATTTTTTACGAATATAACTTTGAAGGAGAGGGTAAAATTGTTTGACGTTTGCTGCAGCAAGAGTAGCTTAAAAAAATAAAGCTATATTTTTGTCTGTTGTATCGTTTGCTATTAAAATTTTCTTGAAATATATAAAACGCTTAATGGCTGCAATACTGGATGATAAAATAAGAATTTCATCGATAATTTGGAGTTCACAGAAACACAATACATACGCTAGAATTATTAAATGATTAAATAAATGATGAAATGAACATGTAATTAAATTGCAAATGAATCATTTTCAATTTGTTTTCATTTTAATTCACAAAAATTATGAATTTTTAACATAAACTGAGGTTTCACTATCCCCGAAGGAAGTTGAAAGCAAATTTTAAAAGTTATGTAAATATGCCTAATGTGACTCGGGTCGTACGATTTTAACAATGAATTTAGACTTGGATTACTTTGCTTTAGAAAATAATTCACAAAGAAATATTGAGCGATTTCGGGGAAGCTTGCACTAACTTTTAAAGGTCATAAATATAATTAAGATTGCACTTGTGGTTATTATTAGACTCGGAAGCCGTAAATGAGCACAACTGAATGAAATGATTAACATGTCAATACACTTTTAGCTGTACACAACTCTAACATAACCGATAAAAATGAAATATTTATGCTACGGATTAGCAGCGAATAATAGGTAATCAATACATTCTATAGGCTGTAGTAGGTAGTCAATGCTTACACCTCTTGACGTACAAATTTATTTAATCTCCAAATTAAATGGCACATTCTATTTAGGGCATTATATTTATTTCCATCCACTCATGAACGTAAAGAATCCCCGAGATATTTAATTGCTTCTTTGACCTAACAACAAATTTAAATATTAAACATTTTATAATTCGATTTACGAATAAGACACGTCAAGTATGCACGATGGGTAAGCTGTCCTAATCGTATCACAAGATGATACTACTTATAATTAAATCGCAGCATAGACCCTGAAAAATTCAAAGTATAATAATATTTGTCAAAGACTCAAGAAGACGGCTCTTTATACCGATTTAGTAATTCATTGGGATAATTGCCGAGCAGACATGGTGGTTGTGGTTCTAATCCAATTTTGTTTAGCATATATAGCTAAGGCCACGAATCTTTGACTCATGTTAAACAGGGGAGCTGGTTGAATGACTTTTTGGGCCCTTCCTTTAGATACTCAAAAGGTTTGGGGATAGATTTTCTCCTAACGTGAAGTGGATAACTGAGATTAACAGGTAAAAAATCTCCTCTCAAAATGGTTCGAGTCCTGAAAGGGTCGGCTGTGGTACAACCTAAATTTAAATTAAAACATGTAGTCGGTAAAATTTTGATGAAACGACAGAGAGTTTTTGAGAAACGCATCTCAAACTCCAAATTCGTGCCTTATATTAAAAAAGATAAACATTTCAGTTGATATAGCCTGCTTTCCTTAATACTGCTTTGGATTTCAGAATAGTAGTAAGAAGCATTTATTCTGTCCGTCAGAAGCATTGTATATGATGACTGCCTTAAATTAATGGTGTTATCTTTTCACTGTTCAGTTTCAGGCAAAGTAACAAGTTGCAGTTCTTGTTTTATGCTTAATTAGACTTCAGAATAATTTGAAAAGATTGTACTCAAATTTCTTGCCGAGGTCTATGGTAAATGCATCACAGACGCAGCTAAGAGATATCTAGCCACACTTCATGCTTCAGCCGTATTTCGGTTATTGTTAATGTAATGGTTTCAGATCAAATGTTTAATTCAACCAAGAATGAGAAAACGATTTAAAGTCTTTAAAGAAGAATGAATTGCCAGTGATTCAATGTATATGATTGGAGTTTGCTTCCAATAAAGGATAAAAGTCACAATCATTATTAACATCGTTAAATTTTATTGCTATGACGTTGTGCGCAATAACTGCATAGAACCATATAGTATTTCTGATAGTTATTTCAGATAAATTTATTTCATCAAATTTATTGTTTTATATTTGAATACGAAAGAGTATGAATCATATCAAATACAATTTTGCTGTACTATGGTTGAAGATAAAGACACATTGCTTCGTTTGACGTCTTGATATGAATGATTGTGCTCTAGATACAACCAGTATTCTGGATTCTTTATTCCTTAAAATTTGAAAATTCCAGATTGTGAGATTATATTCATCGTTTTTCTAAAATTTAATTTTCAAAGAAATATATCATTCAGATATTAATTATGTAGGTGATATTAAAAGGAAAAAAGAGAAAATGTAGAACATGTCTGAGAATTGATAGTCTAAATGTTCTGAAAACTGAGAAACAACATTCATTCTCATTAAACAAAAATACATTTGAATATTTTGGGTCAAAAAATCATCTCAAGATGCTTTGATGAAACTTTTAGGAATAATTTATTAAGTAGCTGACTTATAACTAACACTCCTTACACTTCCACGAACCATTTCCTACCCGCTGCTAGTTCCTCATATGCAAAACCTTGTAAAAAAGCCATTGTCTATATAAAAATACCTTCCTAACATTCAAATGAAAATAAAAAATAAGTATAAAAATTGAGAAATTCTCTCACTTCCCCAAAAAAGCAAGCTAAAGTTGAATATAGTTTTTTTTAAATATTGAAAATCAAAAAAGATACGTAGCTTTGTAAAATGATTTAATGATACATAAAACAATTTCAATATATTTTTATAATTATACTTTGACTTCCCTAATTCATTTATTTGATAATACATGTGTATGCATGCATTTATGTTAATAATCTAAATCATTTGAAACTACGCAATGCATAACATGCATGGTAGTTTTACGAATTTTTAAAATGGGTTCGCAATTGCACCATAATATTGCAATGGATTGTGTGAATATAATGGGTAATATAACCCTCGTCAAAGCACACATTTCATTTCTTTTTCAGAATTTTATTTCTGCAGAATATTGTGGTCTATTATTATAAGTGCGTGCAGTTTTTAAAGGTGTGAAAAAACATGTATTGCAATACTATGCAAGTCTTTTGTTAATTCACTAATAAACCAAATATATTTGTTGGCTAATCAAGGCTTTATTGATTTTTCTACGAAACAGATAATACTAAATTTTATGAATATCTATTGCGTGTCTGAAGAAAGAAATAATTAAATAAACGGCTTAAATAGACTTCATAATATTTACTTTGTAATAGAAATTTTTTTATTTTTGTATCGTATATAAAGAAAAGTTAAAATTCACTTAAAATTTTATCTTTTATAAAATATCCTTTTTTAAAAGCATTTTTATCATCATTTACTTCTTAGATAAATCTCTTTATATGGATTCTATTGTATGGTGAAGGAAATTTAGCTGAAAAAAGTTTTATTTATAATAGTGCTTGAAATTTTTTTGCTCTTTAGTGCTTTTATTACTAAAAATTGTGTAAACTTTCAAACATCGGAAAGCAATGTTATAAAAATTTATGCTTTGACTTTTCAATTGTCAATAAATGCTATTCACACTTGGAAACCCAACTTTCTATGCTACAAACAAAATATTTATGAGTCTAAGCAATGAACTTAAAATTTTGGAGCTCTTACAACATTCAGATAACAGAACTGAAATCATGTTTTTATTCACATCAGTCGAGCATGATGCGACGTTACATAAATGCAAACAACAAATGTTTTTTCAAAAAGTTTTTCAGAAATGTTTATTGTCATGGCCCATTTCGTTAAATTAGAAATAAAATAACCACTGAAATAATTAAAAGTTTTTCGGGTTTCTTCAACAAAAATTTCTATATTCTTCCTTTCTTCCAAAATGTAATCTAAAACTGACAGATTGATTTAAATTTAATAGAAAACTTACAGTTCAGGTTATTTTACATTTAAGATAGCTTCACAAAATCATAATTTTTGGGGCATTGTGGATTTTCTTGTCCCCCAAACAAAGATATTTCCTGTTTGTGTTGGTTCTGAACAGATAATCGTATTTCATGGATCTATGACTATGGATATTTCTTTAATAACAGTTTGCAAGTTGGTTCTGTGTCTTACATTCAGCTACAGATTATTATTTAAAGCTATTTAACGATGGAGGCAACAATAGTATCTTTATTTTCCATCTGGACCCATTAGTTATAACTTTAGAAATGTTATGTAAAATGACAATTTCATATAATATCATCATAAGACTACTTGAAGCTTAATTGTGAATCCCTGGTCATTAAACTGGCATTCTTTAAATGTGTAATATGTTACAGTTTCTTTTAAATTCATTGAGAATTTAATATTTTATTGAAAAAGGTAAATAGTGAAAAAATATTAAGCAACGAAATATTGTTCTAATACTGCACTTTACTTTTACCTGATTTTCATAGTCTCTGGAACTTCTGTAACAGAATTTTACCAATATTCTGTCTTTGCAACTTAATTTCAAGAAGAAGTAAAAGTATTTCCCCTGAAATCCATTAGAACTAATTGATTTGAAATAATAATGCTGTGTTCCTCAAAACTCAATATGATTATGAGAAATAAAGGCATCATTCTTCGTTTATCAGTATCAAAAATCATAATTTTTGAAAGGAGTGTATTAATTTAAATTTATACAATACCCTTGATTCTGATAGGTATTAACTTGCCATAAAACTAAATATCAAAATGTAGAACATCATTACATTAAGTTCTTATAGGAATCAAAAATCTTTCACTAAAATTTAGAGATATTTTAAAGTAACTAAATGTTATCTTGTATTGTATTTTTGGAACTTTTTTAAAGTAACTAAATGTTATCTTGTATTGTATTTTTGGAACTTT